>JAVIAB010000126.1:18672424-18764924 GCA_032433765.1 Megaustenia siamemsis
TTTCCAATCATCATCATCATCGAGTGCCGTCTCCGCATCAAAGGGTGGCTACAATGGAGCGCCATCCCGTTCTGTATTTTGCTTTGATGGTGTAGGTTGTCATAGGCTGACTTATTCATCTTTTTATATTACGCGTCCATGTTACTGTTGGTCTGCCTCTGCCTCTTTTACCTTGTATTTTCCCTTCCAAGATTACTTTTAGTAGGCTGTTGTGTCTTTTAACATGCCTCAAAAATCTCATTTGTCTTGTTCTAATTGTGTTTAGTATTTCTCTTTTCATTTCTAGTTGTTTTAAGACTTCATCTGTTTTCTTTTCTCTCCATCAAATTCTTCTATATATCCACATTTCAAAGGCTTCAGTTTTATGTTCTGTTTTCTTGTCTAAAGTCAATGTTTCTGCACCATATAGGAATTTTGAGAAGATAACACATTTTTCTTTTCTTAGTTTTAGCCCTGGTCTTATTTGATTTGATGTCAGTATATCCCTAACCAAAAGAGGTGAGATGCAGAATGGCTGAGGCAAAAGCAGCTTTCCAAAAAATGAGGGAGATACGATGCAACCCATTATTTATAATAGAAATAAGAAAAAGAGTTCTTAAATGTTATGTAGAGCCAGTCGTAATATATAGATGTGAATCATGGACAATAGGACAACAGACACGAAAATCACTGGAGTCTGTAGAAATATGGTTTTACAGAAGAATGTTGAGAGTACCATGGACAGCTAAGAAGAGTAATGAAGATGTTCTGAGAGAGGTAAAAGCAAAAGAGAGCTAACTTCCAATATTAGGAAGAAACAATCATCATTTTTTGGCCATGTAATGAGAAGAGAACAACTTGAATATATTGTGACAAGTGGGAAAATTGAGGGACGAAGAGATAGAGGGAAGCAAAGAGAAAAAAATGACAGACAGCTTAAGAGAATGGCTTGGCAGAAGGTCAACAACAGAATTGATAAATAGCTGCCGAGATCGAAAATTGTGGAGAGACATGATCACCTACGCAAGTAGGCCCGGTACTTGCTGATGATGATATAAGAAGAACATTTTCTAGTAAGGGTATATAAGAAGAACATTTGTTCTAGTAAGAGTATATAAGAAGAACATTTGTTCTAGTAAGAGTATATAAGAAGAACATTTGTTCTAGTAAGAGCATATAAGAAGAACATTTGTTCTAGTAAGAGTATATAAGAAGAACATTTGTTCTAGTAAGGGTATATAAGAAGAACATTTGTTCTAGTAAGAGTATATAAGAAGAACATTTGTTCTAGTAAGAGTATATAAGAAGAACATTTCTTCTAGTAAGGGTATATAAGAAGAACATTTGTTCTAGTAAGGGTATATAAGAAGAACATTTGTTCTAGTAAGAGTATATAAGAAGAACATTTGTTCTAGTAAGAGTATATAAGAAGAACATTTGTTCTAGTAAGAGTATATAAGAAGAACATTTGTTCTAGTAAGAGTATATAAGAAGAACATTTGTTCTAGTAAGAGTATATAAGAATAACATTTGTTCTAGTAAATAAGAAGAACATTTGTTCTAGTAAGAGTATATAAGAAGAACATTTGTTCTAGTAAGAGTATATAAGAAGAACATTTGTTCTAGTAAGAGTATATAAGAAGAACATTTCTTCTAGTAAGGGTATATAAGAAGAACATTTCTTGTGGTAAGAGTATATAAGAAGAACATTTCTTCTAGTAAGGGTATATAAGTAGAACATTTCTTGTGGTAAGAGTATATAAGAAGAACATTTCTTCTAGCAAGGGTATATAAGAAGAACATTTCTTCTAGTAAGGGTATATAAGAAGAACATTTCTTCTAGTAAGGGTATATAAGTAGAACATTTCTTGTGGTAAGAGTATATAAGAAGAACATTTCTTCTAGTAAGGGTATATAAGAAGAACATTTCTTGTGGTAAGAGTATATAAGAAGAACATTTCTTCTAGTAAGAGTATATAAGTAGAACATTTTTTCTAGTAAGGGTATATAAGAAGAACATTTCTTGTAGTAAGGGTATATAAGAAGAACATTTCTTCTAGTAAGAGTATTTTATTTATTATAAGTAGAACATTTCTTCTAGTAAGGGTATATAAGAAGAACATTTCTTGTGGTAAGGGTATATAAGAAGAACATTTCTTGTAGTAAGAGTATATAAGAAGAACATTTCTTGTGGTAAGGGTATATAAGAAGAAAATTTCTTCTAGTAAGGGTATATAAGTAGAACATTTCTTCTAGTAAGAGTATATAAGAAGAACATTTCTTGTAGTAAGGGTATATAAGTAGAACATTTCTTCTAGTAAGGGTATATAAGTAAAACATTTCTTCTAGTAAAAGTATATAAGAAGAACATTTCTTCTAGTAAGGGTATATAAGAAGAACATTTCTTCTGGTAAAGGTATATAAGAACATTTCTTCTAGTAAGGGTATATAAGAACATTTCTTCTAGTAAGTGTATATAAGAACATTTCTTCTAGTAAGTGTATATAAGAACATTTCTTCTAGTAAAGGTATATAAGAACATTTCTTGTAGTAAGGGTATATAAGTAGAACATTTCTTCTAGTAAGGGTATATAAGTAGAACATTTCTTCTAGTAAGGGTATATAAGAAGAACATTTCTTCTGGTAAAGGTATATAAGAACATTTCTTCTAGTAAAGGTATATAAGAACATTTCTTCTAGTAAGTGTATATAAGAACATTTCTTCTAGTAAGGGTATATAAGAACATTTCTTCTAGTAAAGGTATATAAGAACATTTCTTCTAGTAAGTGTATATAAGAACATTTCTTCTAGTAAGTGTATATAAGAACATTTCTTCTAGTAAGTGTATATAAGAACATTTCTTCTAGTAAGTGTATATAAGAACATTTCTTCTAGTAAGTGTATATAAGAACATTTCTTCTAGTAAGTGTATATAAGAACATTTCTTCTAGTAAGTGTATATAAGAACATTTCTTCTAGTAAGGGTATATAAGAACATTTCTTCTACAAAAGGTATATAAGAACATTTCTTCTAGTAAGGGTATATAAGAACATTTCTTCTAGTAAGGGTATAAGAACATTTCTTCTAGTAAGTGTATATAAGAAAAATATTTCTTCTAGTAAGGGTATATAAGAAAAATAGAACAAAGAAGTATGTGTTAGCACTCGGAAAAATTGACAGACAAACAACAAGAGAAAAAAACGAAGAACAATATATGGTCCGAAGCGGGATCGAACCCGTACTCCCTGGCACCGCGCCTTGCCACAAGAAGCCGAACGCTTGGCACACTGCCACGCAGCTAACTAAAAATTAGCTATTGTAGCAGTGTCTTACACGAAGGCGTTCTCAATGACTATAGCATAGGGTAACGATCACAGACCGGAAATAAATTGTATATTTGTACTTTCCTATTAATGCAAGTATCTCCAAGTAGGGCTGAATACTTGTGTTGCAGACAAACATTTATTGGACGAAACAGAACAAATAGTACATGTAGTTTCCAGTGGTTATATACTGGGTACAAATAATAATAAATAAATATTATTATATAGGAAACTTCCGAGGCGATAATAGGGAATAATAGAACAAAGAAGTATGTGTTAGCACTCGGAAAAATTGACAGACAAACAACAACAACAAAAAAACGAAGACACTGCTACAATAGCTAATTTTTAGTTAGCTGCGTGGCAGTGTGCCAAGCGTTCGGCTTCTCGTGGCAAGGCGCGGTGCCAGGGAGTACGGGTTCGATCCCGCTTGGGACCATATATTGTTCTTCGTTTTTTTCTGTTGTTGTTTGTCTGTCAATTTTTCCGAGTGCTAACACATACTTCTTTGTTCTATTATTCCTATTATCGCCTCGGAAGTTCCCTATATAATAATATTTATTTATTATTATTTGTATCCAGTATATAAGAAAAACATTTCTTCTAGTAAGGGTATATAAGAAAAACATTTCTTCTGGTAATGGTAAACGAGAGGTAAATGTTCTTTTCTTTAAGTAAATAATCAGGTTAGATTGAAGAAGTTGTGTAGAGCAACTCCGTAATGGTAAGTGAAAAACCGGCTCATAATTAATCTAAATTAAGAATAATTAAGTTAAAAGCTAGATAAATCTCCAATTTTAAAGAGACAATTTAATGACAGTTATTTACATGCCCCGTGATCTTTCTAGATATATACAGAAAATTTAGAAAGGACACAGAAGCTAAATCAATCTTTCAACTACGAGGGAATTGACAAAAGATAAACATGTAAATGAGAGGTACTAATGTTATATTTTCTAAGGTGATTTAACTTAAGATTCTTCTTCCTCTTCCTTTCAGCTGCACGTGGAGCGCAGGTCTTCAACAAACACTTTCAGCCCCCTGTGGAGCATTGGTCTTCAACAAACACTTTCAGCTCCCTGTGGAGCATAGGTCTTCAACAAAGACTTTCAGCTCCCTGTGGAGCATAGGTCTTCAACAAAGACTTTCAGCTCCATGTGGAGCATAGGTTTTCAACAAACACTTTCAGTTCCCTGTGGAGCATAGGTCTTCAACAAACACTTTCCAAGTCGTTCTGTTTCTTGCCATTCTTTTAAGATCATTTCATGTCTGCGGCATCATCTTCATCTCTGCTTCCACCTGTCTTCTCCATTAATATTTTAGTCTTCCTCTGTCTTTTCCCTTGGGGATTCCTAAAATGGGCCTGTTGTGTAATACTCTCAGTTGGCTTCCGCAGCGTTCTATCCAGCGCCATCGTCTTCGCTGTATCACTTTATCCAAACCACCTGTTTGACTGGTACATTTCCATAATTTAAGATTTACAATTAGTTAAATAGAAGTTAAAAGGGAACAATTTTACTGAATGGATAGTAAGAAAAACGATTCCACAGAACGAATATAAGGAATTAAAACTATTTGAAGCAGAGTCAAAAATAATTAAAAAAAGCTGAGGTTTAAATTTATGTTAATTTTGTTAAAGAAAAGATAAATTTACGTCAGGGTCAAAGCCAAGAAATGCATATAAATGCATAAAAATGCGAAGCTGCGGCAATAGCTAATTGTAAGGTAGAAAAAAAACGGTACGGTTAAAGCTTTACGTAATGAGTGGACGACACAAATTAAAATAACGTTTCGGCTCAATAGGCTTTCAGCAGCAACAAACACAGATATGTATTTAAAATAAATTACATTTAGCTTTACAATTAGCTTTACTGCAGCTTCGCATTTTAATACATTTATATGTATTTCTTTAACTTGACGTCACTGTGGGTTTTAAAAATGTCAGAACATAAATGGAAGTTAATAATAAAGCGTCTGTGATAACGAAGAAAATTTATGTTAATTTTGTTAAGCGTCTGTGATAACGAAGAAAATTTATGTTAATTTTGTTAAAGAAAAGATAAATTGACGTCACTGTGGAGGTTAAAATGTCAGAACATAAATGGGAGTTAAGAATAAAGCATCTGTGATAACGAAGAAAATGTATGTTAATTTTGTTAAAGAAAAGATAAATTGACGTCAGTCACTATGGAGGTTAAAAATATCAGAACATAAATGGTAGTTAAGAATAAAGCGTCTGTGAAAGTAATGACAGTCACGAGTTTAGAGAAGGGGAGGTAAGAATGTCAATTTTATGAAAAGTTTGCTTGCCTACTGGAGCTGCGGTCGGAACCTCTGTGGTCACGTTACCCGCACCTTGTTCGTAGACCCAGGGGTCAACAGGGGTGGCAACTGTTGTTACTTCCGGTTGGGGGGCTGGGGCTGGAGTTTCATGAGCTGCTGGACGAACGTGGCTTATGTCTAGAGGAGCTGGTTTGGATCTTTGAAGTTGTTGTCCTTGGGATATTTGTTGATTTAGTTGTTGCTGGCGCTCCAGAATTGCAAGTCCTTGTGGTTGTAGTGGTAGTGAAGCTTGCCAAGATGATGCTGACAGAGGCTGGGACATTCCCAATGGTGATGCTTGGTTCTGAGAGCCATGTAGTGTCCACTGTGTGTTAACGGACGATGACTGGAGATGATGTTGTGGGGTTTGTTGTTGTGGGATATGTTGCTGCCATGGCTGTTGGTTCTGTTGCCACTGTGGGTTTAATTGTTGCATTTTTTGTGGGTCCAGTTGTAAAAGTTGTCCCTGTTGCTGTGGTTGCTGCAGCTGTTGTTGCTGTTGTTGATACTGCGGTTGATGATGTGTAAGCTGAGGATACTGCTGTTGAGGATACTGCTGTTGCTGATATTGCTGTTGTTGTGTCGGCCACTGTTGAGTTTGATACTGTGGCCAGTTCTGCTGACCAAATTGTTGCTGTTGTTGAGACGCTGTATCCAGCAACCCTGACCACTCAGATGGCGATTGTGGAGGTCGGAGTGGTAGTTGAGGATATCCCTTGGCGCCATTCAGGTTCTGAACGTTAGATTGACTGGCAGCTGAAGCAACACTCTTCGATGCCAACCTGATGGCCAACTTTCCCAACAAAGAAGACATACCAACCCCAGTTTTACCTCCCTTGGCAGCTGTTCCTGATTGGCTGGCCGCACCATCTGGAATGGGGAAATCAGAAATGTGAGCAAGTTGCTGTTTCCAATAATTGATTTGATTTGAGTAGCCAATGACATACGGGGGCGGGGTCACTGTGTAAGACCTGGCTGCGTAATATGGACGCACTTTACTATAGTAATTACCTGTTACGGTTACGTCTTGCACAGAACGTAATCGTCGACTATGATAGCTGCTGTCATAGCCATATCTAAAGTTATAGTTAACTGGGTTATCTACTGTAAACAAAACATCAGGCCCCGCCCCCGAATGAGTATTTAAAAATTCTCTCTCTGATTGGCTAGAAGATACTTTAAATAAATCAGTTCCACCACCAAAATCAATACTAGGATCAAAATTATTAGACCACAAAGAAGATGATAAAATTTGACTATAACCTCCTTTATTGCCTGAAGGTTTCCCTTGGCCGTCCATATACTGAACAAACCCGCCTGCGTCTTTATTGGCACCGCTGGTTATCACACCTGAGAGTTCATTGGCCAGTGGCGGTTTAAGCTCCTCCCTAAAAGCATTTGATGAAGTGTTTGTTGTTTTCGAAGTTTGACGAGGAACAGTATTATAATTAGATGGCGAATGCGTGATCATTTGTTGTTCAGGCATTGGAATGTTACCACTGACCACGCCTCCTTGAAAATAGTAATAGACGATAGTTGTTGGTAGTGGAGTTGTAGTCGTTGTAGTCGTTGTTGATGTAGTTGTAGTAGTTTGGTATGTTGTTGTAGTAGGCAGCTGAGATGTAGATGTTGTTATAGTTGTTGTTGAAGATCGGGCTGTGGTTACCTTCTGAGTTGTTGACTGATCGCTTTGGTTTTGAACACCAGTTGACCAAATTGATTTCCCGCTAGTCTGAATTCCTTGAAAGTCTTTCTCTTTATGAACAAATGATGAATTATTGGAGAAATTATGCCGGGAAGGACTCAAACTTTCTATTCGTTCTTTAGCACCAGTTCGTAATTTACTGAGTCTTGATAAAAGCAAGCTGACTTGAGGGGAATCGCCTGTTGTTCCTATACCAATACTGTTACCAGATTTTTGACCAACAACGGCCGAAGTTTTCTGGTTTGGCTGTACTTGTCCAAAAGGAGTTGTTACGTGAAGTATAGGTCTTGTAGTTGTTGCAGAGTTTACAGTTCTGGTTGATAAGGTATTTGATGGAACCAACGTCTTTTGGTCTTTGATGTTAATGCGATTAATACTTGAGTACACCTTGGCAGCAGGGGATGCTATGGCTGATACTAATCCCTTTAAACTGCTTAGTAAGCCAAACGAGGATTTGCCATTCGATGGTGGAATAATTCCTAGGGCAAAACAAAAATTGTTGAAATTAATTCAAATCTGATAATATGGTCTTGGTGAACCTGAAGGACGCGATGATCTCTTCTCAGTTTGAACACTGTGCGGGATTGTGTTGGGGTTTGTAGCGATGCAGTTACTGGTGTTAAGTTTGCGGAAGTTACATCTAGGAAGCATTGCTTTTTAAGATTAGTTTGTAACCATTGGGATTCTGCATATATACATTAATGGCACGTATGCTTCAGGAGAAAAGGCAAGAAGAACTAGTGAGGGCTGAATAGTGGAAAAGGTAAAGATAGAGCAGAACGTCTGAAAGATATCTTTGGTGAGATTACAAGATAGTTTGTAAAACTGACATCATTATAGGATCGTCTTCTTTGTGAAAGACTCTTGAGCCTCTTACTGTGCCAAGGGAGATAATACATTGCCAGTTCTCACTCTCCTGGTCATGTTAGGATCGTCATCACTGTACGCCGGAATAACCCATAGGTGCTCTTATTTTCCCTTGGAAATATCGAGAATCTTCGAAACCCTGATCCACGTGCATGATCTACGCCTAGGATCCATTATCGCTGTGGGTAGATTTTTCCTGACAATTTTTTACGAGCAATTTTTGGCCTACTCTTTTCAATTTTTAACTGCCACTGGACATTTAACGTGCGCGAATGCACATTTGATATATTTTTGGAAAATATTCCCGTTGGTGGAGTTGAACTTGGAGCTTTCATGTCTATAGGCCGACATCTTACCTATAGACCACATTTCCCCCCCCCCCCTTTCCCCCTCCCCAATTCTGGTACTTTCGACCAGTGTCATTTAATGATGTTTTTGAGCTTTCTTGATGTCGTCACTTCGTACTTTCTCTGGTTCTGTCAATGGCAGCTCCAGATTTCTCCTACATGACTTTGCGCCTTCACGACACCCCCTCCCCCATATGCACACACTATTTTATTATTTCTAAACTTAGTCCTGTTGCGAATTCTTTCTATTGTTGTCTGTTTCCTAAATGAGTCTCATCTGGTCACTCCAGCAGCTTTCCTTGAATATTTCTTTTCATTGGCGACTTATTTTGACCGTCTTGTCACGAGTGAATATTTAACTTGTCACTAGCAGCAAATCTTCGAAAACAAAAAAGTGTTTCAAATGAGATGATTCTGTGTTCGAACTACTTATTTTTACTTGGTCTCATAATCCTTTAAGGCGTTGTTGGGGTACCACTAACAGATTTCGACTACTTTCTCCATATTTCTGAATCTTCATACATTCTTTTGGTCACCTTCGGCAGGAAATGAAGGGAACAGAACTCGGTTGTGGTCAATGCGGAGGTCAACGGTCTCATCTAGGATAACATCGACGACGAGGATGCAGTCATCTATACAGACGTATGGTGCGGTAATACGACACCAAAGGAGTGCATGGGCATTTACAGCACGCTCGGCAGGCAGAATAATCGAAGAAAACAGTGGTGCATAAGTTATGAGCACGAGTAGCATGACAATGGAGGTGATGACAGTGACCAGGGCATTCTTCTGGTTAGACACAAGACTACACCCACGCCTGCTTACTGAGTGATTCGATGAGCATGATAAGTAAAGTGGAGACGGGCTCTGTACGCAGGCAACGGGTAGAGTCATTCTAGAACTCAAAAATACGTAAGGTCACATTTGTCTAAATCCCTGGACATGCGGGTGTACGGGGAAATGAAAGAGCGGACAGGTTGGCTGCGCTGTCGTTGAAGACGGTCAACCAATAGATCGGGCGGACATCATCAAAGCCCTCCGAGATGTGGGAAGGACACAGAACTTCGACAACCATGAGTCCACGTCACTTCTTCGGATGATAGAAATGGGAGTTAAGATGGGCACAGCCAGAAATGAGAAACTTGGTGGCCGTGTAAGAAGACTTATCAACCAACATAGAACTGGAGTCGTCAGTCGCTGAACACTGCGGGGCTTGCTGAGGAGGAGATCTGAGCACCCATGAACATGTTCGGAGTGCAATGATAATGATCCGCAAAATAACTAAATATTTCCTTCTTTCGGGCCCTCCGAAGTCGAGGCCTCTCTATTCTTTAATAATATCTTCACATCTTCCTCTCTGTCTACTTTTCCTTCTCTCTTCTTTCAGTTCCTTGTAGAATGGTCTTTTTTAGACCTTATGATCGAGATACGTGGCCAAATTATTTCATTTTGTGTTTCTTCACAAAAGCCAAAGTATCATGTACTCCGACCACTTGTTGTACTCTTTTGCAAACATTTTCATCTGTGATACGATCTTAGTGAGTGATGCCCAAAATATTGCGATAACGTTTCGTCACCATAACTTGTATTTTCTTCTGTAGCTCTGCTGTACGTGTTTAATGAAGCTGATAGAAGAACTCATATGACAAGTGTGTGCATTAGCCTGATTTTAGAGTCACAAGTTACGTTCTTCTCTTTCTTAATAGGTTTTAGTCTTGCAAAAGTGTTGATGTAGATTGCCCTTTTCTAGTGGGACATTTGAGAATGTAAAAACAGGCATGCTACATCTGTAACGCTTGACAGAAAATAGTCGGAGAATTGGATCGTAAATAATTCATCATCATGTGTCATACCGGTTGGCGTAGGCGATCATGTTCTTCCACAATCTTCTATCCATAGTGCATCGTCTCAATTTTGTTGTTGACTTCTCAATGCCATGACACCAAGCTATCCATTATCTTCTCTCTTTGTCGTCCGCGATCTCTCTTTCCCTGTATTTTGGCCAGTTGTAACCAAGTACTATAACTTTTCTCTTTTCTTGACATGCCCGAAAGATGTCGATTATTTCGTTCTGATGTTTTTAAACAGTTCCCCTTTTGTATTGGCCTCTTTGAGAATATCCTCGTTGGTCTTTTTAGTTGTCCAAGGAACTCTAACATCCTTCTGCGAAACCCCATTTCTGTGGCTAATCGTCTTTTCATCTGCTTGTCTACAGTCCTTGATTCGATTCCATAGGTCAGAATTTGCTTTATATATCACCGATTAACTCTCTTTCCAAATCCTATTGACACAGACTTGTTGAACAAGTTAATTTTCATTTCCTGGAATGCTATTTTGTCCTGATCTATTCTGCTTTTTATTTCTATGGTGCATTTTCTGATATTATAAATTATTAGGAACAACAAATGGCCACACTCTTTGTAACGTCTCTGCTAGCTTTAATTTTAACAATCATGTCTTATCTAATTTATATTATGTTTGAGTTTGTAACATTTCGTTTCTCGGGGTCTGTACTCTTTGTCGGAAATGTTCTTTTTAAGAAACCTGCAGCAGAAAACCCTCATCATTTAGACATTGAAAAGTGAGTTATTTCAAGAAGACAATTAATGACAGCCGTAAGAGTAGATAGAATTCAGGGGAATTGTGTATTAAGAATATACATGTATTTGAAAGTGGAAGCTGAAATTTAGTAAATATTGTTAGAGATTGCGGATAAAATGAAATAATTTGGATAAATATAGCTCTAGACAAGGGGAAAATATAACAAACAATGAGAAGAAATATAGCTCTAGAAAAGGGGAAAAATATAACATACAA
Source organism: Megaustenia siamemsis (assembly GCA_032433765.1). NCBI lineage: Eukaryota > Metazoa > Mollusca > Gastropoda > Stylommatophora > Ariophantidae > Megaustenia > Megaustenia siamemsis. The sequence goes on from JAVIAB010000126.1 coordinate 18,683,787, forward strand.
TGAGAAGAAATATAGCTCTAGAAAAGGGGAAAAATATAACATACAATGAGAAGAAATATAGCTCTAGAAAAGGGGAAAAATATAACATACAATGAGAAGAAATATAGCTCTAGAAAAGGGGGAAAATATAACATACAATAAGAAGAAATATAGCTCTAGAAAAGGGGAAAAATATAACATACAATGAGAAGAAATATAGCTCTAGAAAAGGGGGAAAATATAACATACAATGAGAAGAAATATAGCTCTAGAAAAGGGGAAAAATATAACATACAATGAGAAGAAATATAGCTCTAGAAAAGGGGAAAAATATAAATACAATGAGAAGAAATATAGCTCTAGAAAAGGGGAAAAATATAACATACAATGAGAAGAAATATAGCTCTAGAAAAGGGGAAAAATATAACACACAATGAGAAGAAATATAGCTCTAGAAAAGGGGAAAAATATAAAATACAATGAGAAGAAATATAGCTCTAGAAAAGGGGAAAAATATAACAAACAATGAGAAGAAATATAGGTCTAGATAAGGGGAAAAATATAACATACAATGAGAAGAAATATAGCTCTAGGAAAGGGGGAAAATATAACATACAATGAGAAGAAATATAGCTCTAGAAAAGGGGAAAAATATAAAATACAATGAGAAGAAATATAGCTCTAGAAAAGGGGAAAAATATAACATACAATGAGAAGAAATATAGGTCTAGATAAGGGGAAAAATATAACATACAATGAGAAGAAATATAGCTCTAGGAAAGGGGGAAAATATAACATACAATGAGAAGAAATATAGCTCTAGAAAAGGGGAAAAATATAACATACAATGAGAAGAAATATAGCTCTAGAAAAGGGGAAAAATATAACATACAATGAGAAGAAATATAGCTCTAGAAAAGGGGAAAAATATAACATACAATTAGAAGAAATATAGCTCTAGAAAAGGGGAAAAATATAACATACAATGAGAAGAAATATAGCTCTAAGGGGGAAGTAATATAGCTCTTATGTGGACAAAATATTGCTAACAATTGTGAAAAAAAACAGAATGTGAAGGAGAGAAATGTAACTTGCAATGAAAAAAATAACGTAGTTTCCTAGGAAATAAATATAAATCTCAATGGGAAAAAAATAGTACATAGCTCGCAATAAAGAAGAATGTAGCGATAAATGGAAGGAAATATAAAATTTGCAATAGAAAAAATATAGCCCGCAATCGGAGATAAATAGCAAGCTGCGAAGAACTATATTTTTAGCAATTGGGTAGCAAAATAACAATCATTCGGGATAAATAAAGCATTGGTACAGATATAGCACGCAATAGGAAGAAGTATGTATAGCTCGCAGTGGGGAAAAAATGTTCGTAGCGGGAAAAATATAAGTTCACAACAGGGAAAATATAGTTCACAGTGTGGGAAATAAATATAGTTCGCAGTTAGAGATCGCATTGGGGAGAAATATAGCTCGCAGTGGGGAGTAATATAGCTCGCAGAAAGTAGTAATGTAGCTCGCAGAGGGGAAAAATATAGCTTGCAGTTGGCAGTAATATGGTTTTCAATAGGAAGAAGCACAAATCGCAATGGGAAGAAATATAGCTTGCAATGGGGATAAATATAGCTCGCAATGGGGAAAAATATAGCTCGCAATGGGAATAAATATAGTTCGCAATGGGGATAAATATAGCTCGCAATGGAGATAAATATAGTTCGCAATGGAGAGAAATATAGCTCGCAATGGGGATAAATATAGCTCGCAATGGGGATAAATATAGCTCGCAATGGGGATAAATATAGCTCGCAATGGAGATAAATATAGTTCGCAATGGAGAGAAATATAGCTCGCAATGGGGATAAATATAGCTCGCAATGGAGATAAATATAGCTCGCAATGGAGATAAATATAGTTCGCAATGGAGAGAAATATAGCTCGCAATGGGGATAAATATAGCTCGCAATGGGGATAAATATAGCTCGCAATGGGGATAAATATAGCTCGCAATGGGGAGATATATAGCTCGCAATGGAGATAAATATAGCTCGCAATGGGGAGAAATATAGCTCGCAATGGAGATAAATATAGTTCGCAATGGTGATAAATATAGCTCGCAATCGGGAGAAATATAGGTCGCAATGGGGCGAAATATAGCTTGCAATGGGGAGAAATATTGCTCGAAACGGGGAGAAAAATATTTCGCAATGGGGAGAAATGTAGCTCGCAATAGGGAGAAATGTAGCTCGTAATGGGGAGAAATGTAGCTCGTAATGGGGAGTGATATGGCTCTGAATGAAGAGAAATATAATTCGCAGTGGAGGGATATATTTTGTAGTGAGGAAAAGCATGGTTCACCGTGGGAACCTGCAATGTAAGGAAGTATAGTTCGCAATGGGGAGTAATATAGCTCGCAATGGGGCGTAATATAGCTCGCAATGGGGAATAATATAACACGCAATGGCGAGTAATTAGCTCGCAATGGGGAGTAATATAGTTCGCAATGGGGAGTAATATAGCTCGCAATGGGGAGTAATATAGCTCGCAATGGGGATTCATATTGCACACAATTGGGAGTAATATAGCTCGCAATGGGGAGTAATATAGCTCGCAATGGGGGGAAATATAGCTCGCAATAGGGAGCAATATAGCCCGCAATGGGGAGTAATATAGCTCACAATGGGGAGTAATATAGCTCGCAATGGGGAGTAATATAGCTCGCAATAGAGTGTAATATAGTTCGCAATTGGAAATAATGTAATTGGGAATTATATTGCTCGCAATGCGGATTAAAATACTTGCAATAGGAGGAGACAAAACACGCAGTGGAGAGATATAGCTTGTAAGGCAGATAACTATAACTCAAAATGGGTATTGCTCAAAGAGGGAGATCACAATTATAAGATATATAGCTCACAGTGCGGAGAATGGCTCACAGTTTGCTAAATATTACTCGCAATATGAAGGTACAAGAATCCCTTACAATGTTGATAAATATAGCACACAGTAAGGAGAGATATGGCACAGTCGACATTATAGCTGACATTTGTATAAATGTGGAGCGCAATGGTAAAATACATAGCATGAAATTGGATGAGAAAAATATTTGTACAAGCACTATCATAAAAGTTAGACTAGGTGTAAGACAAGGGTGCGTATTATCCCCCCTACTGTTTATTTCATACATGGACTATATATGCAAGCTAGCCAACCCATCAGAGACAGAGGAGATCAACAAGCTTTTATTTGCAGACGATCAGGCACTAATACATAAAACAATAGAAGACCTACAAGAACACTTAAACAAACTCAACAGCTCAGGCACAAAATACAACATGAAAATCAACATCAATAAAACAGAAGTCATGAATGTCGCCAAAAATAAACAGAACATCAACATAATTATAGAAGGCAGACAACTAAAACAGGTAGTGGAAATCAAATACCTAGAAAGTCTAATGACAAACGATAATTCTCAAACAACAGAGATAGAATCACGATGCAACAGAGCTTGTCAAATCATCGGACAGTTATCACCACTATTGTCCAACAAGAAAATAACTCTGGAGGCAAAACGAGCACTATACAATACAATCTTCATCTCAACCTTGTGCTACCAATGCCAGACCTGGACCCTAGATGCAAGAACAATAATAAAAATAGCCTCTACAGAGATGAAATGTGTTAGACGAATGACAGGAAACAGTCGGAGAGATAAGATCAGAAATGAAGAACTGAGAAAAAAAGCTAGGAATAGCGCCCGCCATAGAATATATAAGGAAACAACAGATAAAATGGTTTGGCTACGTGACAAGGCAGAAAGAACAAAACACAACACAACGAGCCTTCAACAAACGTTGTGAGAACACCAGACCCAAGGGTCGACCACGAAAAAGATGGATCGAGGGAATATTAGAAGCACTAGGAAACATAACAGCAGCAGAGACGAACAGAAGAGCAAAAGACCGCAAATTATATCTCCCCTCGACGCTGAAAGGCAGATGAGGAAGGAAAGAAGAAGAAGAAGACTATCTTAAATAGGTGGAGTATAGAAGAAAATTGGGAAGATATAAAGGAGAGAATGTGTAAACATAGAGGAGAATGTGGAATTAATTAACTATAACTGTTATTGAGAAGAAATATATGGTATTCATAACACAGTGTTATACATATATAACAAACACAGTGTTATACATATATAACAAACACATTGAGAAAAAAACATATAACACGTTATGTTAAATATAAATAACATAGAAGATAACTACAAGGCAAGGTATGTAAAAATGTAAAATATAAATAACAATTATACGAAATATATAGCACACATCATTTTCACATGAAGTGTAAAGTTTCAGAAGAACTGTAGATTATCTATCTGTCTGTCTGTCTGTCTGTCTGTCTGTCTGTCTGTCTGTCTGTCTGTCTGTCTGTCTGTCTGTCTGTCTGTCTGTCTGTCTGTCTATCTATCTATCTATCTATCTATCTATCTATCTATTGTCCTTTCGAGCCGAAGACGGCACATAGGACAGAACCACAATCTCAAAAACAGAAACCTTGAGTGCCAAAATGGCACATATTGCAGAGATCACTGCTTCTAAAATCTATGGCTCTGTTTCCATAACAATAAATTTTACAATGATAGCTTGTCAAGTCGATCAACCTCCTTAGTCGCCTCTTACAACATGCCTGGAAGATCACAGTGTCACTATTCTTTACTTTCCTCATAATGAGGCCCCGGTAGCACACATACTATGCTAAAGAAAAATGTACTATTACAAAGATGTAATAAAAGTTACATACAAATTAGGAAATAATTTGAAATAAATTACGTCATGCATATAGCTCCTTTTGAAAATATGCACAGAAGAAAAAATAGATCACATAGTGGCTGCGGGAGGGACAGTGACGATAGGTTAGTTTTCAAGATGAAGACACAGCTTGCGGTATGTGAGTATAAACAGGGCAAATCTGAAACAAGTACAGAGTTTCAAATATTTGTACACAATAACAACATCAAACGGAAGATGTGTCACAGAAAATAAATGGCAGAATAACTCAGGATAAAATAGTATTTCAGAAAATTAAAAACGTCTTGTTTAGCAAATCTGTGTCAATATAAGTAAGAAAGAAACTTCATTGATGCTATATAGAACCAATTGTGACCAATGGAAGTGGATCATGGACAGGAAACAAACAAATGAAAAGATGATTAGAGGCTACAGAGATGGGATTGCTCAGAAGAATGCTGAGAGTTTCCAGGACAACTGAAAAGATCAACGAGGAAACTCTCAAAGAGGGCAAGATAAAGCGCGAGCTGTTAAGAGACATCAAAAAGAAACAATCGACATGTATCGGCCACATCATGAGAAGATAAAAGTTGGAATGCTTTGATAAAACAAGCAGAATAGAGATGGAGAGAGAGAGAGAGAGAGAGAGAGAGAGAGAGAGAGAGAGAGAGAGAAAGGCGACATAGAGAGAAGATACTCTATTTTTGGTGTCATGCCATGGAAAACAGTCAAGAACTAAATTAATCCGATGCACTGTGGATAGAATTGGAGTCGTCAGTCGCTGGACACTTCGAGACTTGCTGAGGAAGGGATCTGAGCACCTATTGACATGCTCGGAGTGCAATGATGATGACCCGCAAATAACTCAATAACTGTGGATAAAAGATTGTGGAGGGACATGATCGCCTACCCCAACCGGTATGGCGTATGATGATGATGAATGCGAATAAACAGAATACAAAAGTGATGATACGTAAATACTCACTCACTTGTTAAAAAAATATGCTGGGAAGGGATCAAAATATAGCAAGCATATGCTTGTAGCTATTGCATGAGCTATATGATATTACAGCACGCATTGCGAGAAGTGAAGCGTTCATTGTGGGACAAGAGAATGCGCAGTGGGTTAATTACGCAGTGAAAAAAAAATACTTCTTGATTGTCCTGCTGGCTGGGATGTCAAATGTTGATGTTAATTCTGAAGATAATGTTGCCTCAAGTCTTTCAAAGAGAGCTGATGACTTTGTCCTTTGGAAATGAAATAAATACAGCACGCAGCGAGCAAGCAATGCAATGCGATTGGGAGTTGTAAACAGCCATAGCCATCTATAGATTTACAAAAGGCCTACGGGTTGACAAGAGATTTCCAGAAAATCTACAAACAATTTTTTTCAGTTTGCGAACATGGGTGAATGGTAGTGGAGTGACAGCATCCGTCAATAGCTCGTATAGCTGATAGCGTCACGCTAGTTGGAAGGTTTCCCGGTTTTATTTTCTGCCCGCGGGCTTTTGTAAATCTATAGATGGTTGCGTAGATAGCACGCTGCCGGAAGAAATATAGCATAGGCTGTGATGATATGCAGCACGCAATAAAAAAAAAAAAAAGCTTATATTGCGCGACGCAATATACAATTATCATTTTTAGGTGAAAGGCATTTAAGCGAATTATGAACATAAGTTAAATTAACAAATTAAAACAACATAATAAATTGTGACTGAAATCTTACAAACATGTTGTATATAGCAGCTTAATTATCTATATTCCCTAATTTTATATGTTAGTGTGCTCGCTTTCTGATCTAAAAGGATCAGGTTTGGTTCCCAGAAGGGGTAGATTTTTCTTTTTCGGACTGGCAAGGCTCTGGAGTTCACCCAGCATCTTAAAATGGGTACCAGAGATATTTCTGGGAAGTAAAGGAGACCTGGTATGATGCTGACCACATTACCAAAAAATGTGCCGCGGTCATGAAAAAATATGGTTCCTAATACCATATACCTCATACGGGGTCTGTGCGCGTGGCTGAGAGGCCAAAACCACTGCTCCGCTGGCTGAAAAGCCGGCGTACGGTGTTCGAAGTCCGCGGTAGACAGAAAGGATTTTTTCTATCGGGGGTGAAATAAAAATCCTGAGTCTCACACGTCGTGACGACTGCTTGACCAAGCGGCCTTTATCCCCCTGGTTCTACCGTTGCCCCCCGACATACACCAGCAAAAGTACTATGTGTGTCTCGTAAAGATAGTTTTTTTTTCATACGGCTATCAACGTAGAGGAGAACACCTTTACTTTAATTTACTATTTCTGTAGCAAATTTTTTGCCCGTAACAAAAAGCAGAGCATGTAGAACTGTCATGCCTCTCTTACTGTGTTCTCTGTATTAACCAAGAAGGATTTTCTTGGGCCGCAACGTTGTAGTATTTTTGTTGTTGTTGGCTACACTATACTTTGTTAATAAATTAAGACTGCAACAATACACTTTACTCGTTATTATGCTCTTGCTTTTGCCAGTTTTACCACATTCACGAAATATTTATATTTGATACATTCACACACATTTATATATTACTACATTCACGAACATGTAACTAATCCTCATGTCAGCTCTGTGCTGAGATCCCAGATACGAAGGCCTAAGCTCTACTTAAAAAAAAAATTGTTTGCCTCAGCTCGCCACAACCTGTCAAGCTTGGTAGGCGACGACAAGACTAAATTAGAACAAATATGATCTGACAGAGAAGCCTGACTCTTGTGCTAGGCTGGGAGAAGCCTGACTCTTGTGCTAGGCAGGGAGAAACCTGACGATTGAGTTTAGCAGCGAGAAACCTGACGATTGTGCTAGGCAGGGAGAAGCCTGACATTGTGCTAGACAGGGAGAAGCCTGACGATTGTGCTAGGCAGGGAGAAACCTGACGATTGTGCTAGGCAGGGAGAAGCCTCCCAAACCATGAATGGACAAATGACCAAACGTTTAGACAAGACAGAGAAGGTCACAAGGGTGAAATTCTTATACTTATTAAAAATTCCATCCCAGCAAAACTGATAGATGTAGTCTCAAACGGAGAGGCAGAGATCATTGGTATAGACCTATACATTAACTCCGCTAGTATAAGGATATTTAATATATACTGTCCAAATGACAAATTACTGAAGCTGGAGTCAATGGAAATAACACCACCAAAGTGTCTAGTAGTAGGAGACTTTAACAGCCACTATGAAAGATGGGGATATAAGGAGTCCAATGTTCGAGGTGAAGAAGTGGAAGAATAAGAAATAGACAACAACCTATTCCTCATAAACTCTAGGGAGGACTCCCCAACCTTCTACTCAAGAAGATGGAAAACAACTTCAACTCCCGAACTAGCATTTGCAACTGGAGACATATCTATCAAAATAAACAGAAAAGTGCTGAACCAACTTAGAGATAGTGATCATAGACCAGTCAAACATTCAGTGGCTCTTGCTCACAAACAGGAGTTGCAAATACCTCTTCCCCGCTGGAACTATAAGAGAGCAGATTGGGCAAAGTTTGCAAAGCTCACTGATGCATATACTGCGCCTATCAACACCCACGAAAAGAAAGTCAATAATATGATAGAGCGGTTAACAAATGGGATCCTGAGAGCAGCTAAAGAATCCATTCCTAGAGGAGCAAGAAGAAACCACAAAACCATACTACAGAGCTGGACAGACAAACAGAGAGCCTTAGTCTAGACAAAAATGGTCATAAACTATGGAAACTTGTGAAAGCTTTGAGCGACGAAAACAACTGCCGACCTCCAATATCATTAGCACACAATCAGAACATCCTCACAGACGAAAGGGCAGCAAATCTACTGATAGAGACTTACAAAAACATAAGCAGAAAAAACATTAGTAGAATAAACATTCCAATAGACAAACAGAAAGCTGCAAGACGTTTCTTGGAAAACCAAGATGCAAAACACATGCCATCAGCACCAGAAGAGCATCAGACGACCATCTTTACTCCAACTGAATTAGATGTTGCCCTCAAAGGATTGAAGCTCAAAAGTTCCCCTGGTAAAGATGGAATCTCCAACGAAATGTTCCTAAATCTGGGACAGAAAGCCAGCTTCTAAGAGTAATAAATGCTAGCTAGAAGAGAGGTCATGTGCCGGGAATCTGGAAAGAAGCTATTATGGTACCCATCCTCAAGTGTGGAAAAGACCCACTAGACCCAAGTAGCTATAGACCAATTAGCCTACTGAGCTGCCTGAGTAAACTCATGGAAAGGCTGATTAACAGAAGACTTATATGGCATTTGGAGACAAAACAACAAATCGTACCACAGCAAAGTGGCTTCCGTCAGTACAGATCAACTGAAGACCTGGTCACCTACATTGCACAGGAAATAGAGGATGCTCTACAAGAAAAGAAACACACACTGGCAGTGTGGGTCGACATGGAGAAGGCTTTTGATAGGATTTGGCGAGAGGGTTTAAAGAAAAAGCTTTTTAGACTTGGCATCCAGGGTTGTTTATCCAATTGGGTCTCTCAATACCTTCAGGATAGAACGGCCAGAGTACAAGTTCATGGTCAACTAAGTTAGAAGGTCTCTGTCGAACAAGGTGTCCCACATGGCGGAGTCTTGTCCCCAACACTCTTTTTAATTTTCATAAATGCCATCGTATTGGACATTCCACCAAGAATACACTCAGCAATATACGCAGATGATCTGGCGTTATGGGCTCGCGAGGAAAGTATGTCGGTGACTGGACCCAGGATGCAAGATGCCCCAGGTGAACTTGAAAAATGGACGAACACCTGGTTCTTACCAATCAACAACAAAAAACTACATATATAATTTTCAGCCTATCAAGAAACACACTCTCTGCAAACTTGAAGATAAAAGACCATACACTCCATATTGATCAAAACCCAACATATCTTGGCGTCACCATGAATCGCAGAATGACTTGGAAAAATCAGATAGACAGAGCAAGGAAAAAAGCCAGAAAACGAACAAATATTATGAAGAAATTGGCAGGAACGGACTGGGGGGGGGGGGGGGGAAAGGGCAGACAGCAATATTTTGAAAAGACTATACATAGGAAGAGTTAGACCAGTTCTAGAGTATGGAGTCACAGCCTGGGCTATGGCTTCCAAATCACACCTTAGCAAAATTAACAGAATACAGAACCAAGCTGCCCGTATCACCACTGGTGCTATGAAATCTACACCTATCAAGACTCTAGAAACAGTAACAGGTTTACAACCCTTAGATGACAGACGGGTCACTAAAGTATTGCAACAAGCAGAGAAATATAGAAGGCTCCTTAGCCACCCCATGCATTAAAGAATAACTGGATCGGGAATTGTACGACTAAAGAGGAGCAACTTCGCTGCAATTGCCAATGAACTAACTGTTGGAGACCCTTTACCTTCTCAAACAATATCGAAACCCTTGGGCCCATCTGATATGTCTCCTCATGGAAAGCATAAAATACCAGAATTTAAAGAAAATATAACAGGAATCATGAAAAAAGGCACCCAATCAGACACAGAAAGAAAACACATAGCAGAAAAACACATGCATGATACCTACCCACAGGACTCTTGGTCCCACATATACACAGATGGCTCTGCTACAAATGCCACCAGATATGGAGGGGAGGTGTGTTCTTGACGCTGAATAATCAGGACGAGATCACTAAGTCAATAGCTACTGGAAAATTCTCAAACAACTTTAAAGCAGAAACTGAGGCCATCGGAGATGCTGCAACACTGGCTACTCACCACAAAAATAACATGCACAATAAATTGGTGATTCTGACTGATGCACTGTCAGTATTATCAGCTCTAAAAAGCCCCAAGAACAATGAACTAGATGACTTGAGAACAACCCTGGACCAACTATGCAATAGCTTCCAGAGAGTAGTCATTCAGTGGATACCATCACACTGTAATATACACGGGAACGAACGCGCAGACAAATTAGCTAAAGAGGGAAGGAGATTATCACAAGAGAACCATCCGCTCAGTTATGATGAAGCCAAATCCATCCTCAAGGGTCAATTCCATGAAAAATGGAAACGAGAACACCCAAAGCATAACGAGAGTGACGGATACCACCAACTATCAAGGAGGGATCAAGTCATCATACTTCGCCTACGCACTGGACACAATAGAATGAGAGATCACATGTTCACCAAATTCAAAATAGGTACAACCAGCTTATGCCACTGTACACTGGACAATAGGACTTCAAAACATGTTCTACAGGATTGCCCCCAGTACACAGACCTGAGAAGAGCGATGTGGTCCACGCCCACCTCCCTGGAATAAAAACTATATGGGGCAATCGATTCGCTTAAACAGACAGCTGACTTCATGAGTGTGTCTGGAATCCTACTCTGATTGAGTCTTGATCGCAGAGAGAGAGAGAGAGAGAGAGAGAGAGACTTTATCAAACAACATATTGAAGCTTACAGCATCGTTACGTCTATTTGTTTGAACTATCATCACTTTATCAAGCAACATATTGAAGCTTACAGCATCGTTACGTGTATTTGTTTGAACTATCATCACTTTATCAAGCAACATATTGAAGCTTACAGCGTCGTTACGTGTATTTGTTTGAACTATCAACACTTTATCAAGCAACATATTGAAGCTTACAGCATCGTTACGTGTATTTGTTTGAACTATCATCATTTTATCAAGCAACATATTGAAGCTTACAGCATCGTTACGTGTATTTGTTTTAACTTTCTTCACATCGCGAATTAAACAGGTTTACATCTTCCTCATAATGCAGATACACTTATATACAGGGTGAACCAAAAGTTAGGGGACCGTAAACGATACGATTTATTTTATAGTGTTTGTGTTATATTATATTAAATTTTCAGTGCCGTTGTTGTTTTTGCATAAAATAAAATGTAACTGCAATGTAATAATTGTTTATCAAAATATAATTGTATTAGTCAATATAATTGTATATGTAATCTCAAAATAATTTTTATCATTTAAGTCCACCGATTTTTGATTCACCCTGTATTGCATAAAGAAAAAAATATACAAACACTTTTGGCATAACTTGTACGTGAGTATATATAATATAAAATGTATGTTTATGTATATATGTATATATAACTATATATACAATACGCACAATTACAAGGTGTGTCAGAACCCAAAAGTCTCCTCAAATATGGACAATTTACTCTTTAACTTCAACCAACATTACATGAAACTACTATATTCAACATTTTATTACGTCCACTTAACAGTAATTGTATATTCATCTAAAGTCCTTTTTGAGCCTAATGCACACTTGGCTTGTTTTATTTATGAAGAAAGTCTATTCAACATTGTTCTATTCTATATTATAGTAATATATTTATATTAATTAGGAAGAAAGTCTATTCAACATTGTTCTATTCTATATTATAGTAATATATTTATATTAATTAGGAAGAAAGTCTAATCAACATTGTTCTATTCTATATTATAATAATATTTTTATATTTATTAGGAACAAAGTCTATTCACCATTGTTCTATTCTATATTATAATAATATATTTATATTAATTAGGAACAAAGTCTATTCAACATTGTTCTATTCTATATTATAATAATATATTTATATTAATTAGGAACAAAGTCTATTCAACATTGTTCTATTCTATATTATAGTAATATATTTATATTAATTAGGAACAAAGTCTATTCAACATTGTTCTATTCTATATTATAATAATATATTTATATTAATTAGGAACAAAGTCTATTCACCATTGTTCTATTCTATATTATAATAATATATTTATATTAATTAGGAACAAAGTCTATTCAACATTGTTCTATTCTATATTATAGTAATATATTTATATTAATTAGGAACAAAGTCTATTCAACATTGTTCTATTCTATATTATAATAATATTTTTATATTAATTAGGAACAAAGTCTATTCAACATTGTTCTATTCTATATTATAATAATATATTTATATTAATTAGGAACAAAGTCTATTCAACATTGTTCTATTCTATATTATAGTAATATATTTATATTAATTAGGAACAAAGTCTATTCAACATTGTTCTATTCTATAATATAATAATATATTTATATTAATTAGGAACAAAGTCTATTCAACATTGTTCTATTCTATATTATAGTAATATATTTATATTAATTAGGAACAAAGTCTATTCAACATTGTTCTATTCTATAATATAATAATATATTTATATTAATTAGGAACAAAGTCTATTCAACATTGTTCTATTCTATATTATAGTAATATATTTATATTAATTAGGAACAAAGTCTATTCAAAGTTTCAACATAACGATGTTCAGATCATCATCATTGAGTGCCGTCTCCGCATCGAAGGTTGGCTACTATGGAGCGCCATTCCACTCTGTCTCTTGCTTTGATGGTGCAGGTTGTCATAGGTTGATTTGTCATAAGTTGACTTGTCCATCTTTTGATGTTACTCGTCCATGTTAGTCTTGGTCTGCTTCTTCCTCTTTTACCTTGTATTTTCCCTTCCAAGATTACTTTTAGTAGGCTGTTGTGTCTTTTTATATGCCCCCAAAATTTCATTTGTCTTGCTCTAATTGTGTTTAGTAGTTATCTTTTCTTTCTTAGTTGTTTTAAAAATTCATCATTTGTTCTCTTTTCTTCCCATCCAATTCTACCTATTCTTCTATAAATCCACATTTTAAAGGCTTCAATTTGAGATGTTCAGATAGTTGACAATTTCAGGTCAGGTAATGTTTTACAAACTTTCAAAATAGTTTCGGAGGTAAAGGATCTCAATACAATGTGAGATTGGTAATGGTCAAGTTTAGTCCCGTAAATTATTTCAGTGGGGAACAGTTCGCACTTTTATTTAGTAGTTCTCAATCTGTCATTAGAAGACCCCTATTTCTATAGAAAAAAAAAGAAGGTGAGGGCCAAGTCATTAAAAAAGTGAATTAAAAGGCACAAGTGCTTTCGTGTGGATATGTCAGATATACCATCTAAAATGAGGGCACATTTCATTAGGGGACTACACTGAAACATACAAAGTTACATCGACTAAATCTCAGCGCTTAACTGGGGGGGGGGGGGGGGGGGAACTCTACCTAAACTGAGAAGCGTGTAAAGTCCTAGCTTAGTCGGTAAATTATTGAAGCAAAATGAATGATCTTCACTTGGCGTCACAACAAAACTACAGTGGTTTTCAAATACTGCAATGTGAGTACTACAAATAATGTAGGTATTTAGGTTTAGTGTTAGGGTAAATGCATACAACTTAAAACCTTCATCATCATCATCAAGTACCGGGCCTGATGGCGTAGGGGATTTTGTCTCTCCACAACTTTCGATCTCGGCAGTTATTTATCATTTCTGTTGTTGACCTTCTGCCAAGCCATTCTCTTAAGCTGTCTGTTATTTTTTCTCTTTGCTTGCCTCTATCTTTTCGTCCCTCAATTTTTCCAGTTGTTACAATATATTCCAGTTGTTCTCTTCTCATTACATGTCCAAAAAATGATGATTGTTTCTTTCTAATATTGGAAATTAGCTCTCTTTTTTCTTTGACCTCTTTCAGATTGTTTTCATTACTCTTCTTAGCTGTCCATGGTATTCTCAACATTCTTCTGTAAAACCACATTTCTACAGACTCCAGTGATTTTTTTATCTGTTGTCTTATTGTCCATGATTCACATCCATATGTTAAGACTGCTCTACATAACATTTAAGAACTAATTACATTACATTAAAAAAAAATTGCGAATAGTATAACGATCATAGTAATTTTGAACAGTGTAATTTTACTAATTTTAATACTTAAAACACGTAAGTTACACAAATCAACAGGAAGAAATGGGTAGCTGAAAGGGAATTTTCCTAGACAGAAGGTCAGAAAGCTGACAAAAGACTGTCTTATCAATGTGTGCTATTCTTATTATAGCATCTCCTGGTAACTAGTTTTTGTGTCAAGGTGTGAACCCAAGACATACTGTGCTTCCCCACTGGCTGTCAGCACGATGCGCTACTGTTGGTATGGCTGTAGTGGTTGTGAAGACCTCTAACTCGACCTCGGCCTCTAGCGTAGCTGGAAACATATCACGAGTTACACATTATTATTTGTGGTATAGGCAACAGCTTGTGTTAACAAAGGAAGATTATTTGTTGTTATCCGGAAAAAATGAAGATTATTTGTTGTTATCCGAAAAAATGAAGATTATTTGTTGTTATCCGGAAAAAGGAAGATTATTTGTTGTTATCCGAAAGAAAAAGAAAATTATATGTTGTTATTCTGAAAAAATGAAGATTATTTGTTCTTATCCGGAAAAAAGGAAGATTTTTTGTTGCTATCAGGAAAAAGAAAAAAAATAGATTTTTTTGTTAAGGAAAACAACTTTTCACCACTTATCTAACCAATTATGGTACTTTATGTTACAGCCCTGAGCCACGATAGCTCAATGGTTAGTGAACTGGACTACAAAGGACAAGAGGTAGGGTTCGATCCCAACCGACGGCTTCCGGTTCACCCAGCCTATAATGGGTACCAATTTTTTTTTCTGGGAAAGTAAAGCGGCACGGGCGTAATACCGACCAAATTACTCCAAAAATCTTGTGCCGAAGGTCTGTAAAATTTATGGTCACTAACACCATATTTCCTTTACGCCACTTGGCGTGACTGGGGTACTTTACTTTACTTACTTTACTGCTATGTTACAGCCCTGGCGCTACACGGAAGCCACGATAGCTCAGTGCTTAGTAAACTGGACTACAAAGGACAAGAGGCCGTGTTCGATCCTGATTCACGACTTCCGGGTTCATCCAGTATGAAACGGGTAACGGATTTTTTTGTGGGAAAGTAAAATGGTACGGGCGTAATAACGACCACATTACCCCAAAAAAAAGCATGTGTCAAAGGTCTGTAAAAATTATGGCCACTATAACACCATATTTCCTGTACACCGCGTGGCGTGACGGGGCTCTATGCTACTACTTTTTTTTACTGGTGCTACATTACTACTACTACTACCACTACTACTACTACTACTACTACTACTACTACTATTACTACTACTACTACTACTATTACTACTACTACTACTACTATTACTACTACTATTACTACTACTACTACTACTACTACTATTACTACTACTACTACTACTACTACTACTACTACCACCACCACCACCATAGTAATAACGAATTGAGCTCCCCGCTACCAGATACCATTGAATTCTATAAAAAATATACACTTTCTAAATTAATTTAAATGAATAGAGCATCGGCACATTAATTACAAGTTGTTTATTAATAATGTAAATGAGTAAAACTTTATTAGCCATGAGCAAAAATGTTGTAACGTATCTAATTTCCTGTGCATTTTAAAACATTATCTAATAATTTTGTGGACGTAAGAAGCACGTAAGGAATCGGTTTACGGGGAAATTTGAAAAAAAAATCCGTGCGTCGTAAAATGTCAACAGTTGCACAGTCAGAACAGCAACAGGTTACGTAGACTACTTTGAAGTTATATCAGGTGTAAGACAGGTCTGCGTACTATCCCCCTACTGTTTATTACATACATCCATCATATATGCATGTCAGCCCACCCATCAGAGACAGAGGAGGTCAACGAGCTTTTATTTGCAGACGATCAGGCACTAACTAATACATGGAAGAACAGAAGACCTACAAGAACACTTAAATAGACTCAACAGCTCCGGTACAACATGAAAATCAACATCAACAAAACAGAAATCATGAATGTTGCAAAAGGGAAACAGAGCGTGAACATAAATATAATAGGCAGGCAACTAAAATAGTAAAACCTTCAAATACCTAGGAAGTCTAGTGACAAACGACAATTCACAAACATCAGATATAGACTCAAGATGCAACAAAGTTTTGACAAATCATTGGACAGTTATCACCACTATTGTCCAACAAGGAAATAACTCTAGAGACAAAACGAGCACTCTACAATACAATCTTCATCCCAACATTGTGCTACCAATGCAAGTCCTGGACTCTAGATGCAAGAACAATAAGAAAAATAGCCTCTACAGAGATGAAATGTGTTAGAAGAATGACAGGAAACAGTCTGAGAGACAAGGTCAGAAACGAAGAACTGAGAAAAAAGGTAGGAACAGCCTATGCTTTAGAATATATAAAGAAACAACAGATAAAATGGTTTGGCCACCTGTTATGGCAGAAATATTTAAACACAACCCGCCGAGCCTTCAATAAACGTTGCGAGAACGCAAGACCCAAGGGCAGACCACGAAAAATAATGGATTGACGGATATTAGAGGCACTAGGAAACATAACAGCAGCAGAGGCGAACAGAAGAGCACAAGACCTCAAATTATATATCTTCCCTCGAAGCTGAAAAGCATATGTAGAAGGAAAGAGGAGAAGAATTAAAATGGAAAAGAAGAAACGTAAATCTTATGAGAAAAATATAAGACTTTGCAACCCTATAGTGTTTGTTGACTTTAGTAGCTGTTACAATAGAATAAAAGTGATGCTTGGAGATATTTGTGGTTGTTGTTGCAGTTCTAAAGCGATCATGAGAGAAAAATAACGACACAGATGTACATGTATTGTGTTAGCAGACGGGAAAACGCATTTGCAGCGCAAACAAAATACCAAGAAGAAAAAAAAAAAAAAAAAGAAGGAAACCAACACAGGGACATTATGTAGGAATGGCTACGATCGTATTTGCACAGATCGACACAGACCCTTATTGCCAGGTAAGCGTGTTAAATAATTCTTTTTTTTTTTTTTACCTCGAAATTAAAATATGGAAGATAATTTTACTGACATCATCATCATCATGTGCCGTACGGTTTGGCGTGGGCGATCATGACCTTCCACAATTCTCTGTCCACAGTGCATCGTATCAATTCTGTTGTTAACTGTTTACTTTGCCACAACAGAAAGATAACCAGCATCGTCTGTCTTTGTTTTTCACAATCTCTCCTTTTCTATATTTTCCCATTTGTAACCAAGTATTCCAACTTTTCTCTTATATCCAAAACATGACGATTGTTTCTTTTTCATGTTCTTTAGAAACTCATTTTTGTATTGGCCTCTTAGAGAATTGCCTTGTTGATTTACTGATTTGCTCTACCCATTAGGGTTTTCTTCGTATACTCTAAGCTTAGATAGCCAGAAAATAATGTAAGTCCGACAATAAAATTATAAACACAATTATGACATTTATTATACTTCAAACACAATATGTTATATGATTGTTTAACATATCGTGCTGAGGTATATTTCTGTCAGCATTAGCAGCACACGTCACACAGTAAACCACAGGCAGGTAAAGTTGAGACTGTGCAAGAGAACCTCGTTTTCTTTTATCCTTGTTTTGACAAGTCAGTGCAAGAGGAGCCTGATAATCCTAACAAAGAATCCACCAATGGGAAGGGAGACTTGAACAACCCATCTGTTGGATGGGAGATCTAAACAATCCACATAGGGGGAGGGAGACTTGAATAAACCATCTGTTGGAAGGGAGATTTAAACAATTCACATAGGGGGAGGGAGACTTGAATAAACCATCTGTTGGATGGGAGATTTAAACAATTCACATAGGGGGAGGGAGACTTGAATAAACCATCTGTTGGATGGGAGATCTAAACAATTCACATAGGGGGAGGGAGACTTGAATAAACCATCTGTTGGATGGGGGATCTAAACAATCCACATAGGGGGAGGGAGACTTGAATAAACCATCTGTTGGATGGGAGATCTAAACAATCCACATAGGGGGAGGGAGACTTGAATAAACTATCTGTTGGAAGGGAAATTTGAACAATCCACTTATAGGAAGGGAGACTTGAAAAGCCTATCTGTTGGTGAAACAGGGAGGTAATAAGGACATGAAAAGACGGGTGATTCGGTAGAGGTCAAGGGGAGACAAAGCGTTGAGAAGAAAATAGAGGTAAGGGGGAAACTAATGGTCCACATGATGGGTGGAAAGCCTGAACAAGTCATGAGGCATGAGGACTGTAAGCAATGTGAGAACGAGGGTAGATGTAAAATGAGTTGCGATTGACAGGAAAAGAAGAGCTGAGAAAGAAAATAGGTGGGCAGAATCATTCGATGTAAAGCGATGGTTCAATGAGGACGACTGTGCGTGTTGTACAGCCGAGACCGTGAACAGAAAGTTGAGTTCGGAAAATTTCGAGAACAGTAGTTAGTTGGTCTGTGGCTGTCGAGCTAGTGAGACGTAAGTTCCTGGAGCAGTGTTAGAATAAGGAGTGTACTGTGACATTATGATAAGGTGGCCGTATTAGGCTTAGGATAAGTCATGAAGAGACATTATTAAGAAGCTAGTAGCTTTAACCAATTGAAGAGACTTGTGTTATTGTGAGTGTCTCACTAATGTAGGCTTAATATAAGTAATGAAGAGGCATTATTTAGAAGTAGTAGTTCAACCATTGAAGAGACTTGTTATTGAGAGTGTTCTCACTAATGTAGGCTTAGGATAAGTCCTGAAGAGACATTATTATGATGCTAGTAGCTTTAACCAATTGAAGAGACTTGTATTATTGTGAGTGCTCTCACTGGTGTAGGTTTAGTATAAGTCATGAAGAGACATTATTACAAAGCTAGTGGTTTTGACCTTGTGGAGAGACTTGTGTTATTGTGAGTGTTCTCACTAGTGTAGGCTTAGGATAAGCCATGAAGAGACATTATTAAGAAGCAAGTAGCTTTCACCAATTGAAGAGACTTGTGTTATTGAGAGCGTTCTCACAAGTGTAGGCTTAGGATAAGCCATGAAGAGACATTATTAAGAAGCTAGTAGCTTCCACCAATTGAAGAGACTTGTGTTATTGTGAGTGCTCTCACTGGTGTAGGTTTAGTATAAGTCATAAAGAGACATTATTACGAAGCTAGTGGTTTTGACCATATAGAGAGACTTGTGTTATTGTGAGTGTTCTCACGAATGTTAGGCATTATGTCGATCATGAGGGGCATGATTAATGTAGTGAACAGCTACAGCCAATTGCAGACAAATGTTAGGTTGTGAGCAACCTCGCCAAATTAAGCTTCCAGGGGACTGTAGAATGCTAGTGCCAGCATTCTGATATTGTAGTGTTAGAGAGAGGAGAAAGATGAAAGTCAACCACCATGCGTGTGGCTATTGTACTTGTGAACTGTATGGGAGCTAGTCCTTGTGGGCAATAAACGTTAAATGTGTGAGTTTTCAATGTTGTTGGTGCCTGATTTGTTAATGCTAGCTGTGTTGTCTAGCCCTAGCGAGGAACGGACGCTGGGGTGTCAGTAACCAACGGGCATAACAGCGCGGAGTACAACAGAACGATCAACAGGCAGAAGTGACATCCACGGGCAGCTAGTCAATCGAGGCGACAGTCTGGGCAGCAACTGGCCATACCAGACATGGGTAAATTGAAGGGTCCTCGTACCAAGGCAGTTCGGCACATCCATGTCAGTGCAAGTGGCTAGCATCCAAGGTGGCTGGTTGAGGCAACTCGAGGGCTCAGATCACAATGAGCTTTCTGTCGACATAGTATCAGCTTCAAGTTGAGTGAGGGCTCAGATCACAATGAGCTTTCTGCCGACATAAAATCTGCTTCAGGTTGAGTGAGGGCTCAGATCACAATGAGCTTTCTGTCGACATAAAATCTGCTTCAGGTTGAGTGAGGGCTCAGATCACAATGAGTTTTCTGTCGACATAGTATCAGCTTCAAGTTGAATGAGGGCTCAAATCACAATGAGCTTTCTGTCGACATAGTATCAGCTTCAAGTTGAATGAAGGCTCAGATCACAACGAGCTTTTTGTCGACATAGTATTAGCTTCAAGTTGAGTAAGGGCTCAGATCACAACGAGCTTTTTGTCGACATAGTATCAGCTTCAAGTTGAGTAAGGGCTCAGATCACAACGAGCTTTTTGTCGACATAGTATCAGCTTCAAGTTGAGTAAGGGCTCAGATCACAACGAGCTTTTTGTCGACATAGTATTAGCTTCAAGTTGAGTGAGGGCTCAGATCTCAACGAGCTTTCTGTCGACATAATATCTGCTTCAAGTTGAGTGAGGGCTCAGATCTCAACGAGCTTTCTGTCGACATAATATCTGCTTCAAGTTGAGTGAGGGCTCAGATCTCAACGAGCTTTCTGTCGACATAATATCTGCTTCAAGTTGAGTGAGGGCTCAGATCTCAACGAGCTTTTTGTCGACATAGTATTAGCTTCAAGTTGAGTGAGGGCTCAGATCTCAACGAGCTTTCTGTCGACATAATATCTGCTTCAAGTTGAGTGAGGGCTCAGATCTCAACGAGCTTTCTGTCGACATAATATCTGCTTCAAGTTGAGTGAGGGCTCAGATCTCAACGAGCTTTCTGTCGATATAGTCTCAGCTTCAAGTCGAGTTGAAGGCTCAGATTGCAAAGAGCTTTCTGTGACGTGTTCCAACTTCAAGGAGAGGGAAGGCGCAGATCTCAGCGAGCTTCTGCTTACATCTCAACTGTCCGGTGTACAAGGGCTCAGATCATTACGAGCCTTCGTGGCGATCAACGGACGCCCAGTACAAGACAACGAAGGAAGGGGAGAAAGAGCTCATTACATTGGATGGGAGATTCGATCAATCCACTTATAGGAAGGAACACTTGAATAATCCATCTGTTAGATGGGAGATTTAAACAATCCACTTATGGGAAGGGAGACTAGAACAATCCACCTACAGTAGGGAATATATAAACAATCCACCCATGGAATGGGAGAATTAAACAATCCACTTATGGGAAGGGAGACTAGAACAATCCACCTAAAGTAATGGAGATATGAACAATTCACCTATTAGAAGGGAAACTTGATGGAAACTCAGGTAGGAGTCATAAGTATGGCAAGGCTGTTTTCCCTAATTCAATCCTGAAACAGTAATTGAATCAACAAACAGAAACTTGTAGATTCTGAGATTAACTATCATTAAATAAACGAAAAGCCGAAGTGAACAAAATGGAGAGAGAAAAGTTGAAAATTAAATTTTGGAAAATAGAAAACTCAACGCAGTGGCGTGAAGGCTCACTTTACGCTTTACTAGACGTAAAGGTGATATGGTATTAATGACAACATTTTTGCATGACGAAGTGGCACATTTTTGGGTGATGTGGTCGGTATCAAGCCAAGCCGCTTTAGTTCTGAACGAAATCACTGGTACCTATTTTTAATGGCTGGGTGAACCCCGGGAGACTTATCGGTCATTAAAAGTTCGCTGCTTCTAATGATTGAATTCGAATTCTCCATATCAGAAAGTGAGAACACTAACCACCGAGCCACATAACCTGAAGTAGAGTCACAGAAATGAAACGTGTAAGAGTCAGAGGAGAACAATGGAAAGAGAAAGTGTAACAGTAATGCAATAGAAGTACCAAAAAATGCAGGTCAGATTAGAGTAATAGAAACAAATGAAGAATGAGCAAGTTAAACAAAAGGAATGAGAAATCAAAAAATTTATCTAAAGCAATAGAAAATGAAACAGTTCAACTGAAATAACTGAAAATGAGTTTTTTTTCTGCTTTTTTTTTGCGTTCCCCAGCTTTCATTTATGGCTAAGTCCTTAGAGACTAGGAACTGAATTTTGTGCGTTTTAATCCATTTTATTTCCCTGGCAGCCGTGTGCAATGATAGAAAAAAAGATTGATTAAGCAATGGGAAAAGTAACAGTCGAAATAAGTAATGTAAATGTTTATGTAAAACGGTGGGAAATAGAAGAGTTGTAATGAACCAGAGGAAAGAGTCGGAGTAAAGTGGTGGGGAATATGGAGTTGAAATGTTTGCATACCAACCGTACAACACGCGTCAGGATTTTCCCTCTGACACATCCTGCCCTCCATTTGTCTTACAGACTAACATAACGTTAGACATTCTCCTGTTTTATTTTATTCAAATAACACGGAAGTGTTCCCATGAAGCACTGCGGCTAAAGTGTTTCAAAAGCAGATTACCCGGCGTTCATTGCTTTGTCTGCTGTACCATTTGTCTCTCTCAACGTGTATGTACATTGCTTTGTCTGCTGTACCATTTGTTTCTCTCAACGTGTATGTACATTGCTTTGTCTGCTGTACCATTTGTTTCTCTCAACTTTTATGTACATTACTCTCTTATTTCTTCATTCTCTGTGGCTTATCCCATCCCGAACTCCACCTGTCTCTTTCTTTCCCTTTCTTTCTCTAAGCATCAGTTCTCTAACTCCTTCCTCCACTCCCTATCTACATTTATCTCTATTCATCTATACCGTTTCTCCTCTCTCTCTCTCCATTTCTCCCTTTATATCTCAACCTTTCCTCTCTCTATCTTCTTATTCTACATTCTATTTTTCTTATTTTCTATCTTTCACAGTCTATCTATATTTTTTTCTGGCACCTTCTGTCTATTTTTTTTTACCACACTCACTACTTTTTGTGGCGCTCTCGGTTTTTTTTTTCTGTCTCTATCTCCCCTCATTATTTTTGTCGTAGCTACTAAACACACTTTTATGTTTGCACGACTAATAAAATATAAGTAAGGAATAAAAAAAAGAGACGTCCGTGCAGAGAAATGAGATTAAAGAGCCAGAGTGAGCATTGAACCAATTCTAAACTAACTACAGAGACAAATATATATATATATATATATATATATATATATATATATATATATATATATATATATCATCATCATCATCATCATCATCATCATGTGCCATACCGGCTGGCGTAGGTGATCATGTCCCTCCACAATCTTCTATCTACAATGCATCGTATCAGTTCTGTTGTTGACTGTTTTCCATGCCATGACTTCAAGCTATCCAGTATTTTCTCTCTTTGTCGCCCGCGATCTCTCTTTCCTTCTATTTTGCCAGTTGTAACCAAGTATTCCAACTTTCCTCTTCTCATGTTGTGCCCGAAAAATGTTGATTGCTTCTTTCTGATGTTTTTTAAGAGCTTCCTTTTTGTGTTGGCCTCTTTGAGAACTTCCTCATTGGTCTTTTTAGCTGTCCAGGGAACTTTCAACATTCTTCTGAGAAATCCCATCTCTGTGGCCTCCAATCGTCTTTTCATTTGTTTGTCCACTGTCCATGATTCGCTACCATAGGTCAGAATTGATCAAATATTATATTTGATTTAAATATTTATTAATATATATTTATATATTATATATATATATATATATATATATATATATATATATATATATATATATATATATATAAACTAATATATAAGATGCGGAGACAAAGTCGCCTCCAAGCTGGAAGTTATCAGCGACCTACAGCTGATGGCTTGGGACAGGATAGGTGAACCAGAACCATTCAGACCCTGATCCACCTCTCCGTAATGTCTTCAGTAGCAAACTAACCTGTCCAGTCTGGCTAATCGAGTAGGGAAGACAACCCCGTATTCAAAAATAACATGATGAAGTCGGATATGTTGGGTCGAAAGACGCACAAATCACTATTTTACTGCAAACCACAACACAACGCAGACACGTCCACTTAACGTCCTTTTAAGGGCGGATGATGAGGACGTGTATTCCTTTACTCATCGGGCGAACGCAAGAAAGCATACATAAGATCCAGCTTCATTTAACTTTGCAAAAGGTGACGGTCAACGTATTAAAATAACACATCACTTGAGTTATGTCCCCTAGGACAAGTCAGGTGTGTTTCACAGAGGTCGTCATGGAGATTTAGACGTCACTTTAGAGGAAATCACGTGACTGTATTCTGTACATAGGATTTCTATTTTTCACAACATTAAATTCCAACTGATTATAACATGAGCATTCATGCTTCCGTATCTTGAAA
The DNA here is from genome assembly GCA_032433765.1 of Megaustenia siamemsis. Taxonomy (NCBI): domain Eukaryota; kingdom Metazoa; phylum Mollusca; class Gastropoda; order Stylommatophora; family Ariophantidae; genus Megaustenia; species Megaustenia siamemsis. Next base: position 18,708,368 of record JAVIAB010000126.1, read on the forward strand.
TTTATAGTTTTTATAATTCTACATTCCCCGTGTTCCACTGGCTACTGGAGAAGATTGTATCCAATAATAGAGCGGACCATAAGTAACGGGACGTTCCGTGATATATTATATCACGGTCGAGAGGAGTATTAAATTGCATTATTTAAGTTAGTTCCTCTCATGTGGAGAGGGCACAAAGGGCACAGATTATAACTCTCAATGACTGACGATTTACATTTTGGTCATAGATCATAAACCTCAATGACTGACGATTCACTCTTTGGTCATAGATCATAAACCTCAATGACTGACGATTCACTCTTTGGTCATAGATCATAAACCTCAATGACTGACGATTCACTCTTTGGTCTTAGATCATAAACCTCAATGACTGACGATTCACTTTTTTGTCATAGATCATAAACCTCAATGACTGACGATTCACTCTTAGGTCATAGATCATCAATTTATAACTCTGACTATTCACTACTATTATAGTTCATGTTTTGTTAAATTTATCCCAATCTATTAAGTGTTTTACGTAGACTTCCTTTTGAATGTCTTATTTTGGTCTTACTATTCTACGTTATAATATTTTGCTTGAGGTGAAGAATTCAATGTTTTTTCTGGATGATATTGTTTGTTTGTTTGTATAACCCGGTCCTTCCTATCTAAAACACGATGACGTAACTTTAGACCACCCAATCCTCACATTATTTTACTTTCTCAAGTCATCAGTCAGGTGCCAATTTTTTTCCAGCTCACTCCACTGGTGATTATCAACCAGTTTTAGAACATACATTTCCACTATTGAAACCTTATATTAAATACTATACTAATGACGCTCACTATGTATATACACGTCCACAACCAGACAACAACATACTGCCTAATGTGCTTTGGTCAATACCTCACTGTTGGGTGACGTGCCGGCTTTTGCTAGACATAATAAAATGTTAGTTCGTAGGGTCTCATACATAAGCTGGAAAGAAAACATTTCAAATGAACAGATAAGAGACGAATAAAAACAGTAATACGTGTCAAGTTTTATAAGAAGGAGTTGGAAATACACCGGTCATGCGCTGAGAATGAATGAAGAAAGACTTCTCCGTCAAGCATTTATATGGAAACCATCTGGTAATGGAAATCACGGCAGATCAAGACAATCACTATGCAGAACAATTAATAGGGAAGGCTCAACCATGGAACTAAGTAACGACCAAGAACTAGCAGCAGATCGTCAATCGTGGAGAACTATGACTTCAACCTTATGTGCCGTCTCTGCTGGAGAGGAAAATGGATGAAGTAGCACGTTCATTTTGGCAGGTTATTTATTATTGTGGCCATCGATCTCTGTGTAAACTTACACTATTCAAATCAAATGTACTATCAACCCTTACGTATGCGTGTGAAAGCTGGAAAACAACAAGAGATATAGAAACAAAGTTGAACGCATTCGAAAATAAATGTCTAAGGAAAATACTTGATATAGCGTGGAACGAATTCAAAACAAACGAGGAAATTAGAGAAATCGCCAATCAACCACTAATATCTTCAGTAATAAAGAAAAGACGATGGTCATATGTTGGACATGTGGTGAGAAGAGATAATAACCGAATAGCAAAGCAAGCCCTCATATGGGAAACAACAGGTAAGAGGAAAAGAGGAAGACCCAGAGAGACACTGAGAAGAACATTAATGAGAGAGGCAAGAGCAGCAGGATTCGGCTCCCTCAATGAGATAGAGCTGCGTGCACAGAATAGAGACAAATTGCGAGATTTGATAAAATATCTTTAAAAGAAAACTGCTAGAACAAAAATTCAGATAAGAGAAGGAGTATCTTGGTCTACGCCCTATGGGCCGGCTACGGCTCGAAAGGTCAATAGAATCTCAGTGTAGATGTTAAGTTCATTTTACTCTAGAATACTTAGCTATGGTCACATATTGAATGGTGGGGTAGGTCACAGCCAATTGTAACAGCATTGGCCTACAGGCTGAGTGAAGATTCACAGAAAATATACATATAGCGATACGTGTTCAGCTTTTCGAGCAAGTGCGGTTGGGAGTAGAGTAACGTCAACCGTCTATAGCTCATATTGTATGGAAACGTCACTCTAGTTGGAGGGTTTCCGGTTTTATTTTTCTTCCCCGCCGGCCTTAGTAAATCTTTACTTGAGTGTAGGTAGGGTAAAAGTCTCGAATTAGGAATGTATTAAAATATAGGATTTAATATAGGACATTGGGAAAATAAAGGATTCGTTATAAGACAATAAGGAAATAGAGTTCAAAGACAGTGGGAAAATAAAGGATACATTATAACATAGTAAAGAAATAGAGTTCAATATAAGACAGTGGCAAAATAAATGATTCGTTATAAGAGAATTAAAAAGAAATAAAGTTAAATATAGAACAGTCACAAAAAGAGGATTTGACATTCATCATCATCATCAAGTGCCGGGCCTGCTGGTGCAGGTGATCATATCTCTCCACAACTTTCGATCACGACATTTATTTATCATTTCTGTTGTTGAACTGCCAAACCATTCATTTATGCTGTCTCTTACCTTTTCTCTGTGCTTCCCTCTATCTCTTCGCCCCTCATTTTTTACAGTTGTTAATATATATTCCAGCTGTTCTCTTCTCATTACATGGCCAAAAATGATAATAGTTTCTTCCAAATATTGAAAATTAGCTCTCTTTTTGCTTTGGCCTCTTTCAGAACATTTTCATTACTCTTCTTAGCTTAATCTATGGTATTCTCAAAATTCTTCTGTAAAACCACATTTCTACAGACTCCAGTGATTTTCATGTCTGTTGTCCTATTGTACATAATTCACATCCGTATGTTAAAACTGGCTGTACATAACATTTTACAACTCATTTTCTTGTTTCTATTGTCAAAAATGGATTGCATAGTATCTTCCTCATTTTTTGGAAAGCTGTTTTTGCCTGAGCCATTCTGTATCTCACTTCTGTTATACATCTTCCGTCTGAGGTTAACAAAGTTCCCAAATATTTAAATTAATTTACCTGTTTTAATAATAATGTACTACAGGTGATACCCGATCGTCATCAAGCTACTGTAAGCCAAATAAAGATAAAGATTTGACATTGGGCAGTCGAAAATAGATGCTTTAGTTAAAGCGCAGTCCCAGAATAGATAATTCAATGCACAGTAGTTTAGTCAAGTCACCCTCAATGTACATCGAACAAGTCCATAAGTGATCAGATCTTTCCGGTAGGCAATCAAATTCATCAAGGTGTAGCGACCAAAGACACAGGTGTTGTGTTGGTTGACAATACTTCTTTCGGATTACTACGTAGTGCTCTCTTCTGGCATCACCCACCTTGACGTGATATTAGTGAAGTCTGTTCATGGCTGCAGAACAGAGTCATTTTTTGAGCCGTTTATTTTTTTTAACAAAATCCCTGAGGTTATTCAGAATGTCGGGGCGGTCCAATGCCATTCCGTACCCAAACATCAGCCAAACTGGCAAGTCTTGCATGCACTTCCATTATCTCTTACACCGTGTGCCCTGGCACGAAAATATAGCAGACAAAGTTACATAGCCCTGCTATGTGTCTGGGGAGTCTGCTGTTAGTGACCATAGTTATCATTGACCAACGACACATTTTATGAGCGACGTGGTTAGTATCACGCCAGGCCGCCTGACCTCTCAGAAAAATCCGTTACCCATTCAAGGCTAATGTATCTAGAAGCCGTCAGTCGTGGTGGAACTCGGCCTCTAGACCTTACTAGCTCAGTTCACTAACCATCGAGCTACCGCAACTCATTTCCAAATATTGCTAATTTTTCCTGTCTGATTAAATTCCTAATACCAGCTACACTCCTTCACGCAACATGAATAAATACCTATCTCCAAAGTCTTGCTAGCCAGTTTGTCTTAACGAAATATACGCCCCTGAATACGCCCTACTGTCCAAAACTGCTACAAGGGACATATCTAAAAACAGAAAGTGGAATAAATTTGTGTCGTTCCCTCACCACATTTGTTATTAGTTTTTATGTTACCTAACTGTATCTTGTCAAAAATGACGGTATAAATTTTAGGCGCTATCAGTTTTAAATATTGGAATCTGTATTTCTATTAGTGGCTTATATAATGTTATCAACGTTTCTTGAATTACAATAATTTATTCTCCATTTATTTAATGTCTTAATTTATATAATGATTCAAACAGACTTGAAATAAAGACGTTATTATGAGGATGAACATTTATTAAAAATCTGCATCTTTAATAGTTTTGTTAGACATTTGTGGATCTTTCCATTTTTGTGTTGGTGAGATATTTAGGAAATTTGATGTACGCGCTATAGATCTGCTAACAGTGATTTGTGGTGAAATATATAGACAGACAGGCAGAAAGATAGACAGACAGAAAGACAGACAGACAGGCAGGCAGACAGAAAGATAGTCAGACAGACAGACAGGCATGCACGCAGGCAGACAGAAAGATAGATAGATAGATAGATAGATAGATAGATAGATAGATAGATAGATAGATAGATAGATAGATAGATAGATAGATAGATAGATAGATAGATAGATAGATAGATAGATAGATAGATAGATAGATAGATAGATAGATAGATAGATAGGTAGATAGGTAGATAGGTAGATAGATAGATATACAGACAGACATACAGACAGACGGACAGACAAACAGATAGACAGATAGATAGACAGACAGATATATATATAGATAGATAGATAGATAGATAGATAGATAGATAGATAGATAGATAGATAGATAGATAGATAGATAGATAGATAGATAGATAGATAGATAGATAGATAGATAGATAGATAGATAGATAGATAGATAGATAGATAGATAGATAGATAGATAGATAGATAGATAGATAGATAGATAGATAGATAGATAGATAGATAGATAGATAGATAGATAGATAGATAGATAGATAGATAGATAGATAGATAGATAGATAGATAGATAGATAGATAGATAGATAGATAGATAGATAGATAGATAGATAGATAGATAGATAGATAGATAGATAGATAGATAGATTGTTCTGCCGTCATGTTTAAGGTGTCCTTGATGTCTTGAAACCACCTTCTTCTTGGTCTGCCTATCATGCATCATCCAAGAACCATTCCATCAATTATTGCTCTTACCAACCCGCTGTGTCTTTTGACGTCTCCTTAGTATTTTAATTTCCTCTGTAGAATGGTGATTATAAGCCAGTTCTTTTAAATGTTTTAATCTTTTTATATGTCTTCATTGCGTTTATATTCAGTATCCAAAGTGCATGTTATAGATATGAATCCTACATGCGAATATTTGCAAGACAATAACACGAAAAAGACAATTTAAATACAATTAAAAACAGCTGCGGATTTATATTATATTTATAGTTATGGTTAGTCGAAGGCCCGGTATCACTGCAAACGAATTAAAATCCATAATTGCTCAACCGCCCGTGCCAGTGGAATCATCCAAATTAACATATCATCGCATTGAAGGATCCAAACAAAGAAAGGCAGTTGTAGTCTCCATCATAGCCAACACACAACACGTCAAAAGACATATGGCGCATCAGCAACGAAAATGAACGCAGCTGAACTGTCTTTCGTCATACGGTACCGTCAGTCATCGTAAGTAATCTGAATATAGAAACACCATCAGGATGAAAAGCACAGCTCACAGTGTGCAATGAGTATTAAACTCAGTAGCTCCGGCAGCAAGCCGGACTTGGAGTATGAGGGAACTTGAACAAGGAACACTTTTCAAGCTGAACCGAAACGGTTTCTCTCGCATATCAGCCATATTGACCGGAAGTGCATTTAGGTTATACAACAGCAGGTCTGCTGAATCATCAGAAAGATTGTGATGGGGTCTAAAGTACAACGAACGCAATGTTCTGTTGTATCTATCTACTTCTACGCTAGAGAAACAAATACTGTCGGAACTACAAAGTGTGCAAGCACTTGATCTACTCTTGCAAGATTCCAATTTTCTATTTAGAACAGATGACTAATAAAGAGACACGAAGCAGAGTCCCAAAATAAATTTGCTGGTGTGGCTTTGATTCAACAACGCAAAGAAGATAATCAAAGACAAAATGTGCACTCAACAACATAATCATCATCCCAACGTGTGCTACCAGTGCCAGATCTGGGCGCTAGACTCAAAAACAATAAGAAAAATAACCACTTCTGACACTAAATGTGTTCAACGAAAGATATAAAATATTCTGAGATAAGGTAATAAATGAAGAACTAAGAAAAAAAGCTGGGACTAATTTCTGGCATAGAAAAGATAATAGACAAAAGACACAATGGTTTGACCACGTGATAAGATAGAAAGACCAAAACACAAAACATAGAGCTTTCTTAAACTAGACCCAAGGGCCAACACGAAAAAAATATATTGATGACATATTAGACACTAAGAAACATAACAGCAACAGAGGCCGACACGAAAAATGAATTGATGACATATTAGACACTAAGAAACATAACAGCAACAGAGGCCGACACGAAAAATGATGAATTGATGACATATTAGACACTAAGAAACATAACAGCAACAGAGGCCGACACGAAAAATGATGAATTGATGACATATTAGACACTAAGAAACATAACAGCAACAGAGGCCGACACGAAAAATGATGAATTGATGACATATTAGACACTAAGAAACATAACAGCAATAGAGGCCGACACGAAAAATGATGAATATTATGGCATATTAGACACTAAGAAACATAACAGCAACAGAGGCCGACACGAAAAATGATGAATTGATGACATATTAGACACACTAAGAAACATAACAGCAACAGAGGGCAACGGGAGAGCAAAGGACCGTAAATTATATCTCCCCTCGACGCTGAAAGGCAATAAGGAAACAAAGAAAAAGAAAAGATTATCATTAATTACGATGCACGATAAAGAGGACAGTCGTGTCTCTCCACCACTTTCTATTTCTACAGTTTGTGTCAGTTCTATCGTTGATTTCCTACTAATCTACTCTCATAAAACTCTTGTATTTTTGTATCACTGATTTCCTTTATACCATCTTCTCCCAAATTTTCCTGTTGTCACAAAATGTTTGTGTTCTTACCTCCTAGTATCTTTCAATACCGGAAATAAGATTTATTTTTGCTTTGAGCTCTTTTAGAACGTCCTCACTACTCTTTCATCAAATCATGGTACCCTCGACATTATTCTGTCAAACATTGATGTTGGCTGTAGCGATCTTTACGTCTTTTCTCCCTTTTGTCCACTGTTCACATCAATATACCAAGATTGGTGCCACATAACATTTAAAGCACGCCCCCTCTTATTTCCATTATACATCAATAGTAAAAGTGGTAAAGTGCCCCCGTCACGCCAAGTGGCGTATAGGAAATATGGTGTTAGTGACCATACATTTTAAAGACCTTCAGCACATGATTTTTGGGGTAATGTGTCGGTATTACGCCCGTGCCTCTTCACTTTCCCAGAAAAAATCCGGTACCCATTTAAGGCTGGGTGAACCCGGAAGCCGTCGTTTTGGATCGAACCCTACCTCTTATTAAACATCAATGGGTTGTATAATCTTTTTGGCCAAGATATATCTACGCATGCACAAAAAATCTCGTTATATGACAATTTTTCTCAGAGCCCCACACATTTCATTAATCATTTTCTTATATCAAATCGGAGAGTATAGAAAGTCTCAAAAATCTGTCAAACGAAATAGTTAAACGTGGACACTTTAAAATGTCACATCATTTATCTTACTCACTTCTAATTGTATCGAGGTGTCTGAAATTAAAACCATATCCGCAGTAATAAATCGTGTTTAGTCATTTTGTAATGTAGGTTTTCGTGTTAAAAATTCATTGAAAATGCTGGTGTCATGGCATGGAAAAAATGCAACAAAAAATTGACACGATGCCCTGTGGAGAGAAGATTGTGGATGGCTATGATCGCCCATCTGACCGATATGGCACATGATGATGATAAAAAATTCATTCATTCATTGAGTGCCGTCACGGCATCGAAGGTGGAGTGCCCATAACGCTCTGTCTCTTGTTTTGATAGTGCAGATTGTCTCACTCTCTTTTACCTTGTATTTTTCCTTCCAAGATAACTTTTTGTAGGCTTATGTGTCTTTTAACATGACCCACAAATCTGATTTGTCTTGTTTGAATTGTGTTTAGTAGTTCTCTTTTAATTTTTAGTTGTTTTAAGACTTCATCATTTGTTTTCCATGCTTTCCATCCAATTCTTCCTATTCTATAAATCCACATTTTAAAAGTTTAATTCTTTGTTCTGTTTTTCTGTCTAATGTCCTTGTTTCTGCACCCTACAGGAATGTTGAGAGGATATAGCATTTTGCTATTCTTAGTTTAAATCCTGGTGGTTTTTGTTTTGATGTTAGTAAATTTGTCATGACATTAAAATTACTTTTTGCTATTCCTATTCTTTTGTTTATTTCAGTTTTACATTACCCATCACTGGTTATAGTATGTCCAGTAGTAGTTGTTGTAGATCTGAACTTTCTCCAGGTCTGTTCCTTCAACTTTGATATCCACTTGTAGGTTTTGAGTATTTTCTTTGTTTATGATCATAGTTTTAGTCTTTTTTGATATCTATATCTAATCCATATTTTTTCTTGTCATGTTTACTTCATTAAATTAATTGTTGTTGATCTTTAGGATTTTCTGATAGTAATACAATATTTCATATGTGTTACCGAGGCCTAATTATGAGGGAAGTAAAGAATAGTGACACTGTGACCTTCCAGGCATGTCGTAAGATGCGACTAAGGAGGTTGATCGAAGGCTTGACAAGCTGTCATTGTAAAGAGTATTGTTATGGAAACAGCGCCATATATTTTAGAGCAGTGATCTCTGCAATATGTGCCACTTTTGGCCCGCAAGGTTTCTGTTTTTGAGATTCTGGTTCTACCCTATGTGCCGTCTTCGGCTCGAAAGGACAATAGGTAGAGATAGATAGAATACAGTATCAGCAGCATATCTTAGGTTATTGACTATCTTCCCATTAATGTTAAGCCTGGCATCTCTGTGATGTTTTTAAAGATTTGCTCAGTGCATAGATTGAACATGCTTGGTGATAGGATGCATCCCTGTCTTACTCCTCATTTTATATCAATAGTTATAGAGTTCTCTTTGTTATATTTTATTATTGCTGTTTGCTCCCAGTATAAATTCGTCGTATGTCTATGTCATCTAGATGAATATATTTGAGGAATTCTATAAGTTGTTTATGGTTTATGCTCCTAATATAGATTACGTATTAGTCGTAAAAGATACGAGCAGAAACAACCGCCTAGAATTTGTCATAACCTTTCTTTCCTGTTCACTGGCAGGTAAAAACACTTTAGGGGCAATTTAAAAAAAAAAAAGAAGAAAAAAGAGGCATGGTGACAGCTTTACGTGGTAATGGACAAAACAAAAGTCGACGTTGCGGCCAAGTAGGCCTTCTGCTGGAACAAAAAACCGCAACACACAAACACATATATAAGGATATGTAAACACATCTAACTACACGGCGATAATATGCTAGATACTCAAGAAAGGAAGTAAGAAAAAGGTCACTTCCTTGTGTTCCAGAGCGTGGTCAGCTTCTGAATGAACTAAAATGAGAAGGCGGGATGACCAACTATATATCTTATTGACTAGGCAGGCAGGCGAGAAGACGGAACGGAAGGGTTCTAAAAATAGGGGGAGGTGGGTACAAGATATGTATAAACTGTGTATATCTAACTCTGTGTGAACACACCGAATTAATGAGAAAAAAAACATATGTATATAACAACACATGCGTACAAGCATAAATCCGTTTATATTGCCACAAAAGCACCCAAAAGAAAACCCAAAGGTGTCGAAATGTGCCAATACATATGCAGACAAATATATATATATATATATATATATATATGTACATGTAAGAAATAATGAGTAGGTGTCCTATGTGTATGAGAGCAATATGTTCATGCCTTGGGGGGACGGCCCAACCGGGCAATGAGGCGATTCTCAAGGGCGAACCGGCTGCGATTGCTGGAGTGACACGAGACAATGCCAGTGACTTGCATGTCAAGTTTACCACTATGGCCGGGGGAGTTGAAATGGGCAGACACCGGGCTGCCAGTCTTAAACAACTTATAAATAATTAAAACTAAAAAACACTTTAATTGTTTATATCTTCTGCTTGCACCATGTTGTGTCTTTATTCGTCTAACTTTATTGTACTTTGTGTTTGTAACTTTGATTTGATAGATCAAATCTTTATTTGTACAACATTTATCTACACAGTATTTTACTATTACATCAATTATATATTTATATATAAATTAATAATAACTCTCTCACAAAACAATATATATATATATATATATATATATATATATATATATATATATATATATATATATATATGTATGAAGTAATGTAATAACATTTCCTTCCATCTTTTCTTTTCAGGGTCGAGTTGAGATATGGTTTGCGGTCTTTTGCTATTCGGTTGGCTTCTCCTGCTGTTATATTTCCTAGTATTTATAATATTCCATTAATTCAATTTTTTTCGTGGTTACCTTTGAGTCTGACGTTCTCGCAACGTTTATTAAAGGCTCGTTGTGTTATATATATATATATATATATATATATGCAATGTGATCCACACCCACCTTCATGGAAAAGAAACTATAAGGGGCAATCGAATCGCTTAAACAGACAGCTGATTTCATGAGAGAGTCTGGAATCCTACTCTGATTGAGTCTTTATCGCATATATATATATATATATATATATATATATATATATATATATATATTATGTATGTATATGCGCATACACACACAGTACTTGTTTCTAATAGTAAATTTGATGTATTGTGCCATCCCATACACCACGAAAATCATGGTATGCCAGGCCTCTGTAGCTCTAGAGTCTAGAGTACAAACATTTGTATTATCGTTGTTCGCGACTATAACATAATCAAGGGCATAACTGGTTTAAAATAACTTTTTAAAATTATGTCTCGGGAAAATTAAAGTCCTAAGATTATAGGAACGCCTTCCGATTGGCATGTATAAATACAGATTGTACAAAGATCAGGTCAAAACTGGGAATGCTAGAAAGTAGCGCTGCGCGGGGAGACACAGAAGAATGAGATATCGCAACAGAACTGTAGCTGTTAGCCACCACACTCTAAGAGACATACTGAGTAAAAGATCTGAGCACCTTTGAGTTTTTTAGAGATGCATTGAGGATGATGCGTGGCCGTGCGGCTAAAACCACTGTTCCGCTGGCTGAAAAGCTGACGTACGGTGTTCGAAGCCCGCGGTAGACAGAAAGGATTTTTTCTATCAGGGGTGAAATAAAAATCCTGAGTCTCACACGTCGTGGCGACTGCTTGACCAAGCGGCCTTTATTCCTCTGGTTCTATCGTTGCCCCCCGACATACACCAGCAATGGTACTATGTGTCGTAAAGATAGTTTTTTTTTCTTTTTTAATGAGGATGATCCGTCGACTAAACTAAACTAAACTAAATTTACTAAATTAAACTAAACTACTTTTAACTAAACAAAACTAAATTTAAGTAAACTAAACTAAACTAAATGAAACTAAACTAAATTTTAAACTAAAGTATATATATATATATGTAATTAAAATAGTAATGCCTTGGTAGAATATTGACTGGTAAACGTTTCTAGTTAGAATGTCAGTTTGGATTTGGTGCCCTACCGACCGTTTTGTAAATTCAGACAGTTCTAAGTGGGTCCATATATCTTTTTTTTTCCCCTTGAAGGAACGACACCGTGGCGTAGTGATAACCTAAAATGTAATGATGGTCACTAACGAATACGGACACTAACAAAATATATTCTTTAGCTACATACATACTCGACACGTGTCTATGCTCTTTGTTATGTATAAAGTCATAGCACCTTGCAAGGATATCTATCGGACATCTATGGAGATCAAACCAACTAGCACATTTCAAGGATATCTATCGAACATCAATGGAGATAAAAACAACTAGCACATAGCAAGGATATCTACCGAACATCAATGGAGATCAAACCAACTAGCACATAGCAAGGATATCTATCGATCTTGTAATGTGTATGAGAATTCGGTCGGCTATTTCAGCAAACAACTTCCTAGTTGCCATTACAACAGTGGTTCTACTAATAGTTGGAGAAAGTAGTGGGAATTTAACGTACATTACTACGAGGTATGGTGACAGCTTTACAAAAAAGGGACACAACACAATATTGACGTTTCAGGCTACATGCGGCCTTCCTCAGAAAACGAGAACAACATAAACGGACAATGAAATAAAGATAAACTGTACTACATCTAGGATGAGCGGACAGGTAAATCAATGAGAAATAAACAGAAGGATAAGAGATGAAACGATGAAACGATGAAACGAAAGAAAAGATTTTGTAGAACTGTCACCATACTGTGTTTCAATAGAGAGACGGCACGCGACTTTACCTATAACAGGGGGATACTTCTAATTCTCTCATTTACAGGGGGATACTTCTAATTCTCTCATTTATCTTTCAGAAAATTATTATTCTGAAATTGCAAATAATTGTCGGAAAATATTACTTACTCTTCTCTAACTGTACGTTTGCAAGTTTATTGCCAGCAACACAGATATTGTTTATATATCTTCTTAAATCAATTATTTGATTTGGGGCCTGGATGGTCTCGAGACAGAGTGGTTGTGGGTTCAAATCCCGGCTATACCGGTTGGGATTTTTATTTATGATTTCTCTCTGCGGCAACTACCCCTGGTCTCAGCAGCGAAGCCAGGCTTGAAACGTCAATTACTCATCGACGGAAAAAAATATGAGTACCTCTGAAGACGGAGTTATCTGCCTGTTCGGCGAGGGACCCCTGTGCACACGGCTGCTAGGGAAACATTTATTAACACGCAAAATTCAGTTTCTAGTCTCTAGGGATTTTGTCAGAGGTCAAAGCTGGCGAATGAAAAAAAAATCAATTATGATTGTTTTATATGTTTTAGCAAACCATAGGAGTAAGAAATATGCTTTACAGCACTCAGGGAAAATGACAAATAAACAACAACAGAAACAAACAAAGAACAATATATGGTCCGAAGCAGGATCGAACCTGTACTCCTTGGCACTGCGCCTTGCCACGAGAATCCGAACGCTAGGGCACACTGCCACTCAGCTAACTTATATGTTTATTCGTAATTTAGATTTTTTAAAATATGTTATAATTTATATGTTTTATTAGTTCATATTGTCTGGAAATATAAGTTCATTGCGCATTTTCTTGTCAAATTAGAGTTGATGATATTTAACAAACAAATACAACCATTTTCAAAAGCACAATATCTAAATAATTAAATGAACAATAAAACGAAAGGGTTATGTATTATAGCTTGTTTCATAATTCGTGCCCAACTTTTAAAATCAATATCTTTTAAACCGCTGTTTGTAATTTTTTCAAAATTTGCATGTAAAGTTATAATGATTAGAACCCAACAGGGAATTAATTTAATTAAAAACAAACATTTGGTTATTATTATTGCTTATTTGATTTATATAAATTTATAACGACCCATTGATGTAGTCAAAACTTAGTGTTTACAGTATTTAAGTTAAAAATAGCGATTACAAATCTATACACGGTCAAATTTACGATTTTGCACGCTTTAAACGTGAGCTGTCTGACACAATTAGACACTTGTAGAAAACACGAGGCATTGTGTGTTCCATTTCCGTTAATTCAGAGGTGTAGACGTGGAACGCTAACATTTATCATGAGTCTTAAAATGAAATTCTGCAGTTTACAAAACATCGCAATAAAAATGTATGACTATTTTTGCAAAGAGGCTAAACGAGGAAGATTATTTCATTCTTTAGAAAACCCTGAGAATAGGACAAGACACATTTTGGATTTATCTAAACGGTCATTTAATCGCTGGATTCAAGCACGTGACCGTCAATGTTCAAAATATACAAAATCACAAGGAAGAGCAAAAATGTTGGATAATTTCGACAGTGAACTTATTAGAAGTGAAATTCGCAAAATGTTGGGTATGAATGAAACTTTTACAATAAGAAAATTAAAAGTATCGCTGAAAAAGTACAACAGTATTGAAATATCAAAGTCTACATTATGGAGGAATGTGAGAGCTGCAGGCTTTACATTCAGAAAGTATTCCAATGGACGAAACATCATCTGTGAGAAGCCACATTTAGTAGTCATGAGAAGCAAGTACTTACGTGAAGTAAAAGAGGTGCGCAAGCAAGGTTATGATATTGTGTACTTGGATGAAACATGGATCAATGCTCACCACACTAACCAAAGGGAATGGCAGTCATCAGATGGAAAGATTAAGAGATTAATACCTAGCAGCAAAGGACAGCGCTTGATAATTGCTCATGCAGGTAGTCGACAACATGGACTAATACAGAATGCAGAGCTCATTTTTCTTTCAAAATCCATAGACAATCGGGATTATCACTCTGAGATGAATGGTCACATATTTAGACATTGGATTGAAAATTCTGTTCTCCCATCACTAGATCGACCATCTTGCCTAATAATGGACAATGCAGCGTACCACAACATTGTTGCACTTGAAGATAAAGTCCCGACGTCATCCAGTACAAAAGATGCTATTAAGATATGGCTCACAAAGGAGCACATACAATTTAATAACATGTACTTAAAACCTGAATTACTATCTCTAGTAAAGCAAAAACAGAGGACAAAGATTTTTCAAATAGATAAGATTATCCAAGAGCACGGTCATATAAGTTTGAGGCTACCACCTTACCATGCTCATTTAAATCCAATAGAACTAATCTGGGCAAAATTAAAAGGACAAGTGGCAGATGAAAATACAACATTCAAAATATGCGATGTAAAGACTCTTGCTAATCTCGCTTTATTAAATATAGACATAGATTATTGGGCTAAATGTGAAGACCACGTCTTAAAACAGGAAGAGGAATATTGGAAAAATGATGGTTTGTGGAATGTTCAACCCCAAACAGTTATTAATCTTTTAGACTCGTCTGATTCAGAATGAAAGTATATAGCCCCCACAATGTTGGCCCCTATATTACCTTAAATTATTTCAACAAACGGTCCTTTTCAGGACCACACAACTATGAAAATTGGACATACAGGTATACCTTGATATTATCGTCCGTCCTCGAACTGAGCAGACAATAATTATCCTGGTGTTTTGTTTTATCCAGTTATTTCCCCATTATGGCCACGCCTTTACCTAGTGAAAATTAATCGTTGACCAGCAACTACGGTAATTTCTATTCTTTAGGGCTTCACAATTTACAATTTTGACAAACATCAAAGAAATATCGCCGCTTTAAGTAAACTGCAGCTGCAAGATATTTGTTAAATATACATTTAAAGGGTCTTTTGGATTCTAATAACTTTTGGAAAATTTCAAAAGTATTTAACAAACGGTTAAAGAGTAATAGCGTTTTGAAGTTGAGCATATGTTTTGAAACGAGCTATAGCACGTAAATTAAGAAAGAAAGATCAATCTATTTTTAGTTTCTCTCTTCTCCCACAATTCCCACCGCTTATAGTTCTCTTTCTGATATCCATACTGTGAAGCTATAAATAGACACATATTTTCATAAACAAAGAAATCACATGAGCGTAGATAAAGTGAAGCGTTATTAACGATGTTAGCTATCTGCTATTTCTGGTATCTGAAATGAAAGAATATGTCCATTATTAATGAAATGATGAAACGTCTGTAATTGACATAAATGTCTTCATGAAAACATGAATATAGTTAGTCCATAGTCAATTACAGATCTCTCCTCACTTCTTATTTATTTTTTGGGTCTGAAGACTTCCACATTAACTAAAAGTGGCCAGGAACTCTGTTCATTTGTTACATCAGATTCAGTGAAATAGAATTGCTCAGATTCATTTCCATTCAAAAAGCCAGGCCACGAGTTGGAATGAAAGATGGAAGGTGAATTCGGTATTCAAAATGTCTTCAAAGTCGGATACACTGAACCGAAAGGCTCAGATATCGCCGCTTGTTGTGGATTACAATTAACCCACTTTATATTCCTGTGATAGTTAACAAGGAAGATAATTAATCCTGAGTGCTTTTCCGGAGCAAGAAGAAGAAAATGGACGAAAAAGTGGAAGAAGAAGTGGAGAAGAAAGAAGAAGTGGAGAAGAAAGAAGAAGTGGAGAAGAAAGAAGAAGTATTTGTTAACTTCACCTTTGACAACTCTGTCAATGTTACAGTTAAATAACAATAACCCCAAATCTCTCTCTCTCTCTCTCTCTCTCTCTCTCTCTCTCTGAGATCAGGGCTCAATAAGAGCAGGATTCCAGACTCTCACATGAAGTCAGCTGTCAGGTTAAGTATGTTAATCGCCCCCACAGACAGAATATCACAATTAGAGTCTGCCAGATCCACTCCGATTGAACACCCGTTAAAACGTTGCACTGTATTCTGCGCCTAACCCCGAATGATTGTCAACATTAATTTGCGAATGAAAGTTGTTTTCCTGACGTCATATTTCTAGGAATTCCTTCAATGCTTTTCTTTCATCTAGTTCCTGTAGCAGATCTTGCATCATATTGCAAAGAAGCAAATGCAATTTAAATGCACCAAACAATTTCAGTATTTGCCTATTTACATTAACGACATCATTGCATGAAAAACCTTTGCGTAGGATTGCCCCATTTTAATTTATATCCATGTGTGTGTACAACTTATTTAAATCTCCACAAAATGTTGGATTATAAGCTGATACAAATCTTAAATATTAACTTAAAGACTGCGCCAGCGCTACTGTGTTCGTGCATCTATCCGTTTCAGTGAATCAAGCGTTTGTGAGTATATGCATTTTTTACAAAACTGTGTGTACTACTTCATCGTGGTGTATGTGACCTTGACATAGACACATTGTATATCCCAGACGCTCTAAAAATACGTGTGAGATGAAGATTATTAATCTGCTGCTTTGGGTGACTGGATTTTTCTGGGAAAGTAAAGCGGCACGACGTAATACCGACCACATTAGCCTACAAATCATGAGCTGAAGTCTGTAAAAAGTATGGTCACTAACACCACATTCACCATACGGGGCTCTTTACTTTTTTTTTTTTTTAACTTTAGAACGACTGCCAGATCTTCGAGTCAAGAGTTATGTCTAAAGTCAAGAAATTCAGCCGCTTTGTCTGATCAGCCGCTTTATCTGATGAACCGCTTTGTCTGGTCAGCCGCTTTGTCTGATGAGCCGCTTTGTCTGATGAACCGCTTTGTCTGGTCAGCCGCTTTGTCTGATGAGCCGCTTTGTCTGATGAACCGCTTTGTCTGGTCAGCCGCTTTGTCTGATCAGCCGCTTTGTCTGATGAACCGCTTTGACTGGTCAGCCGCTTTGTCTGATGAGCCACTTTGTCTGATGAACCGCTTTGTCTGGTCAGCCGCTTTGTCTGATCAGCCGCTTTGTTTGATGAGCCGCTTTGTCTGATGAGCCGCTTTGTCTGATCATTCGCTTTGTCTGACGAGCCGCTTTGTCTGATCAGCCGCTTTGTCTGATGAGCCGCTTTGTCTGATGAGCCGCTTTGTCTGACGAGCCGCTTTGTCTGATCAGCCGCTTTGTCTGATGAGCCGCTTTGTCTGATGAGCCGCTTTGTCTGATCAGCCGCTTTGTCTGACGAGCCGCTTTGTCTGATGAGCCGCTTTGTCTGATGAACCGCTTTGTCTGATCAGCAGCTTTTTCTGATGAGCGCTTTGTCTGATCACCCGCTTTTTCTGATGAGCCGCTTTGTTTGATCAGCCGCCTTTTCTGATGAGCCGCTTTGTCTGATAAGTCGCTTTTTCTGATCAGCCACTTTTTCTGATGAGCCGCTTTGTCCCAAAGCCCATTCTGCCAATTTTGGAATGTCCGGTGGCGAAGTGAACAAAATAAATTTACGTCATGAAGTCTCCCCTGTTTCATCATACGTCTTCATCTTATAACTTTGAATTCACTTCATTAAAAAATTTATGTTGTGATTTTTTCTTACATTTGTTCTTCACGAGCCACGCACGATCCTGCCCTATTATCTGAGTCATTCCCATTGGCGTGAGCATCCTGATTGTTGTAGTGCGCCTTTTGGCTGGTTGCCTCCGACTTCAGCACTTAAACTTACTAGAGCAGAATGTGGTTTTGCTCGTGTGTAGGGAGGCCTGGCCAGTCTTGATTGGAGAACGAAAGATATACATATATATATATATCTGAGTCCTTTTGCTAAAAGAGAATTCCTGAGCAAGAGACATCTTTATAAGATGGTACATTTGAGCTTTGTAATTTCAAGTGCCAAGGATCTCACTATTTGTTATAATCACTGGCGCGCGTGACCGTGCGGCTAAAACCACTGTTCCGCTGGCTGAAAAAGCTGACGTACGGTGTTCGAAGCCCGCGGTAGATAGAAAGGATTTTTTCTATCAGGGGTGAAATAAAAATCCTGAGTCTCACACGTCGTGGCGACTGCTTGACCAAGCGGCCTTTATCCCTCTGGTTCTATCGTTGCCCCCCGACATACACAAGCAATGGTACTATGTGTCGTAAAGATAGTTTTTTTTTTTTTTTTTACTGACATTCATTAAAATTAAAAAAAGTATACTGTTATAGCAATATCTCATACCCAAAGTTGCAGTGCATACAGACCCGAAGAATAGAGGTCACTGGACTGGTGCATTCGCTATGAAGGGTGTTCGGGTTATTTAAGTTTTGACATTAGGGAGAGAACTATTGTCCTTCCTCGCTGTCACTTTGATAGAACTCTTCCCATTTTAAAAATGTTCATGTTTGATAGAGAAGCTCGCCACTGAAACACATACCGGATATGATGTTAATAACCACATTAATGTGTGATATGTTCAGCAGCACGTCAATCCTGTGAACTTCCCTTGGAGTCTGTGGTATTAAATTTCAAAGTTTGAGTGAAATTTGGTGAATTTATGTCAGAAATAAACTGCAGAAATGAAAATAAGCATTCGTTCTTCTTGTCAGCTGAAGAGCAATGAACAAATTCATATTCTGGCGTCAGAGTCAGTAGCTCTCTCACGAAGCAGCGACTGCGTCATCATTATTTTTAAATTCATCATCATCATCATTATCACCAGGTGCCATGACGATTGGCGTAGGCGTTCATCTCTCTCCACATCACTCGGCCCTTCATGCATGTCATAGTTTCAGTCGGTGGTCATTTTATTATGCCATTTGGATAAGCCGTTCAATATTTTTGCTCTTGCATTTACTCTGCTTTCCATTCCATTTATTTTTCCTGCTGCTGTTATAGTAAACTGAGTGCCGTCTTTTCGTATGACATGTCCAATAAAAATGTAGATTGTCACTTCCTTATTGTTGTGGTGCTATTTCTGGTTTCTCCAATTCGTTTTAAACTTTCTTCATTTGTAATTTCTATGTATAATCAATATATTGGCTTCTTCTTTGCTCTCGCTGAGTTCTGTTGGCGTCACTGTCTGCTCGTCAAATTCACCCAACGCGTTTCCTTCTTCCATTGCTGCTTATCCTCACATTTATCTTTTCAAACGATTAAGCTCTGAAAAGTTATGACAAGAAAATTGAGTAAAGAAAATCGTGATAAACACAACAACAAAAAACGCATGAAATATTGTCAGGCTATGAACCGTAGCAATACGAAAACAAACAATGAAGCCTTAAAACAACTAAAAATGAAAAGAGAACTACTAAACACAATTCAAGCAAAACAAATGAGATTTTTGGAGCATGTTAACAAACACAGCAGCCTACTAAAAGTAATCATGGAAGGTAAAATACAAGGTAAAAGGAGGCAGAGACAGACCAAAACCTAACATGGACGAATAACATCAAAAGATGGACAAGTCAGCTTATGTCAATCTGCACCATTAAAGCAAGAGACAGAGCCGAATGGTGCTCCATAGTAGCCAACCTTCGATGCGGAAACGACATTCAATAATGATGATGAGCAACATTCTACAAATAAGAATAACAACGCTAACTATGGATGATAAATCTAGTTTCGCTGGCCTCTATGTACATAGTGCCTGTAGTAGACTAATCTCCATTAAGAAATAATTTCACGATGAAACACCATATACAATGGTATACATTGAAATGAGTATTTGAAAGAAAGACATTCAATGGCTATATCTGGCTGTAGAATCGATTAAATGTATTATGAAAACGATAACAAACTGATAACTTATTTTAAATGAACAATTATTACATGAAAACATGGTATAAAGAAGTGCAAAGAAGAGGAAAAAGGAGGAAAATATGAGGGGGGGATGGTATGCGCACAATGATAACAGCAGACCATGGTACACGGTAGGGTCAAGTGAACATGCGAGATCTGGAAATAATTATAAGAACTGTAGAGTGGTGGACGAAAGATGAAAGAAATACAGCCCATTGACAACTTGGCGGAGGGCAGATAGGAGGGCTGGGGTGATTGTTTCGAAAGTTACACAATAAAAAATGTAAAAATAAAAAAGTATGCCCTGAGTAGTGACTGATTGCCAAGAACAGTTTACATTAACTAATTTGATGTTAACAATGAAATGCAAAGAACTGTACAAATGAATGGTTTCTCAGAATGAATATTTAAAATGGAAACTACATTTTCTGATATGTGACATTGGACGTACAAAACGAAACGAATGAAAAAAAATAAATGAAAGTACAAGAAATGTTAATGTTAAATGAGAAAATATGAAGAAGTTTGAGAGGAAATTACCGATGTCTGTTGAGACAGAGAAGTTGAGTTTTGATACTTTTTATTTCTTACCTGCTGCAGTTGTTGGTGGTGGCGTAGATTGTGGTTCTGTTGTTTTGATGATGGTCTGCGGTTGCTGGGGAAACGAGTAGCTTTGTTGTTGGTTGGAAAGCTGCTGCTGCTGATAGTGCTGCTGGTATTGCTGCGCGTATGGCGATGGCGCTCTTGCTGCAGCTTGGGCCTGGTTTTGGGTGTAGTATGTGGCGTACTGGGGACCTGCAGCCGCGGAGTTAACCAGCTGAGGCTGATTGGAAGCAGAGGCTGTTCGAGCCGCGTTATAAGCCGCGAACTGTTGCTGGTAAGCATTCTGTGCAGCAAGTTGTTGTTGGTAAGCTGTTTGAGCGGCAGCTTGCTGTTGCTGCATCCGCTGTTGCTGTAGTGCCTGCTGTTGTAATTGCTGCTGCTGCAGCTGCTGTTGTTGCAGTTGTTGCTGTTGAATCTGTTTCTGCTGTAGTTGCTGTAATTGCTGCTGTTGTAGCTGCTTTTGTTGTAGCTGTTGTTGGTAGTAGTAACGCTGTTGTAACTGCTGCTGTTGTTGTTGCTGTTGTAGTTGTTGCTGTTGTTGCGGAGTGTATGACCAAGCTGGAACTGATTGACTCCCATAAAACTGTGCTCCAACGACATCCAAAGTAAACACTGAAACAGAAATAGACGTCTCTCATTATTACTGTCACCTATTATCAAAAACAAGACTTTCATACAAATAAATACACTTTTCATAATAAATGTCTTCTTCTTCTTCTTTTCTCTTTCACTGATACCTAAAAGGTGTCGTGATTTATATCATTTGTCGTTCTTGTGCTGCTCGAATTGTCTGAATTAGTGATTTTCCTTTGTTGTTACATGTCTCTGTCACTGCATCTATCCATCTTCTTCTGGGTCTTCCTCTTGGTCTTTTCCCATGCATTCTCGAGAAAAACGCCCTTGATGGTGATTGGTGAGGATTCATTCTGACCAGGTGGCCGAACCATTTAAGTTGTTGTTGTTCTATATATTCTTGGCAGGGTTTTGTTCCTAGTTGTAAGGTACTATTCGCACAAACTATATAAATCACATATAAAATCCATTTGAAATAGCACAAGAACGCTTGAATTTTTGTTTCTACGGGCATTGAAATTCACTTATAACTTAAATTTGACTCCCATCGAAAATTGTGTCGTGTTGCCAGCACAGTCACACACCGGAAGTCCATAATAAATGTAATTGCCTTATATTTGCAGCCTCGGCGGCTTAGTGGTTAGTGGGCTCGGTTCCTGATCAGAAGGGCGGAGTTCGATTCCCCAAAAAAGTAGCGGATATTTCTCCCACTGACGAGGCTCCATGGGTTCGCCCAGTCTCTAAAAATGTGTAGATTCTTCTGGAAATTAAAGACGGCCTGGTATGATACCGACCACATCACCCAAAAATGTGCCGTGGTCATGAAAAAATATAATCACCAACAACACGTTCTTCATTCGCCTAGAAAAGCAAGGGAGGGAACTTGTTACCTTTGTACTTATTTATTTTTCCGCTGTTAAAAATGTCACAACACACAACTGTGCTTGTCCTTATGTTTATACGCCTGTAACCTTAGATGTCAGATCGAGTAATTTTATCTGCTACTGTATGCAGTAAACAGTACAACCTATGGCTACACTGCTGCCCTGCAGGTAAGCTCGGGAGAGTAAAAAGGCTATGGAAGGGTACCCCGAAGTAAAACAACCCCCACTGCCTTGTGGGTGAGACTGTTAAGTCAATGGCTAGCGGAGCCAACCGTAAACAAACCGACGGAAGCAACAGAAAACCACCGTCGTAACTTCTTTGTACAATTACGAATCGTCACAACAATAGAAATAACGACAACAACGTTAAGGTGGATTCCAATGGAACACCCTCGTTCGGTAAGGGACATCATGTGCTACAGGTGATACCCGATCGTCATCAAGCTACTGCAAACAAAATAAAGATAAAAAAAGAGAGAACTAATTTTCAATATTAGGAAGAAACAATCATCATTTTATGGCCATGTAATGAGAAGAGAACAACTGGAATATATTGTAACAACTGGGAAAATTGAGGGACGAAGAGATAGAGGGAATCAAAGATAAAAAATACAAGACAGCTTAAGAGAATGGCCTAGCAGAAGGTCAACAACAGAAATGATAAAATAACTGTCGTGATCGAACGTTGTAGAGAGACATGATCACCTACGCCAGCAGGCCCGGTACTTGATAATGAACCTTAAATAACTTCGACACGACCACAAGACAAATGGAAGCAGGGAAGCAAGGTTTCGTTGGCTCAGATGTTCTCTCGACTTCATGAACCGATGACGCTCTTGCAGAATGGGTCCGCAGCTCATTAGCAGTTTTTGCTTTGTTGATTAATAAACCGTCAATTAAAGGAATTCTCTTCTTGTGAACTAGTGATGCAGAAATATTAAAGGACTTAAATATTAACAAGGATTGGTTATAAACACAATTCTACTGGGGAAATTAAAATATTATGGTCACGTCAAAAGACAAGGGGGGGGGGGCGGGCGGGGGGGGGAATGGTTGGTCTCGAGGCAAAACGCCGGCCTATAGACAGAGAGGTTGTGGGTTCAAATCCCGGCTATACAGGTTGGAATTTTTATTTATGATTTCTTTCTGCGGCAACCACCCGTGGTTGAAACACCAATTACTCATCGACGGAAAAATATATGAGTAAAGATATGAGTACCTCTGAAGTCGAAGTTATCTGCCTGTGCGGCGAGGATAACACAAAAATGGATTAACACAAAAATCTCAGTTCCTAGTCTCTAGGGACTTCGTCAGAGGTAAAAGCTGGCGAACGAAAAAAAAAAAAAAACAAAAGACAGCGAGCTGGAAAGAACAATAACGGAAGGCATGGTTCCTAGGCGACACATCAGGGGCAGACCAAGAAGAAGGTTGTTTGAATACAACAATGAGAGTTTGAAAATGACACCAGAAGAGATAGGAGATTGGGCTAGAGACAGGGATTCGGATGGGCTGGGGTGAATGCAACATTCTGTAAAGGACATGCGACCTGATGACTGTTGAAGTCATAGTATAGTGCGAGTATCTGCGAGTGTTTGCTGTGTTTGCATTTTCTATATTGGGGTACCTGGAACTTTCTGTCCACACGATTCTGTAGCTAGAAAAAATACTGCCACATTCATGTGAAATATTAGACACTAGCAATGAAATCTTCTCCAAGGTATAGCAGACAAGTCATCTGGGCTGACAAAGATCGTTGTGCAAGAAATTTTGAAAGAAGAGAGAAGGTGATGTAGAAAGAGAAACAGATGGATAGATAACATTAACGAAAGGATAGGTCTCGACTTTCTTTGCAAAGTATCAAAGAACGGTTGTAGATAAAGATAATGGCGACGGTTGACGAATTTTGTTAGCAGTGCCTCTACGACACCCCTCCCCCAAGGTTACTGGATGTCGAAGGATATATAAACAAGATTGTAATCAAGACATGGCTCATTGTGCTCTCTCTCCTCGCCACCGCCTGTTGGTAGCGCCGAACTTAAGAATCATGGAACAATCACTTACGCATCACTGTGCCTGAAATAGGTTTCACGTACAAGAAAGTAGAATAGTTTACGTCTTTGTTTTCAGATTGTTGCAACAACATAAATTGTTTTCATATCAAGTAAGAGAAATCTGATTTGTACAACTCTTTAGTGTTGTACATACTCTTTACCTTAATAAAGTATGTTATAAAAAAAGAAGTAAAGAGCCCCCCCGTCACATCAAGTGGCGTATAGGGAATATGATGTTGGTGACCATAATTCTTATAGACCTTCGGCACAAGGTTTTTGGGGTAATGTGGTCGATGTTACGCCCGTGCCGCTTTACTTCCCAGAAAAAAAATCATGTACCCATTAAAGGCTGGGTGAACCCGGAGACCGTCGATCAGGATCAAACCAGACCTCTTGTCCTTTGTAGTCCAGTTCACTAACCACTGAGCTTCCGTGGCTCCCAACGTAAGTTATAGTTTAAATATATGTTAATCTACACTGTAACGATGTATGCCGATATTGATAGAAAACATTTCCTAGTGATTAATGGTAAATAGAAAAAAAATGCTTGCACATAAACTCAAAAGACCATCTTTTCAATAAAGAAATACATAACAAATACACAGGACCAGTTAAAGACTCACGCTGTCGAGGGTAAACGAAAGCAAATTAAAGTGGCCTGGTCATGCTTCAGGGTCCACAAGCCATGCTATGACAATTTTTGTAGGGCGCAGTATCATACAACATAAAATAATGCAGAATATCATGCAACAGAAAATAATGCAGAATATCATGCAATAGAAAATAATGCAGAATATCATGCAACAGAAAATAATGATGAATATCATGCAACAGAAAATAATGTAGAATATCATGCAACAGAAAATAATGCAGAATATCATGCAACAGAAAATAATGCAGAATATCATGCAACAGAAAATAATGCAGAATATCATGCAACAGAAAATAATGCAGAATATCATGCAACAGAAAATAATGCAGAATATCATGCAACAGAAAATAATGATGAATATCATGCAACAGAAAATAATGCAGAATATCATGCAACAGAAAATAATGATGAATATCATGCAACAGAAAATAATGCAGACAGAGAAAGATGTGGGGTGACAGCGTCAGAGAACGGACATGATTAATTAACCTTCCTTACAAATTAGGAAGCAGCTCTTAATCGTGAAGGTTGGTGAGAAGTGTCCCTACAATTGCTAAGGTAACGCCACTTATGATGATAAGATAATGTAGCAATGTGTCAGATCTGATATATCCAGTGAGAGATCGTCAAACATGACTCATACCAACGATATCTTCTCAATATTAATATATGGTGCAGAAACATGAACATTAGACAAGAAAACAGAACAGAGAATTGAAGCCTTTGAAATGTGGATATATAGAGGAATAGGTAAAATTGGATGGAAGGAAAAGAAAACAAACGATGAAGTCTTAAAACAAATAAAAATGAAAAGAGAAATACTAAGCACAATTCAAACAAGACAAATGCGATGTCTGGACCATGTTTAAAGGCACAACAGCCTACTAAAAGTAATCCTGGAGGGGAAAATACAAGGTAAAAGAGGCAGAGGCAGACCAAGACTAACATGGACGAGTAACATCAAAAGATGGACAAATCAGCCTATGACAACCTGCACCATCAAAGCAAGAGCAGAATGGCGCTCCATGGTAGCCAACCTTCGTTGCGGAGACGGCACTCGATGATGATGATTGATTTCTTGGAAAAAATTAGTTTAACATGATCTAGAAATGCGATGAGCAATGTTACCAGGCACAGGGAGTCATTATTCTCCAGTTTTTGAAGTTGTAACCTTTCTGATAACTTCATAATGGCCCCTCTATTCCATTTCATTATTCTATTTTATTTTTAATTGTTAAGTATGTTGTATGTGATTGACGAACATTCCAACTGTCGAGACTGCATTTGCTATAAATAGTTCTGTATTTAGGCTGTTATGAAAAGCTATTATGTTATTCAATCCCTGACTTTGATAATTTCTTTTGTCTTGAACTAAATAAGTGGTACCTGTTATAGCCTGTGCTAGTATATGCACAGCTGTTTGTTTTCATACTAAAGTAGTATTTTTTTTTAGTAATATTGGAGATTTATCAGCATTTATTATCAATGTCTTGAGTATAGTACGTTCCTCTCATTCTTAAAACTGATATTTTATGGAAGTGGTTCCATTTGTTACATTACACACACCATGTGCACTTAAGTAAATATTTATGTATAAATATTTGAGAAGTTAATGCTCAGAACATATAGAACAACAACTTAAATGGTTTGGCCACCTGGTCAGAATGAATCATTACCAATCACCATCAAGGGCGTTCTTCTCGAGAATGCATGGAAAAAGACCAAGAGGAAGACACAGAAGAAGATGGATAGATGCAGTGACAGAGACATGTAACAACAAAGGAAAATCACTAATTCAGACAGTTCGAACAGCTCAAGAACGACACATTATATAAACCACGACACCTTTTCGGTATCAGTGAGAAAGAGAAAAGAAAGAAGAAAGAAGAATGCTCAGAATAAAAGGATAGAAGATTTGTAAATCTGAGAGGTTTGGGAGGAGGAGGGGTGTAATATTCAATTTTCAAACACAAATTTTATGTATTTTGAGATACAGTTTCTAGGATAAAATATGTATTTTATGTACTTTAAAAAAAAAAAAACAACACCAAATGAGAAAATCAACTAAAGTACCAGTGACAAACAGTAGTGATGTCGTCATAGTTTATTGTTGATCATTTGCATTTCTCTACACAACGGTTCACTGTCGCGATCTTTTATGTAATTTTGTTCTCATGCAAGGAAGCGGTGCGGCCTAGTGGTTAGTAGACTGGACTACTGGGGACAAGGGCTAAGGTTCGATTCGGTACTGTATTTTTCTGGAAAAGTTGGGCAGCCTGGGGTAGTGGTGACCACATCAAATATTCAAATGTGTCGCAGGTCATTGAAAATAATATGGGAATTAATACCATAACACAATGTTTTTTTGTGAATTTTTTAATGTTAAAAAAGAGTGTAATACCAATACCCAGTTAATGAAATTACAAATGATCATTTAATACAAATTTTTGCCCGATTCAAATCCACACAGACCTTCTCTCTGTTCATATTACCTAACCCTACCTTTAAAATAAAGTCTCCCTATACCAGGTACTTCCGGTTAATATGGCGGAATGCCGCAAGAACCGTTGAGGCAATGTATGAAAAGTGTTCATTGTTGCAGTTTGCTGTCTGAGCTACTGAGTTTAGTGCTCTGTGCACACCGTGAGCTTTGCTTTTCATCCGGATGGTATTTCTATATTCAGATTGCTTACAATGAATGACCATATCGTATGACAAAGGACAGTCTAGTTGCGTTCATTTTCGGTACTGATACGCCTTATGTCTTTTGACGTGTGCTGTGTTTGCTATGATGGGGACTGCAGCTGCTTTTCCTTGTTTGGATATTCGATGAGATGTTAATTCGGATGATTCCACTGGCACGGGTGGTTGAGAAATGATAGATTTTCATTCGTTTGCAGTGATACCGGGACCTTCGAATAACAATAACAATAACTATAACTGTAAATTTAACAATAACAATAACTGTAACTGTAACTTTAACAATAACAATAATAATAACTATAACTTTAACAATAACAATAACTATAACTGTAACTGTAACTTTAACAATAACAATAACTGTAACTTTAACAATAACAATAACAATAACTATAACTGTAACTTTAACAATAACAATAACAATAACAATAACATTAACTTTAACAATAACAATAACTGTAACTGTAGCAATAACAATAACAATAACAATACCTTTAACAATAACAATAACAATAACAATAACTATAACTGTAACTGTAACAATAACAATAACTGTAACAGTAACAATAACAATAAATGTAACTTTAACAATAACAATAACAACATAACTATAACTATAACTGTAACAATAACAATAACAATAACAATAACAATAACTGTAACAGTAACAATAACAATAACTATAACAATAACAATAACTTTAACAATAACTTTTACAATAACAATAACAATAACTTAAACTGTAACTTTAACAATAACAATAACTTTAACAATAACAATAACTATAACTGTAACAGTATCAATAAAAATAACAATAACTTTAACAATAACTTTAACAATAACTTTAACAATAACAATAACTTTAACAATAACAATAACAATAACAATAACAATAACTTTAAAAATAACAAAAACAATAACTATAACTTTAACAATAACAATAACAATAACTGTAACAATAACAATAACTATAACTGTAGCAATAACAATAACTATAACTGTAACTACCTACATCTAACATAGGTAGTAACTTTCATTAGCCTCTTCGTTTGTATGCATTTGCTCGTAGAACTGACCTTTGTTCAATGTTACATTATTCTTGCATTGAAATGCATTATGACGGTAAATCATAAAACACAGAAAGAGTTCAAGAATATAGTTACATTGCACATATTATAACATATGATAGAAAATATAAACACAAATTACCAAAAGAATAAAAATAGTAAAAACCAATGTTAACAACATGAAAAGTATACTCACATAAAAACAAATAATATCAGCATTAAAACTACTCATAGCAAAATGCAATATTAACTCAACATATCTGTATATCTCCAGAAACAATTAGATTAAATAAGGAAACAGGTAAGAAAATTGAGGTCTTTAAAATGCGGATCTGTAGAAAAATGGGGAGAATTGGGTGGAGGAAAAAAATGACAAGCAAGGAAGTTGTGAACCAGGGAATCATAGGAGGAAGAGGTATGTATTACAGCACTCAGAAAAAATGACAAATAAACATCAGAAACAACCAACAATAAGGAAAAATCAAATAATAACATAGAGGTAGAAAGCTGCAACATCAACGAGCTGCTCTTCGCAGATGACCAATGCCTAATGTATCAGGATGAAAACCTGCTACAACAGCATATAACATCTCTAGATAAAAGCTGCACAAACTACAGTATGAAAATGAACACAGCAAGAACAGAGGCTATACGAATAAGCAAATTAAGACACCCAGTGAACATTAAGATCAAAGATAAAGAAATAAAACAAGTAGAGGAATTCAAGTATTTAGGCGCAATGTTCACAGAAGATGGAAAACTAGACAGAGAAATTGACATGAGAATACAAAAAGCAAATGCTGTCACATACCAGCTTTCACCATTGCTAAGACATCCAAACATTTCTATGCCAACTAAACAACAAATAATAAATAGCATCTTCATACCAACTTTGTGCTATGAAAGTCAAACATGGACCCTTTCTAAATCCCATTTAAGAAAGATCAATACATGTGAGATGCAATGCTTGAGAAAAGTAACAAACAACAGAAGAAGAGATAGGATACCAAATGAAATCATAAGAAAAATGGTAGGAACTAAACCCTGCCAAGAATATATAGAACAACAACAACTTAAATGGTTTGGCCACCTGGTCAGAATGAATCCTTACCAATCACCATCAAGGCGTTCTTCTCGAGAATGCATGGAAAAAGACCAAGAGGAAGACCCAGAACAAGATGGATAGATGCAGTGACAGAGACATGTAGCAACAAAGGAAAATCACTAATTCAGACAGTTCGAGCAGCACAAGAACGACAAATGATATAAACCACGACACCTTTTAGGTATCAGTGAAAAGAAAAGAAGAAGATGGATAGATGCAGTGACAGAGACATGTAACAACAAAGGAAAATCACTAATTCAGACAGTTCGAGCAGCTTAAGAACGACAAATGATATAACCACGACACCTTTTAGGTATCAGTGAAAAGAGAAAAGAGGAAGAAGAAGAAACAACAGAAGGAAAAAAAACAAACAAACAAAGAACAACATTCCCTGAACTATCGCCTCGGAAGTTTCCCTCTATAATAATATTCATTTATTATTATTTGTCTCAAGTTGTGAACCAGCTGAGAATAAAGAGAAGAACTATTTAACACAATTTGAAAAAGACATTAGACATTTGTTGACACGTAAAAGTAAACGCCTTACTAGGCGTATGGAGAATATGGTGTTAGTGACCGTATTTTTTATGACCATGGCACATGTTTGGGTGGTGTGGTCGGTGTCACGCCATCATATCATAGTCATCCCGGAAAAGAATGTACAAGACAGACGAGGCAGAGGCAGACCAAGACTAAAGTTGACAGATAGCATCGAAAGGTGGACAGGTGAACATATGACAACATACGTCATCAAGACAATCAAGACCTGTCAAGAGACAGGGGAAAATAACGCTCCATTGTAGCCATCTTTCGATGTGGTGACGGTACCCAATTAAGGAATCTTAAAACTCATACTAAATCTTATTTAATGAAACCAGTTTCATTGCAGGCAGAAAGTTACCATACCCGCTCCACCACTTGTGACATTTCCCAAAAGACATCGACAAATTTCGCTGATATGATCACTCAGTACACGTCCTACTCGACTTCACAGGCAACGATTCCAAGACTCTTTAGTCGCCTCTTACTACATACGAGGCAGGGGATTGTGGCTCTATTCTTTTCTCCCCTAACTGTTAAGGCCCTGGTAGCCGCACCGATGTCTGTTGTTTTCGTTTAAAGTTTATCTTAACAGTGCGATTGCAACTCTTCATAGTGGAGTTTCAGACTACTACTTGTCCAGTAATTGATTTGTTTCAATTTGTCTCGCAGTTAAATCTGCATTAGCTTATTCATAGTATTAGACCCGATTTTTGAACTTCTCTTGTCACATATTTTAGTTCAACTAGCACATTATTCTTCAATCAATCAATCAATCAATCAATCAATCAATCAATCAATCAATCAATCAATCAATCAATCAATCAATCAATCAATCAATCAATCAATCAATCAATCAATCAATCAATCAATCAATCAATCAATCAATCAATCAATCAATCAATCAATCAATCAGTCAATCAATCAACCAATCAGTCAATCAATCAATCAATCAATCAATCAATCAAACAATCAATCAATCAATTAAACAATCAATCAATCAATCAATCAAGGCGGTTTAGACCTATTTTTGGAGCATATGTCACGAACAAGGTCTCTCCATCCAATCATAATCTTGAACGTTTTTTCTACTTCTCTTAAGTCTAGGCCATTGTTCTTAAGGGTTTCCGTAACGTCTTTTCTCCACGTGTTGCTGGGCCTTCCTAGATTTCCTATCCCCTGTGGTTTCCATGACAGTGCCTGTCTAACTATGATAATAGAATCTCATTCTGTGTAAAAAGAGTAACTTTTCTCGTGGCAACAACTTCCTTTCGGCTTTCATCGCTTTTACTAGAGTGAGACCGACAAAACTATCGAGGATTAAAAAAAAAAATTAGAGAAACTCTGAAGTTGGAGAATGTCTGCCTGCATGGCGAAGGACCACGCGAACGCTCGGCGCTGCCGGTGTGAAAATAGGAAAAAAATATAGTGATAGTCAAGCAAACTTCAGTCTTCCTGGACCTGGCTAGAGATACAAAACTGGTGAATGCAAACAAGCAAACACACAAACAAACAAACAGACAGACAGACAGACAACCAAACAAACAAACAAACAAACAAACAAACAAACAAACAGACCGACAGACAAACAAACAAACAAACAAGCAAACAAACAAGCAATCAAACAAAGAAACAAACAAATAAACAAACAAATAAACAAACAAACAAACAAACAAACAAATAAACAAACAAACTGACAGACAGACAGACAAACAAACAAACAAATAAACAAACAAATAACTGGAGCAAGTCTAAATCTACGGACGCTCTGTGGAAACCTTTCCCCACTTGCCCTGTAATATTGAAGACCAGACCGCCCCCTTTATGTCTGCCATCACCCACGTAAACCTGTCCACGAAAGAGTCAGAGGTAAGGTGCTTCCGGTGACATAGTTTTAGAGATTGTCTGGATATTGAGGTTGCTAGATCTGGCATCACTGGTCCAGCAAGTATACTGTAGAGGGAAAGAACGCGGCCATTTGGAATAATGGACTTTCAGATTTTTTGACAACTGGAACATTTCAGGGTAAAATGGTCAGAACTACACCAGGACCGTGTTTTGTTATTAGAAAATTATCCAGTGCGCATCTAATGCCGCATGAACATAGAAAGCTTCGGTAGTGATCGAAACTAGACCTCTTATCCTGAACAAACCATTTGGCTGACCAGTGCACTACCACGTCTCGTGGAACCATAATATTAATTTTGTGTGTGTGTAGAAAATTTAATAGAATAGAATATTGACACTAAGTTGCGTAGAGTCATGATCGTCTGTGCCAAAGCTAAAACGTGTTTTAGATTAAACAAAAAATGTTTTAGCAAGGTTTATGTAAAAGACATAAAAGAGAAGAATGGCTGGAGAAAATATCTAATAGTTAAATCATAATATGTTAGTTAACGCAGGTTGCAAAACAAAAACTACAGAAAACAACTTCAGATCAAAATGAAAACAACGAGACGCAATAGATCTTGTGAATAGATTCTTGCAAAATATTGAATTATATTAAACCAATTTTTTTTTAAATAGAAAAATACTCATCATCATGTGCCATACCGGTTGGCGTAAGGGATCGTATATTTTAACAATTTTCTATCCACAGTTAAAAAAAAATAGTAAAGTACCCCCGTCACGCCAAGTGGCGTATAGGGAATATGGTGTTTGTGACCATAAATTTGACAGACCTTCGACACATGACTTTTGGGGTAATGTGGTCGGTATTACCCCCGTGCCGCTTTACTTTCCCAGAAAAAAATTCCAGTACCCATTAAAGGCTGGGTGAACCCGGAAGCCGTCAGTTGGGATCGAATCCTACCGCTTGTCCTTTGTAGTCCAGTTCACTAACCACTGAGATATCGCGGCTCGCTTCTATCCACAGTGCATCGTATCAGTTCTGTTGTTGATTGTTTTCCATGCCACGACACCAAGCTGCCTTGCATCTTCTCTTATTCGTCGTCTGCGATCTCTCATTCCCCGTATATTGCCATTTATAACCAAGTATTCCAACTTTCCTCTTCTCATGATGTGCCCAACAAAATGTTGATTGTGTTTTTCTGATGATTTTAGGAGCTTCCTTTTTGTTCTGACCTCTTTGATAATGTTATCATTGGTCTTTTTACCTGTCTAGGGAACTTTCAACATTCTTCTGAGAAATTCTGTTTTTTATTTCTGTAGTGCATCTTCCACCTCATGTTGTTATTGTGTTCAAGTATTTAGAAAAATGACTATAGTCTCATAAACACCAGTAAGTCAAGAGCCCTGTCACTCCAAGTGATATGTAGGGAGGGAATAAGGTGTTAGGGACCGTAATTTTTACAGACATTCGGAACATGATTTTGGGGTAATGTGGTCAGTATTACGCCCGTGACGCTTTCATCATCATCATTGAGTGCCGTCTCCGCATATAAGGTTGGCTACCATGGGGCACCATTCCACTCTGTCTCTTGCTTTTATGGTGCAGATTGTCAAAAGGTGACTTGTCCATCCTTTGATGTTACTCGTCCATGTTAGTCTTGGTCTGCCCCTGCCTCTTTTACCTTGTATTTTCCCTTCCAATATTACTTTTATTAGGCTGTTGTGTCTTTTCACATGCCCCAAAAATGTCAATTGTCTTATTCTAATTGCGTTTAGTAGTTCTCTTTTCACTTTTAGTTGTTTTAAAACTTCATCGTTTGTTTTCTTTTCTTTCCATCCAATTCTACCTATTTTTCTTTTGATCCACATTTCAAAGGCTTCAATTTTCTGTTATATTTTACTGGTCTAATGTCCATGTTTATGCATGTGCCGCTTTACTTTCAGAGAAAAATAATCTGGTATCCAATTAAAAAAAGAAAGTTGGAATACTTGGTTACAACTGGCAAAATAAAAGGAAAGAGAAATCGCGGACGACAAAGAGAGAAAATACTGGATAACTTTGTGTCATGGCATGGAAAACAGTCAACAACAGAACTGATACGATGCACTGTGGATAGAAGATTGTGGAGGGACATGATCGCCTACGCCAACCGGTATGGCACATGATGATCTATTTATGGCTGGGTGAACCTGGAAACTGTCGATCAAGATCGAAATCGACTTCGTGTTGTTTGTAGTCCAGTTCAATAACCACTGAGCTATCCCGCCAGGTAAAATCAATATGGTTTTAAATCAAAGACATTAACAAAGAAATGTAACTATAGGCGTATTCATATAAGATGAACATATTTGATTATAGTGAAACGTGCTTTTTCTTTTAGTGTGGAGGCAGGGCTATTTTCGTGCTGGGTCCGTGGTAATTTTGTAGATGTTTCAGTTGACATGGCAGAGACAAAGATGAAGAGGCCAGTGTCGTGTCAGCTTTAAGTCAAGATGAATGGGACGTTTCTTAATTTACCTGACACGATCTTCAACACCGAGGAAGAGGCGAGGGTAGAAAGGAAGAGGGAAGAATGTGAGGGAAAATTAATTATAGAAGTATATGTTTTTATATCTAAATGGCTTTACATTGGCGTGTTGTGAAATATGTGTAGATGTAGGTGTATTGTGAAATGTGTGTAGATGAAGGTGTGTGTTGTGAAATGTGTGTAGATGTAGGTGTGTGTAGTGAAATGTGAGCTGATGTAGGTGTGTGTTATGAATGTGTAGATGTAGGTGTATGTTGTGAAATGTGTGTAGATGTAGGTGTATGTTATGAAATGTGTGTAGATGTAGGTGTATGTTATGAAATGTGTGGTGATGTAGGTGTGTCTCAGAGTGGCTAGGCGTGGGTGTAGTCTTGTGACTCTAACCAGATCAATGCCCTGGTCACTGCCATCACCCCCATCGTCATGCTACTCGTGGACATAACGTATGCATCACTTTCTTCCTTGACTATCCTGCCTGTCGAGCGTGCTGTAAATGCCCATGCCTTCCTTTGATGTCTTATCACGAATCCGTCTGTATAGATGACTGCATCTTCTTCATTGGTGTTGTCCCTGATTTAAAGGTCTTATTGCCCCATTAATTTCATACCCCCTCCCCCTCTAGATGCTGTCTTTGACTGCGATCTTCCTACTCCTTGAGCACAAACCTGACTCGATATTCCCATTTTATTCTTCAAACGTGCTCTTCAATAATTATTTCTTCATTATTAGATTGCACAACTTACCCCACAACACTGCAACGATGAATATCCTCATTGCTTCTCTTTCCAAAAACGCCTAATGACACATCAAAGAAACGTCGAAATCAAACACTAAAATCCTCCACAGAATTCTCTGATATTTACTTTCTCCAATCGAATCCTTTATTGGGTTACTTCCTGATCATTGATCACTTCCAATAGAACACTGCAATACAATTCAGTGTTATCTAACATTTAATTGGTAATGAACATACATTTTACAGATATTCCAACTTCAATATTTGTAAATATTCACTGCAACACGACAATCGATAGCGAGTAGATCGCATTAATTGTAGATAGAAGATTATTTGCAGGAGTAAAAAAAAATTAGTTCCTAACTTGTAGATTTAGCGGAGTTAAGTAAAAAAAGATAACGCCATAACGCCAAATGGGGTATGGTGTTAGTGACCATAATTTTTATAGACCTTCCACACATAATTTTTGGGGTAATGGTGTCGGTATTACGTCGATGCCGCTTTATTTAAAAAAAAAATCAGGGACCCATTTAAGGCTGGATGAACCCGGAAACCGTCATTTGGGATCGAACCCGACCTCTTGTTCTTTATAGCCCAATTCACTAACCACTGAGCTACCGCGACTCCCATTTAGCAGAGGTAATTTCTTTTATCCAGATCGCTACAAGCAGAGTTTACTCCCGTTACACACATTCAGTAAATTACCACGCACTGCCAGGCACTAACTCTCGCTATTATTACATCTAATATTACACATTTAACCACGCAAATAAAATAAAAACTCCTTTAAAATGTTAAAAAAAAAAACAAAAAACAAATGCAACGCTTAAGCGCAAACTAAACTATTATTAACATATATAAATATGTTATGCGAGCAATAATTCTACTAAGAAAAAAAAATATTATATTACTTTATCGACAGAATAAACACAAAATATAATCACGGTGATATAAGAAATACAGAATTAATTAATTTCTGAATAAATGAAGTAAAATCATAATTCGAGGCACTTTGTCTATGCTATACGTATATTAAAGTTACAGAGACGATCTAAACCTTTAATGTAACCTAAACTCATTCCAAGTCGTACGTTGTCTCACAGCCAGATCTAGCACAGCGAGACACAAGCCTGGAGCCTCGATTCTAAACTACACGTGTATATTTATTCTTTCCGCTAGTGTTATTTTAAGGACCCACATACATTAAAAAAAAAAAAAAAAACTATTATAATGGATACTGGCAAACTGGGTGTTTGAGCTAGAGGAGGGCCTACAATGTATTGTTGATATTCAGTGTCACACGTGGTCCTTATCTAAGAGATACCTAAGAGATACCTAAGAGAGGAAGATCTCAAAATGTGGCATGAGGTGCTAGAAAAATAAGAACAAAAAATACTTTATAATGTCATGCTCAATGGCATTGCATGAGATTGTGAGCTTCCGGGAAAAGTCAAATATTGCGTCCACGCTGTTTATACCCAGGAGTATGATCATCATCATAGAGTGCTGTCTCCGCATTGAAGGTTGGCTACCACGGAGCGTCATTCCGCTCTGTCTCTTGCTTTGATGGTGCAGGTTGTCATAGGCTATCTTGTCCATTTTTTATTGTAACTCGTCCATGTTAGTCTTTGTCTGCCTTTATCTCTTCTGCCTTGTATTTTCCCTTCCAAGATTAATTGTAGTAGGCTGCTGTGTCTTTTAGCATGCCCCAAAAATCTGATTTGTCTTGTTTGAATTGTGTTTAGTAGTTCTCTTTTCATTTTTACTTGTTTTAATATTTTTTTCTTCATCGTTTGTTTTCTTTTCTTTCTATCCAATTCTTATTATTCTTCTATAAATCCACATTTAAAAGGCTTCAATTTACTATTCTGTTCTCTTGTCTAATGTCCGTGTTTATGCACCAAACAGGAATGTTTTTGAAGCTATAACATTTTGCTCTTTTCAATTTTAGCCCTGATGTTATTTGTTTTGATGTTAGTACATTTTCCATGGCATTACAATTACATTTTGCCATTCATATTCTATGATTATTACTTTTATTTTTTCTGTTAACAACGATGTGCGACTGCCCCTCCGCCCCTCACTGTGTGCCATTACCCACAATAAAAGATATATTAAGTAGTCACCGTTTTGTGTTATACCGGCTGGTGTAGGTGATCATGTCCTTCCACAATTCTCTCTTTTCATCACATCTTATCATTTCTATTGTTGACTGTTTACCATGCCACTGCAAAAAAGCTATCCACCAACTTATCCATTTGTTGTCCGCGGTCTCTCTTTCCTTCTATTTTGACAGCTGTAACAAAATATTCCAACATTCCTCTTCTCATGATGTGCCTTCTCTCAAAATTTACTCTTCAGAATTTAGTGTGTTTCTTTATTTTGTTGTTTTAAGAGATCTCTTATTGTGTTGGCCTCTCTGAAACAGACCTCATTTGTCTTTTCAACTGTCCAGTGAACTCTCAACATTCTTCCGAGAAATCACATCTCTAATCGTCTTTTCATTTGTTTGTCCCTTTGTCCATGATTCCCTTCCATAGGTCACAATAGTCTCTATATAGCACCAGTGAGTTCTCCTTCTCACTTTTTTTTGACATAGACTTGTTGCACAAAATGTTTTCAATTTACGACATTCTACTTTGGCCTGTGCTATTTTATTTCTGTGACGGTTCTTCCTTCTAATATTTTTATTGTCTCAAGTATTTGGCAGTGTCACATCTTTATTTTTTCTTACCTGATAAATCTATGTCAGATCTGTATTTTTTCGTACCTAGTGAGTCTGTCAGATCTTTATTCTTTCTTACCTGGATGATCTATGTCAGATCTTTATTTTCTTACCTGATAGGTTTATGTCAGATCTTTATTCTTTCTTACTTGGATGGGCTATGTCAGATCTTTATTTTCTTACCTGATAGGTTTATGCCAGATTTTTATTCTTTCTTACCTAGTGGGGCTACGTCAGATCTTTATTCTTCTTTACCTGTTAGGCGTGTGTCAGATCTTTATTCTTTCTTACCTTTATGGGCTATGTCAGATCTTTATTTTCTTACCTGATAGGTCTATGTCAGATCTTTATTCTTTCTTACCTGGATGATCTATGTCAGATCTTTATTTTCTTACCTGATATGTCTATGTCAGATCTTTATTCTTTCTTACTTGGATGGGCCATGTCAGATCTTTATTTTCTTACCTAATAGGTCTATGTTAGATCTTTATTATTCCTTACCTGTTAGGCGTGTGTCAGATCTTCATTCTTCCTTACCTGTTAGGCGTGTGTCAGATCTTTATTCTTTCTCACCTAATATGCTTACGTCAGGTTTTTATTCTTTCCTACCTGATAGTCCAATGCAAGATCTTAGATTCTTGGTTAAATAGTGCATATACGCCATGTCTTTCTCATCTGGCAGACAAAAGCAAGATCTTTATTATCTCTTACCTATTACAGATTCAAATCTTAATAGCAGAGACAGAGAATGAACTACAAGAAATGATAGACATAATAGTAAAAGAAAGCAACAAGAAAGGTCTCAGTCTGAATAGTAAGAAAACAGAAGTAATGGTTATATCGAAGAAACAATCACCACCATCATGCAGCATAAAAATAAACGAGATAAATCTGAAACAAGTGCAACGTTTCAAATACTTGGGCACAATAATTACATCAGATGGGAGATGCACCACAGAAATAAAAAGCAGAATAGCTCAGGCCAAAATAGCATTTCAAAAGGTTAAAAATATCTTATGCAATAAATCTATGTCAATAAAAATGAGAAAGAGAGTTCATCGGTGCTATATAGAACCAATTCTGACCTATGGAAGCGAATCATGGACAGTGGACAAACAAATGAACAGACGATTAGAGGCCACAGAGATGGGATTTCTCAGAAGAATGTTGAAAGTTCCCTGGACAGCTAAAAAGACCAATGAGGAAGTTCTCAAAGAGGCCAACACAAAAAGGGAGCTCTTAAAAAACATCATAAAGAAGCAATCAACATTTTTCGGGCACATCATGAGAAGAGGAAAGTTGGAATACTTGGTTACAACTGGCAAAATAAAAGGAAAGAGAGATCGTGGGCGACAAAGAGAGAAAATACTGGATAGCTTGGTGTCATGGCATGGAAAACAGTCAACAACAGAACTGATACGATGCATTGTAGATAAAAGATTGTGGAGGGACATGATCACCTACGCCAACCGGTATGGCACATGATGATGACAGATTCAAACCAGATCTATAGTCTTTATTTTACCTGGTGGACCTGCACGTGATGATTTTAACAAAACGACCTCGACATGGAAAAGAGATTAGTCCTATCACGACCTAGAGTACCTGTCACAAAATTCATCATCATCATCATAAAGTGCCGTCTCCGTAACGAAAGTTGGCTACCATGGAGCGTCATTCTGCTCTGTCTCTTGTTTTGATGGTGCAGATTGTCATAGGCTGATTTGTCCATCTTTTGATGTTACTCCTTCATGTTAGTCTTGGCATGCCTCTGCCTCTTTTACCTTGTATTTCCCCTCCAGGATTACTTTTAGTAGGCTGTTGTGTCTTTTAACATGGCCCAAAAATCTCATTTGTCTTGTTTGAATTGTGTTTAGTAGTTCTCTTTTCATTTTTAGTTATTTTTGAGACTTCATCGTTTGTTTTCTTTTCCTTCCATCCAATTCTACATATTCTTCTATAAATCCACATTTCAAAGGCTTCAATTCTCTGTTCTGTTTTCTTGTCTAATGTCTATGTTTCTGCACCATATAGGAATATTGAGAAGATGTAACATTTTGCTATTCTTAGTTTTAACCCTGGTGTTATTTGTTTTGATGTTAGTATGTTCTTCATGGCATTAAAATTACTTTTTGCCATTCCTATTCTTTTGTTTATTTCAGTTGTACATTTTCCATCACTGGTTATAGTATTTTCCAGGTAGTTGTAGTTCTGAACTGTCTCCAGGTCCATTCCCTCTATTTTGATATCCATTTGTGGGTTCTCAGTATTTCCTTTGTTTATGATCATAGTTTTAGTCTTTTTGATATTCATATCTAGTTCATATTTTTTGCTTATCATTTTTATTTCATTAAGTAATTGTTGTAGATCTTTAGGATTTACTGCTAGTTGTACAGTATCATCAGCATATCTTAGGTTATTGTTATCTTTCCATTAATGTGTAGGCCTGGCATCTCTATGATGTTTTTAAAGATTTGCTCAGTGTAATGATTGAACAAGCTTGGTGACAGGATGCATCCCTGTCTTACTCCTCTTTTTATATCAATGGGTGCAGAGTTCTCTTTGTTATATTTTATTATTGCTGTTTGCTCCCAGTATAGATTACATATTTGTCGTATGTCCATGTCATCTAGATGTATCTCTTTTAGGCATTCTTTAAGTTGTTTGTGGTGTACTCTATCAAAAGCTTTTGTGTAGTCTATGAAGCAGGCATATAATGGCTTGTTTACTTCTGTGTATTTTTCGATCAATGTTCTCATGCAGGATATGGCTTCTTTTGTCCCGCTATTTTTCCTAAATCCAAATTGCTGCTCATCTAATTCAGTATTGATTTTATTCTGAATCCTTCCTTTTATAACTTTTAGCAAGATTTTTGTAACATGGCTCATTAGGCTTATTGTTCTAAAGTCGCTGCATTCAACTGCATCATTCATTTTATGCAATGCAATGAAAGTTGATGTTTTTAGTTCATTTGTTATGTATCCTGTGTGGTATATGTCGCTGCATATGTCTGTAATCACTTCAATGCCAAAATCTTCTAGTGCCTGTATCATCTCTATCTGTATGTTGCCAGGTCCTGCTGCTTTTCCCTTTTTCATTGTTTTTATAGCTTTTTCCACCTCAGATTATAAGATTTTATAGCCTGATGTACATTTTATAATTGGTTTCTTGTCCCTTTGATCATGAAATAGTTCTGTTATATATTCCTGCCATCTATCTATAATATCTTTATTGTCTGTTAGCATTTTTCCTTTTTTGTCTGCAATGCATCCACCTTCTGTGGCTTTTTTATTTTTATTAGTCATTCTCTTTATTTCTGTGTGCATTCCTCTTATGTATTGTTTGCTTTCCATAGTTTCTATTTCACAAAATTAAGAACAATAAATATTTCTTTCCTGTATTCCTTGTAACTTTGTTCAACATTCCTTTTTTTCAACGTTTTATAATTTACAAACCGTAAGAGAGGTGCTCCAATTATCAAAGAACATAACATGAATAATTAAATGAGATTAGATCTTCAAGTTTCAATGCAGTTAAAAAAAAAAAAGGTAAAGTACCCCCGTCACGCCAAATGGCGTATAGGGAATATGGTGTTAGTGACCATACATTTTACAGACCTTTGGCACATGATTTTTGGAGTAATGTGGTCGGTATTACGCCCGTGCCGCTTTACTTTCCTAGAAAAAAATCCGGTACCCATTAAAGGCTGGGTGAACCCGGAAGCCGTCGGTTGGAATCGAACCCTACCGCTTGTCATTTGTAGTCCAGTTCACTAACCACTGAGCTATCGCAGCTCCCTGAAGTTTCAATGCACTGAGAGTTTATTCAAAAGTCTTTTAATGTTCATTTAGTAAATACATAATAATCATCATCATTGTGTGTGCCGACATACACCTGCAATGGTAATATGTGTCGTAAAGATATTTTTAAAAAAATCATCATTGTGTGCCGTCTCCGCATCGAATATTGGCTACCATGGAGCGCCATTCCGCTCTGTCTGTTGTTTTGATCGTGCGAGTTGTCATAGGATGACTTACTTGTCCATCTTTTAATGTTACTCGCCCATATTAGTCTTGGTCTGTCTCTTGTAATAGAGTCTGTCTACTTCTATTACTACTACTGCTATTACTGCTACTACCACTCCTGCTGTTCTACTGCTATTACAACTACTACCTCCACAGCTGCTACTGCTACTTCTACTTCTAATACTATTACTATTACAACAACGAGTACTACAACCATTTCCATTACCGATACTATGCTGAACTGTTCCAGCTACTACTACTATTACTACTACTGGTACTACTATTACTACTACTGGTACTACTATTACTACTACTACCACTGCTGCTGTTTCTACTACTATTACAACTACTGCGACTGCTGCTAGTGCTCATTCTACTACTATTACAACAATTACTACTACTCCCATTACCGCTACTCTGCTGAACTGTTCCTGCTACAACTGCCTATTCCGTCTGTTTTCCCCCACTTGTTCTTGTGTTTTCATCTTGACTTCGCACCACACATCTACGCCCATTGAAAGTATTTTAACAAGCCAATAGATAAAGGGGATTATCTACGAACAAAAAAGAAGCAGCAAAATCGTCAAACAATTGCTTAAGAAGGGAGAAAATCTTAACTTCTTCTGGCTTTATAATTATGTTATTATTTCCCTTGAAATCGGCAAAAAAAATAGCAAGTTTTGTCTTTAACGTATGTATTCAGCCCTACTCTAACCGGACGAACTTTGTCTTAATAGGAAGGTACAGATATACAATTTATTCCCGAGTTGTGTTCGTATACCTAAGCTATAATCTTGAGTAGACATGCGTGAAAGACATTGCAAGTGGTAGCACATTTTTAGGCTTAAGATTGCTTTGCTCTCAATGTCTAGTTCATAGTTTCAAGTGGCAAGGTGCTGTTCCAGGGTTCGAATCTGCTTCGGGCTGTCTATTGTTTTTTTTTTTTCTGCTGTTGATTATTTGAAAATTTCTTCTCCATCAGCATCATCATCATCATCATCATCATCATCATCATCATCATGTGTCATACCGGCTGGTGTA
Source organism: Megaustenia siamemsis (assembly GCA_032433765.1). NCBI lineage: Eukaryota > Metazoa > Mollusca > Gastropoda > Stylommatophora > Ariophantidae > Megaustenia > Megaustenia siamemsis. Next base: position 18,751,680 of record JAVIAB010000126.1, read on the forward strand.
TGCGATCATATCCTTCCACAATATTCTATCCACAGTCCATGGTATCAATTCTGTTGTTGACTGTTTTCCATGCCATGACACCGAACCATCTAGTATTTTCTCTCTTTGTCGTGTTCGATCTCTCTTTTCCTGTATTTTGCCAATTGTAACCAAGTTTTCAAATTTCCTCTTCTCATGATATGTCCTAAAATTGTTGATTGTTTCTTTCTGATGTTTCTTAGGAGCTCCCTTTTTGTGTCGGCCTCTTTGAGAATTTCCTCATTGGTCTATTTAGCTGCCCAGGGAACTTTCAACATTCTTCTGTGAAATCCCATCTCAGTGGCCTCTAATCGTCTTTCAGTTTGTTTGTTTACTGTCCATGATTCGTATCCAAAGGTCAGAATTGGTTCTATATAACACCTATGAACGCTCTTTCTCAGTTCCATTAACATATATTTTTTCCATAAGACTTTTTTAATTTTCTGAAATGCTGTTTTGGTCTGATCTATTCCTCTTTTTATTTCTGTGGAGCATCTTCCACCTAGAAATGGGTACCAGGGTATTACCCTGGGAAGGTGAGGAATGTCGCCTCGCATCTGAGTTTCGATGCTTGAGGCGACACTATACAGAAATTTCCGAACATTTCTGGATAGGCGGCCGAGCACATATGGGTGTAAACTCGCGTGCTAAGACGCCGGTTCAAGTCTCGTACTTTACCTTTACCTTTATCTTCCACCTGATGTTATTATTTCTTTCGAGTGTTGTCAAAGTAAACATACCTGTTTCCCTGAAATGATTCGTTGATCTGTCGTTTCGGAAAGTTATTCATGTTTGATTATTTTCTTTCGCGAACATTAAATTGTTCAAATAGAATAAGTTCACTGTTCACCCACGTGTGGCTGCCGGAGCCCCCACGCTGAGGGGGAAAAATAATAGGACTACTTTTACCTACCACGCATGTCGTAAGAGGGGACAAAGGAGGTTTGGAATCGTCGCCTTTGCAGTCGTAAAAAGATGTGCACCGAGCGATATTGTCAACAGAGTTTACCGATACTGTGACATGTAGTGGAGCGGATATGGGTAATTCCTGGCTGCAATTAAAATGGATTTATAGATAGAATATTATAGTTCACAGTTTTTCTTTTAACTGGTTGAAACATGAGAGAGAGAGAGAGAGAGAGAGAGAGAGAGAGAGAGAGTGTGTGTTTGTTGTTCACATACATTCAAAGAAAGATCACACAAACATGTGGAATTTTTAAAAGTTCAGCTTTTAATCATCAATAGTAACCAAGAGGGATACATGGGATAAAAGACGCCCCACAACACATCCAGTTAGAGTATACGCCTTTGAAACAGTGGTGTAGCATGAGGTATTAGATTCGGGACAAGTGTTATCCATAGTAAAGTAAATAAGGTAAAGAGCCCCGTCATGCCATGTGGCATATAGGGAAAATGGTGTTAGTGACCATAATTTGTACAGAATATCGGCACATGATTTTTGGGGTAATCTGGTGGTCGGTATTACGTCCATGATGCTTTACCTTCCCATAAAAAAATTCCGGTTCCCATCTAAGGCTGGGTGCACCTGGAAGCCGTCGATCAGGATCGAATCCAACCTCGTGTCCTTAGTAGTCCAGTTCACTAACCACTGAGCTATCGCGGCTCCCGTTATCCATACCGTTAGTTTGAAAAAAGAAACATTACAATTTTTTTATTTTTTGCCCGGGGCAACTGTCCATCAAAGAACCCATTTCCACAACCCCCCCCCCCCCCTTTCACCAACACCATACAATTACTTTGAAACTTGTTTGTGCTCTTGAAATATAAAACCATTATTATTGTACACAGACCGTGTTCATTTGTAATCAAATCTCTTGTCCGATCACACGTAAATGCTCTCTATAGTTCACCAACTCAGTATCACAAGTACTACAGAATAAATAACGGACGATTATTCAGATCTGATGCTGTCGCAAATTACAAAGTGTGTTCTAAGCAGAATAAAAGCTCAAGACACAGCTGCTCAGTAACATAGGAGTGCTTAGGATTACAGCGTTAGTGACTGAGTGGTTAGTGCGTTTATTACTGTTCAGAAGGGTCCTGGTTAAATTTCCAGACCTGGAATTTTTAAAAGACTGATTAGGCTTCTGGGTTCACTCAGCTTATAAAAATGAGTATCAGAGAATTTCTGGAAAGTAAGGACAGTCCAGCCAGTGTCGACTATTTCATGCATAAACGTCTTTTCTTCTGCTTCTTCCTTTAGCTCCCTGTGGAGCATAAATCTTCAACAAACACTTTCAATGCCGTTTTGTTTCTTCCCATTCTTTCAAAATCATTCCTATCCCTTCCACATTATCTTTATCTCTGCTTCCACCTGTCTTCTGCAAGTATATTTTGGTCCTCCTCTTTGTCACCTTCCCTGGGGTTTTCAAAAGAGGGCTTGTCGTGTATTACTTAATTCTCTTAGACGGACAGACCTTATCTTTTCCTGGATGGTGGATTTACGTTTCTTCTTTTCTTCGACTTGTTCATGTCTATGAATTTTTTGGCGACTCATTATTTAATAGTACAGGATAGCCAGTATCAAACCCTCCTTCGTCACTTCTTACGCACATGCGTATGCCCTGGATATATTACCCCGGACACGCGGGAGTTCGTGACAAAGAGATGTCACCCTAGGTTGGCTGGGTCTGCCACTGCGCAGGAAACCTTATATTTCGACACGTATGACATCGTGTAGGCTTTAAAAGAACTACTCTCACATAATGGCGACAAGGAAGCTGAGGATAATCCACACGTCAAAAGAATGGTTGAACACGGCGCCACAAGAATTGTGGAACACGGCACCAGGAGAATGGTGTAACACGGCACCAGGAGAATGGTAGAACACGGCACCAGGAGAATGGTGGAACACGGCACCAGGAGAATGGTGTAACACGGCACCAGGAGAATGGTAGAACACGGCACCAGGAGAATGGTGTAACACGGCACCAGGAGAATGGGCGAACACGGCACCAGGAGAATGGTAGAACACGGCACCAGGAGAATGGTGGAACACGGCACCAGGAGAATGGTGGAACACGGCACCAGGAGAATGGTGGAACACGGCACCAGGAGAATGGTTGAACACGGCACCAGGAGAATGGTGGAAGACGGCACCAGGAGAATGGTGGAGCACGGCACCAGGCGAATGGCGTAACACGGCACCAGGAGAATGGCGTAACACGGCACCAGGAGAATGGTGGAACACGGCACCAGGAAGGACGAAAGCAGGAAAATCATCCTCAACGGCAAAAAAAAACACGTTCAATCAATGAAGGACAGGAACAATCAATGATGGACAGGAACAATCAATGAAGGACAGGAACAATCAATGATGGACAGGAACAATCAATGATGGACAGGAACAATCAATGAAGGACAGGAACAATCAGTGAAGGACAGGAACAATCAATGAAGGACAGGAACAATCAATGAAGGACAGGAACAATCAATGATGGACAGGAACAATCAATGAAGGACAGGAACAATCAATGAAGGACAGGAACAATCAATGATGGACAGGAACAATCAGTGAAGGACAGGAACAATCAATGAAGGACAGGAACAATCAATGAAGGACAGGAACAATCAGTGAAGGACAGGAACAATCAGTGAAGGACAGGAACAATCAATGATGGACAGGAACAATCAATGAAGGACAGGAACAATCAATGATGGACAGGAACAATCAATGAAGGACAGGAACAATCAATGATGGACAGGAACAATCAGTGAAGGACAGGAACAATCAGTGAAGGACAGGAACAATCAATGAAGGACAGGAACAATCAATGAAGGACAGGAACAATCAATGAAGGACAGGAACAATCAATGAAGGACAGGAACAATCAATGAAGGACAGGAACAATCAATGATGGACAGGAACAATCAATGAAGGACAGGAACAATCAATGATGGACAGGAACAATCAGTGAAGGACAGGAACAATCAATGAAGGACAGGAACAATCAATGAAGGACAGGAACAATCAATGAAGGACAGGAACAATCAATGATGGACAGGAACAATCAATGAAGGACAGGAACAATCAATGATGGACAGGAACAATCAGTGAAGGACAGGAACAATCAGTGAAGGACAGGAACAATCAGTGAAGGACAGGAACAATCAGTGAAGGACAGGAACAATCAATGAAGGACAGGAACAATCAATGATGGACAGGAACAATCAATGATGGACAGGAACAATCAATGAAGGACAGGAACAATCAGTGAAGGACAGGAACAATCAGTGATGGACAGGAACAATCAGTGAAGGACAGGAACAATCAGTGAAGGACAGGAACAATCAATGAAGGACAGGAACAATCAATGATGGACAGGAACAATCAATGAAGGACAGGAACAATCAATGAAGGACAGGAACAATCAATGATGGACAGGAACAATCAGTGATGGACAGGAACAATCAATGATGGACAGGAACAATCAGTGAAGGACAGGAACAATCAGTGATGGACAGGAACAATCAATGATGGACAGGAACAATCAGTGATGGACAGGAACAATCAATGATGGACAGGAACAATCAGTGAAGGACAGGAACAATCAATGATGGACAGGAACAATCAATGATGGACAGGAACAATCAATGAAGGACAGGAACAATCAGTGAAGGACAGGAACAATCAATGAAGGACAGGAACAATCAGTGAAGGACAGGAACAATCAGTGAAGGACAGGAACAATCAGTGAAGGACAGGAACAATCAATGATGGACAGGAACAATCAGTGAAGGACAGGAACAATCAGTGAAGGACAGGAACAATCAGTGAAGGACAGGAACAATCAATGAAGGACAGGAACAATCAATGAAGGACAGGAACAATCAGTGAAGGACAGGAACAATCAATGAAGGACAGGAACAATCAGTGAAGGACAGGAACAATCAATGAAGGACAGGAACAATCAGTGAAGGACAGGAACAATCAGTGAAGGACAGGAACAATCAATGATGGACAGGAACAATCAATGAAGGACAGGAACAATCAATGAAGGACAGGAACAATCAATGAAGGACAGGAACAATCAGTGAAGGACAGGAACAATCAGTGAAGGACAGGAACAATCAATGATGGACAGGAACAATCAATGAAGGACAGGAACAATCAATGAAGGACAGGAACAATCAATAAAGGACAGGAACAATCAATGAAGGACAGGAACAATCAATGAAGGACAGGAACAATCAGTGAAGGACAGGAACAATCAATGAAGGACAGGAACAATCAATGAAGGACAGGAACAATCAATGAAGGACAGGAACAATCAATGATGGACAGGAACAATCAATGAAGGACAGGAACAATCAATGAAGGACAGGAACAATCAATGAAGGACAGGAACAATCAGTGAAGGACAGGAACAATCAGTGAAGGACAGGAACAATCAATGAAGGACAGGAACAATCAATGAAGGACAGGAACAATCAATGAAGGACAGGAACAATCAGTGAAGGACAGGAACAATCAGTAGGCGAAAACATCGATGATTGCTGGAAGTGGCTGCAGAGCGGATATGGCAAAGCCCCGACTGCAGCGACGGCACTCCAAACTAAATACTAAACACATTTATCAGGGAACAGCGCTACAATTCTTGACTCCCATTTCGGGCGCCGGTATCGCAATGGCTGAAACGCTCTTTAGCCATAGACAAATATGGTCACTAACATTATACTTTACGTACATCAATCAAGACTTGCAGGCAAGCATTTTTCCCATTTAAACTTTGTATTGAAGCATTGTAAAACGAGAACAACAAGAAATTAAGAAATTTAACTATTATTAATATAATACGCTTACAGCATTAAGGTTGAAAAGGGCTTCTGTCAAATAATAACAAATGCAGTAAGTTGAGTACGTAAATGTCAATAACCAGTGCTATATGTAATGACCCAGAACTATATATGGATGAAGAATCCAGTACTAAAGTGAAGGAAGCACATTATTATAAATAAATAAAAAAATGAACTACTATAAGTGGAGAATAAAAATGAGAAAGAGAGTTCATCGGTGTTATATAGAACCAATTCTGATCTATGAAAGCGAATCATGGACATTAGACAAACAAATGAAAAGACGATTAGAGGCCACAGAGATGGGATTTCTCATAAAAATGTTGAAAGTTCCCTGGACAGATAAAAGACCAATGAGGAAGTTCTCAAAGAGGCCAACACAAAAAGGGAGCTCTTAAAAAACATCAGAAAGAAGCAATCAACATTTTTCGGGCACATCAAGAAAGAGGACAGTTGGAATACTTGGTTACAACTGGCAAAATAAAAGGAAAGAGAGATCGCGGACGACAAGGAGAGAAAATACTGGATAGCTTGGTGTCATGGCATGGAAAACAGTCAACAACAGAACTGATACGATGCACTGTAGATAGAAGATTGTGGAGGGACATGATCACCTACGCCAACCGGTATGGCACATGATGATGACAGATTCAAACCAGATCTATAGTCTTTTTTTTTACCTGGTGGACCTGCACGAGATGATTTTAACAAAACGACCTTGACCTGGAAAAGAGATTAGTCCTATCACGACCTAGAGTACCTGTCACAAAATTCATCATCATCATCATCAAGTGCCGTCTCCGCAACGAAGGTTGGCTACCATGGAGCGTCATTCTGCTCTGTCTCTTGTTTTGATGGTGCAGATTGTCATAGGCTGATTTGTCCATCTTTTGATGTTACTCCTTCATGTTAGTCTTGGTATGCCTCTGCCTCTTTTACCTTGTATTTTCCCCTCCAGGATTACTTTTAGTAGGCTGTTGTGTCTTTTAACATGGCCCAAAAATCGCATTTGTCTTGTTTGAATTGTGTTTAGTAGTTCTCTTTTCATTTTTAGTAATTTTGAGACTTCGTCGTTTGTTTTCTCTTCCTTCCATCCAATTCTACATATTCTTCTATAAATCCACATTTCAAAGGCTTCAATTCTCTGTTCTGTTTTCTTGTCTAATGTCCATGTTTCTGCATCATATAGGAATATTGAGAAGATGTAACATTTTGCTATTCTTAGTTTTAACCCTGGTGTTATTTGTTTGACAGCTGCAATTACAGGAGACAGCAGAACTCTTTATACTGTACAAAAGATGCTGACAAACACCTATACATCCAGTGGAACACCAATTCTAGACAAATCTGGATTAATGCTAACAACAAGCGCAGACATAAAAGCCCGTTGGGCGGAACACTTCAAAGAAATTCTTAACCGTCCACTACCTCACAGTTTAATAGATTTTGAAGCTGAAACACCAGCAGCAGAATTAGATGTAAATTTAGATGACTTCACCTTGAGTGAAATAGAAACCACCTTAAAGCTAATGACCAATAACAAGGCTGCTGGAGAGGATAAGTTAACAGCTGAGATCCTCAAGGCAATTGATAGCCATAATTTAATACATCTCCAAAAAATGTTCAACATCATTTGGAAAACAGAGAAGACGCCTCATAAATGGAAAAAAGGAATCATTGTTAAGATCCCAAAAAAGGGCAATCTTAGAGATTGTAACAACTGGAGAGGCGTGACACTTTTGTCAGTTGCCTCAAAGTTATTCTGTAAAATCATCCTAAATAGAATAAAGGATTCAATAGATACAGTAATGCGTGAAGAACAGGCTGGGTTTAGAAAAGGGAGAAGCTGTCTTGACCACATTTTCACTCTACGACTTATATTGGAGGAACACATTGAAAAGCAAAAACCTTTTGTACTTAACTTCATCGACTTCAAAAAAGCATTTGATAGTATTCATAGAGATTCTTTGTGGAAAATCTGAAGCAATATGGTTTACCATCAAAAATCATAAATATTATCAAAGACATGTATGATGGTTACACATGTGCAGTTCGAACAGAGGAAGGACTGAGCGAATGTTTCCCAATAGAAACTGGGGTTAAACAAGGATGTATTTTATCGCCCTTGTTATTTGGAATTGTTATGGACTTCATAATGAAGAAATGCTGCACTGGTAATAAAGGCATCGAATGGATACAAGGAGACCATTTGGAGGACCTCGACTTTGCTGATGACATAGTTCTCATCAGCAGTCAGATAAAAACGATGCAGGAAAACACAAATGAACTATCATCAATAGCTAGCAAAATTGGGCTTGAGGTCAATCATAAAAAGACTAAAGTCATGAAAAGTTTAATTCCAACAAGTGACAAAATATACATGGAAAACAAACCAGTAGAAGAGATCGATCACTTTATCTATCTTGGAAGTCACATTGATCGAGAAGGGGATACGAGCAAAGAAATTAGAATCAGACTGGCTAAAGCAGCAATGTCTTTCAGAAGCCTTGAAAAGTTGTGGAAATCAAAACTCATTAGCACAAACACAAAACTTAGGCTATTCAAATCAAATGTACTATCAACCCTTACGTATGCGTGTGAAAGCTGGAAAACAACAAGAGATATAGAAACAAAGTTGAACGCATTCGAAAATAAATGTCTAAGGAAAATACTTGGTATAGAATGGAACGAATTCAAAACAAACGAGGAAATTAGAGAAATCGCCAATCAACCACTAATATCTTCAGTAATAAAGAAAAGACGATGGTCATACGTTGGACATGTGATGAGAAGAGATAATAATCGAATAGCAAAGCAAGCCCTCATATGGGAAACAACAGGTAAAAGAAAAAGAGGAAGACCCAGGGAGACACTGAGAAGAACATTGATGAGAGAGGCAAGAGCAGCAGGAATCGGCTCCCTCAATGAGATAGAACTGCTTGCACAGAACAGAGACAGATGGCGAGATTTGATAAAATATCTTTAAAAGAAAACTGCTAGAACAAAAATTCATATAGGAGAAGGTGTATCTAGGTCTACGCCCTATGGGCCGGTTACGGCTCGAAAGGTCAATAGATAGATAGATAGTTATTTGTTTTGATGTTAGTATGTTCTTCATGGAATTAAAATTTCTTTTTGCCATTCCTATTCTTTTGTCTATTTCAGTTGTACATTTTCCATCACTGGTTATAGTATGTCCAAGATAGTTGTAGTTCTGAACTGTCTCCAGGTCCATTCCTCTAATTTGATATCCACTTGTGGGTTCTCAGTATTTCCTTTGTTTATGATCATAGTTTTAGTCTTTTTGATATTCATATCTAGTTCATATTTTTTGTTTATCATTTTTATTTCATTAAGTAACTATTGTAGATCTTTAGGATTTACTGCTAGTTGTACAGTATCATCAGCATATCTTAGGTTATTGATTATCTTTCCATTAATGTGTAGGCCTGGCATCTCTATGATGTTTTTAAAGATTTGCTCAGTGTAATGATTGAACAAGCTTGGTGACAGGATGCACTGTAGATAGAAGATTGTGGAGGGACATGATCGGCTACGCCAACCGACATGGTACATGATGATGATAAGTGGAGATAGGATTATGAGCTAAACACAACAATATGAATCAGTAATAAATTTGAACCAATAACCAACTTCTATAAGTCACGAAACGATTTAGTAGTTAGTGAAAGAAAGAGAATGAAAGAGATGCATGATGAAAAGAGATAACATTATAAATGAAGAAAAGAGACAATTATAAATAAAGAAAAGAGACAATTATAAATGAAGGAAGGATCCAGTACTACAATTAAGGCTTTTTTTCAGCCGTAACTGTCCGCAATGCGTCACGGTAAACATTTAGGTCTTTAACAGTGCCAAGATTACCATACAATAAACAATAAACAATTGACAACCAGCACTGACGGGGCAAACGGAGCAGCGATAGCTCAGTGGTTAGGGAACTGGACTACAAAGGACAAGGTTGAGGTTCGATCCCAACCGATGGCTTCCGGGTTCACCTAGCCTTAAATGGGTACCGGATTTTTTTTCTGGGAGAGTAAAGCGGCGCGGGCGTAATACCGACCACATTACCCCAAAAATCATGTGCTGAAGGTCTGTAAAATGTATGGTCACTAACACTATATTCCCTATACGCCACTTGGCGTGACGGGGGCTCTTTACTTTTACTTACTGGCGGGGCAAGCCATGTGAGTAAGAACCGCGTTCAAACCTCTATCCAAGGGAAAGGACACCCCGGAAAACAAACCACAGCTGCCTAGCAGATACCATCGGCAGAAGGAAAGGCTGTGAGAGAACATCCAGAAAGAAACCACGTGCAGGGTGGACCCATCAGTCCTAGCCTGTATTATCCCTACGAGATGGGAAACTCCTACGTCACACCAAGATGTAGCCTAACGAGAACGGAGTGTGTCAGCCACGGCGCAGGTTTAGGGGAAAAAAATCAGAACACACACGCATATTCAAGTACTGATCAGGCGACCAGTGAATCATGATGGATTTCTTACATTTCCATCAGGATACAGGACAAAGAGTCAAGTTCGCGTGATCACAAGACTTCAAAGGTGAAGAAGAAGAAGAAAAGAGGAAGAAGAAGGAAATAAAGAGGAGGAAGAAAAGACGAAGAGATAGAATAAGAAGAAGAAAACTAGACTTTGTCCGTCTAGAAAACTTTGCCGATCTAGTGAGCACGCCTCGTGATTCCATCAAAAAAAGGCACTTATGAAATAAGGAGTTGGGCGTAGAATTCTAGGCAGACTCAAAGTCACAACATAAAAATAGAAATAAAACACATATATAAATATAGTACAAGTGCCACATGACAGTTGTTGCCGATATTTAAAAAAGAGCTAGAAGTAATTTATGAGAAATGAATAAAAGAAGACGAAGAATAAACATGAACTGTAATTTATAATATATAAATTTAAAAAAAAAAACAGTAAATCATGTATTAATCCCCAGTATGGCACAATCATAAAAAAAGAGATACAGCGAAGACGATGGCGCTGGATAGGACACAAGCCAACAGAGAGAGTATCACACAACAGGCCCTTTTTTGAAACCTCAAAGGAAAAAAGACAAAGAACAAGACCAAAATGTTCTTGGAGAAGACAGATAGAAGCAGAGATGAAGATGATGGGGAAGACATGGAATGATCTTAATAGAATGGCAAGAACAGAACGACGTGGAAAGTGTTTGTTGAAGAGCTATGCTCCACAGGCAGCTGAGAGTTTTTGTTGGAGACCTATGCTTCACAGGCAGCTGAAAGTGTCTTTTGGAGACCTATGCTCCACGGGGAGTTGAAAGTGTTTGTTGAAGACCTATGTTCCACGGGGAGTTGAAAGTGTTTGTTGAAGACCTATGCTCAACCGGCAGTTGAAAGTGTCTTTTGGAGACCTATGCATGACGGGGAGTTGAAAGTGTTTGTTGAAGACCTATGCTCCACAGGGAGTTGAAAGGTATAAGTAGAAGAAGATGACACAACCGTAACAAATTTTGTTAACGATTTGACCGCTTAAAACAAACATGCCGTGTTCGTTAACAAGATGAGCTCCTAGCCGCCGCATCTGTATAGGCGTATGCTTTAATAAATCAAAGAAAAAGTGAACTCAACTTTCTACAATAGTTTGACATTCTTTTATAGCCTCAACATGCCTAGACGGATAATCGTAGAGGAACCCAAGCTGCCAAGAGAGTGGTTTGGGTTCTGGTCTCTTGCACATTGTTGTCAGAAACTGCTTTGTTTGGCTGGGTTCGCCAGCTTTCTTACTCTCGCGAAGTCTCGAAGCGCTGAATTTTGCATGAATATCACCATTTCCCATTTTTGACACCCGCGACCATGTAATTAGGTGCCCCCCCCTTCCCCCGCCATACAGGCAGATATTCTGCGACTTCAGATGTACACTCAATTTTAACGCAGAGAATTTTCATGTTTTCGGTAGATTTTTCCTATTAATTATGCTTTGAGAGCGGCCATTTTGGCCTACATTTATAAAATGTTCAAATGTCAAGGTTTCTTTAACGTGCGCAGAGTGCACATATGATCTTCTCTTTTTTCGCTGTGATCCGAGAGGTCTAGAAATCGGATCTCATTACGCAGATACCAAGAGAGGACCACGAAGAAACGTTTTCTTTTTCAGCGTCGGTGGTGGGAACTGAACCCGAGGAACCTTCTTGTCAGTGGCCGACGCCTTACCTCTATGACCAACCAGACTCCTAGATACTCCTTTGGTTTAACTGTTCTTCTAAAATTTGAATTTTTAACTGCAGAAGTAGGGCGGGCTGATGTAATACTGACCATACCATGCATACATTTGTCAAAACTGTTGAGTATTTTTGAACATCAGCGAAATAGTTGTCAAACGCAACAAGACACGACGGGTGGTATTTTCTTAAAAATTGTATGGCCTTTAATTTTAATTTAAAAAACTTGCGTTTCCGCTTTCATTTGAGCATCTTTGCAATGAAAACAAAACTCTCTTCATTCTCTACACTCTTATATCAAGCGCTATACTTTTTTTGTTCTCAATATGACGATCATCATTTTCGGGAGGACGTAAACTTTCCATGGTATATGGTGGATAGGCGGCAGGAACCATTGAAGGCTATGTCTGAAAAGTGTTCCTTCTTGCAGTTTCCTCATATTCCAAGTCCGGCTTGTTGCAGGAGCTACTGAGTTAAGTGCTCTGTGCACACCGTGAGCTGTGTGTCTCATCCGTTTTGATCATGTTTCGATATTCCAATTGTTTACGATGAATGATGATATCGTATGACAAGGAACAGTTGGCTGTGTTCACTTTATGCGCGGTTTAGCCTTATGTCTTTTGGCGTGTGCTGAGACTGCTGCGATGGGATTACAGTTACCTTTCTTTGTTTGGGAGATGAGATATTAATTCGGATGATTACGCTGGCACGGGCGATTGAGCAATTATGGATTTTAATTCGTTTGCAGTGATACCGGGGACTTCCATAACCAATAACCAATAACCAATAACAAAGCATTATGTAGGTTGGCGAACGAGTATTAGTAGCGTCGTGGTTAGCGTGTTGGCTTGTAAGCCCTGAGTAAGATGGACTGACAACATTCGAGTAAAGGCTACAACAACATCAATTATCAAAGGTTGAGATTGCCAGAAGGGCAAGAACTTTGCATCTCCCTCGACGCCCGAAGGGGTATAAGAAGAAGTGAAAAGAAAGAAAGAGGGTTTTAATCTCAGATTAACACTTACAATTTGATCCAGATTAAAAATTGGTACATGTCTTACTGTATTGAGGGCGGTTTTAACAGCGAGGAAATGCATGTGCCACCTCAGCTCGAAACTAAGTCCTAATTTGATGAATTTGATACGTCACTGTCGTTGGGACATTTATATGTCCTTTACAACGACTAGT
>JAVIAB010000126.1:18769924-19064924 GCA_032433765.1 Megaustenia siamemsis
CGTTGTTTGAGCAGCGTGTAGATGTTCGAGAGGCCTGTGCGAGTAAGGTCCTCCACGTTAGTCACTTTGTTCCTTCAGGTCATAACAAGAATACGGCGCTGACATCGTTTTTGGAGTGCATTTAACATTCTCTCTTGCTTTGCATAAGTTGTCCATGATTTGCAGCTATACAAAAGGATACCGATAATGCAACTCTTATTGAGAACCATGTGGAGAAGAAAACGAAAACTGAAATGATGGCGCTACATATCACTCTTTCCCTGGAAAGAAAGAAAATACTGAAAGTATAAAAATATGATAATCCTAGGTACCAAGAAAGAGATAAGATAGAGATTAGCGAGAAGAGGGATTTGAATGATAAAGGTAAAGGTAAAGGTAAAGGTAAAGGTAAAGGTAAAGGTAAAGGTAAAGTACGAGACTTGAATCGGCGACCTAGCACGCGAGTTTTCAACCATATGTGCTCGGCCGCCTATCCAGAAGTGTTCGGAGACTTCTGGATAATGTCGCTTCAAGCACCGAAACTCACCTTGCGAGGCGGCATTCCTCACCTTCCTAGAGTGCTACCCCGGTACCCATTTCGGCTAGCGACTGGGTCGAACGAGGGGGTATTTTTTTTCCAACCACAAGTACATTTCACGCAGGTTCCAGCGGGAATCAAACACGGGTCGTCCGAACGTCGGTAGCCCAGTCAGGTGATTTTCTCAATTAGTCTACCAAGGCTCACATTGGAATGATAAAATGAAGGAACGGATAAATATGTACTTCGCTAGTTCACATTCATGAACCGAATTCAGAGTCCTTTTGTCTCAGTGGCTCACCAATGAGTAAATCTGTATAACAGGGACCTTGTCTCTCTGAGATGAGTAAGTCTATATAACAGGGACATTGTCTCTCTGAGATGAGTAAGTCTATATAACAGGGACCTTGTCTCTGTGAGATGAGTAAATCTATATAACAGGGACCTTGTCTCTGTGAGATGAGTAAATTTATATAACAGGAACCTTGTCTCTTTGAGATGAGTAAATCTATATAACAGGGACCTTGTCTCTGTGAGATGAGTAAATCTATATAACAGGAACTTTGTCTCTTTGAGATGAGTAAATCTATATAACAGGAACCTTGTCTCTGTGAGATGAGTAAATCTATATAACAGGGACCTTGTCTCTGTGAGATGAGTAAATCTATATAACAGGGACCTTGTCTCTGTGAGATGAGTAAATTTGTATAACAGGAACATTGTCTCTTTGAGATGAGTAAATCTATATAACAGGAACCTTGTCTCTGTGAGATGAGTAAATCTATATAACAGTAACCTTGTCTCTGTGAGATGAATAAATCTATATAACAGGGACCTTGTCTCTGTGAGATAAGTAAATCTATATAACAGGGACCTTGTCTCTGTGAGATGAGTAAATCTATATAACAGGGACCTTGTCTCTCTGAGATGAGTAAATCTATATAACAGGGACCTTGTCTCTCTGAGATGAGTAAATCTATATAACAGGGACCTTGTCTCTCTGAGATGAGTAAATCTATATAACAGGGACCTTGTTTCTGTGAGATGAGTAAATCTATATAACAGAGACCTTGTTTCTGTGAGATGAGTAAATCTATATAACAGGGAACTTGTCTCTGTGAGATGAATAAATCTATATAACAGGGACCTTGTCTCTGTGAGATGAGTAAATCTATATAACAGGAACCTTGTCACTGTGAGATGAGTAAATCTATATAACGGGGACCTTGTCTCTGTTAGATGAGTAAATCTATATAACAGGGACCTTGTCTCTGTGAGATGAGTAAATCTATATAACAGGGACCTTGTCTCTGTGAGATGAGTAAATCTATATAACAGGGGCCTTGTCTCTCTGAGATGAGTAAATCTATATAACAGGAACCTTGTCTCTGTGAGATGAGTAAATCTATATAACAGGGACCTTGTCTCTGTGAGATGAGTAAATCTATATAACAGGAACCTTGTCTCTGTGAGATGAGTAAATCTATATAACAGGAACCTTGTCTCTATGAGATGAGTAAATCTATATAACAGGAACCTTGTCTCTGTGAGATGAGTAAATCTATATAACAGGGACCTTGTCTGTGTGAGATGAGAAATCTATATAACAGGGACCTTGTCTCTGTGAGATGAGTAAATCTATATAACAGGGACATTGTCTCTGTGAGATGAGTAAATCTATATAACAGGGACCTTGTCTCTGTGAGATGAGTAAATCTATATAACAGGGACCTTGTCTCTGTGAGATGAGTAAATCTATATAACAGGAACCTTGTCTCTGTGAGATGAGTAAATCTATATAACAGGGACTTTGTCTCTGTGAGATGAGTAAATCTATATAACAGGAATCTTGTCTCTGTGAGATGAGTAAATATATATAACAGGGACCTTGTCTCTGTGAGATGAGTAAATCTATATAACAGGGACCTTGTCTCTGTGAGATGAGTAAATCTATATAACAGGAACCTTGTCTCTGTGAGATGAGTAAATCTATATAACAGGGACCTTGTCTCTGTGAGATGAGTAAATCTATATAACAGGGATCTTGTCTCTATGAGATGAGTAAATCTATATAACAGGAACCTTGTCTCTGTGAGATGAGTAAATCTATATAACAGGAACCTTGTCTCTGTGAGATGAGTAAATCTATATAACAGGGACCTTGTCTCTGTGAGATGAGTAAATTTATATAACAGGAACATTGTCTCTTTGAGATGAGTAAATCTATATAACAGGAACCTTGTCTCTGTGAGATGAGTAAATCTATATAACAGGAACCTTGTCTCTGTGAGATAAGTAAATCTATATAACAGGGACCTTGTCTCTGTGAGATAAGTAAATCTATATAACAGGGACCTTGTCTCTGTGAGATGAGTAAATCTATATAACAGGGACCTTGTCTCTCTGAGATGAGTAAATCTATATAACAGGGACCTTGTCTCTCTGAGATGAGTAAATCTATATAACAGGGACCTTGTCTCTCTGAGATGAGTAAATCTATATAACAGGGACCTTGTTTCTGTGAGATGAGTAAATCTATATAACAGGGAACTTGTTTCTGTGAGATGAGTAAATCTATATAACAGGGACCTTGTCTCTGTGAGATGAATAAATCTATATAACAGGGACCTTGTCTCTGTGAGATGAGTAAATCTATATAACAGGAACCTTGTCTCTGTGAGATGAGTAAATCTATATAACAGGGACCTTGTCTCTGTGAGATGAGTAAATCTATATAACAGGGACCTTGTCTCTGTGAGATGAGTAAATCTATATAACAGGGACCTTGTCTCTGTGAGATGAGTAAATCTATATAACAGGGGCCTTGTCTCTCTGAGATGAGTAAATCTATATAACAGGAACCTTGTCTCTGTGAGATGAGTAAATCTATATAACAGGGACCTTGTCTCTGTGAGATGAGTAAATCTATATAACAGGAACCTTGTCTCTGTGAGATGAGTAAATCTATATAACAGGAACCTTGTCTCTGTGAGATGAATAAATCTATATAACAGGAACCTTGTCTCTGTGAGATGAGTAAATCTATATAACAGGAACCTTGTCTCTGTGAGATGAGTAAATCTAT
The DNA here is from genome assembly GCA_032433765.1 of Megaustenia siamemsis. Taxonomy (NCBI): domain Eukaryota; kingdom Metazoa; phylum Mollusca; class Gastropoda; order Stylommatophora; family Ariophantidae; genus Megaustenia; species Megaustenia siamemsis. The sequence continues at coordinate 18,773,527 of JAVIAB010000126.1, forward strand.
ATAAAAGGGGCCTTGTCTCTGTGAGATGAATAAATCTATATAACAGGAACCTTGTCTCTGTGAGATGAGTAAATCTATATAACAGGGACCTTGTCTCTGTGAGATGAGTAAATCTATATAACAGGAACCTTGTCTCTGTGAGATGAGTAAATCTATATAACAGGGACCTTGTCTCTGTGAGATGAGTAAATCTATATAACAGGGACCTTGTCTCTGTGAGATGAGTAAATTTATATAACAGGAACCTTGTCTCTTTGAGATGAGTAAATCTATATAACAGGGATCTTGTCTCTGTGAGATGAGTAAATCTATATAACAGGAACCATGTCTCTTTGAGATGAGTAAATCTATATAACAGGAACCTTGTCTCTGTGAGATGAGTAAATCTATATAACAGGGACCTTGTCTCTGTGAGATGAGTAAATCTATATAACAGGGACCTTGTCTCTGTGAGATGAGTAAATTTATATAACAGGAACATTGTCTCTTTGAGATGAGTAAATCTATATAACAGGAACCTTGTCTCTGTGAGATGAGTAAATCTATATAACAGGAACCTTGTCTCTGTGAGATGAATAAATCTATATAACAGGGACCTTGTCTCTGTGAGATAAGTAAATCTATATAACAGGGACCTTGTCTCTGTGAGATGAGTAAATCTATATAACAGGGACCTTGTCTCTCTGAGATGAGTAAATCTATATAACAGGGACCTTGTCTCTCTGAGATGAGTAAATCTATATAACAGGGACCTTGTCTCTCTGAGATGAGTAAATCTATATAACAGGGACCTTGTTTCTGTGAGATGAGTAAATCTATATAACAGGGACCTTGTTTCTGTGAGATGAGTAAATCTATATAACAGGGACCTTGTCTCTGTGAGATGAGTAAATCTATATAACAGGAACCTTGTCTCTGTGAGATGAGTAAATCTATATAACAGGGACCTTGTCTCTGTGAGATGAGTAAATCTATATAAGAGGGACCTTGTCTCTGTAAGATGAGTAAATCTATATAACAGGGACCTTGTCTCTGTGAGATGAGTAAATCTATATAACAGGGACCTTGTCTCTCTGAGATGAGTAAATCTATATAACAGGGACCTTGTCTCTGTGAGATGAGTAAATCTATATAACAGGGACCTTGTCTCTGTGAGATGAGTAAATCTATATAACAGGGGCCTTGTCTCTCTGAGATGAGTAAATCTATATAACAGGAACCTTGTCTCTGTGAGATGAGTAAATCTATATAACAGGGACCTTGTCTCTGTGAGATGAGTAAATCTATATAACAGGAACCTTGTCTCTGTGAGATGAGTAAATCTATATAACAGGAACCTTGTCTCTATGAGATGAGTAAATCTATATAACAGGAACCTTGTCTCTGTGAGATGAGTAAATCTATATAACAGGGACCTTGTCTGTGTGAGATGAGAAATCTATATAACAGGGACCTTGTCTCTGTGAGATGAGTAAATCTATATAACAGGGACATTGTCTCTGTGAGATGAGTAAATCTATATAACAGGGACCTTGTCTCTGTGAGATGAGTAAATCTATATAACAGGGACCTTGTCTCTGTGAGATGAGTAAATCTATATAACAGGAACCTTGTCTCTGTGAGATGAGTAAATCTATATAACAGGGACTTTGTCTCTGTGAGATGAGTAAATCTATATAACAGGAATCTTGTCTCTGTGAGATGAGTAAATATATATAACAGGGACCTTGTCTCTGTGAGATGAGTAAATCTATATAACAGGGACCTTGTCTCTGTGAGATGAGTAAATCTATATAACAGGAACCTTGTCTCTGTGAGATGAGTAAATCTATATAACAGGGACCTTGTCTCTGTGAGATGAGTAAATCTATATAACAGGGATCTTGTCTCTATGAGATGAGTAAATCTATATAACAGGAACCTTGTCTCTGTGAGATGAGTAAATCTATATAACAGGAACCTTGTCTCTGTGAGATGAGTAAATCTATATAACAGGGACCTTGTCTCTGTGAGATGAGTAAATTTATATAACAGGAACATTGTCTCTTTGAGATGAGTAAATCTATATAACAGGAACCTTGTCTCTGTGAGATGAGTAAATCTATATAACAGGAACCTTGTCTCTGTGAGATAAGTAAATCTATATAACAGGGACCTTGTCTCTGTGAGATAAGTAAATCTATATAACAGGGACCTTGTCTCTGTGAGATGAGTAAATCTATATAACAGGGACCTTGTCTCTCTGAGATGAGTAAATCTATATAACAGGGACCTTGTCTCTCTGAGATGAGTAAATCTATATAACAGGGACCTTGTCTCTCTGAGATGAGTAAATCTATATAACAGGGACCTTGTTTCTGTGAGATGAGTAAATCTATATAACAGGGAACTTGTTTCTGTGAGATGAGTAAATCTATATAACAGGGACCTTGTCTCTGTGAGATGAATAAATCTATATAACAGGGACCTTGTCTCTGTGAGATGAGTAAATCTATATAACAGGAACCTTGTCTCTGTGAGATGAGTAAATCTATATAACAGGGACCTTGTCTCTGTGAGATGAGTAAATCTATATAACAGGGACCTTGTCTCTGTGAGATGAGTAAATCTATATAACAGGGACCTTGTCTCTGTGAGATGAGTAAATCTATATAACAGGGGCCTTGTCTCTCTGAGATGAGTAAATCTATATAACAGGAACCTTGTCTCTGTGAGATGAGTAAATCTATATAACAGGGACCTTGTCTCTGTGAGATGAGTAAATCTATATAACAGGAACCTTGTCTCTGTGAGATGAGTAAATCTATATAACAGGAACCTTGTCTCTGTGAGATGAATAAATCTATATAACAGGAACCTTGTCTCTGTGAGATGAGTAAATCTATATAACAGGAACCTTGTCTCTGTGAGATGAGTAAATCTATATAAAAGGGGCCTTGTCTCTGTGAGATGAATAAATCTATATAACAGGAACCTTGTCTCTGTGAGATGAGTAAATCTATATAACAGGGACCTTGTCTCTGTGAGATGAGTAAATCTATATAACAGGAACCTTGTCTCTGTGAGATGAGTAAATCTATATAACAGGGACCTTGTCTCTGTGAGATGAGTAAATCTATATAACAGGGACCTTGTCTCTGTGAGATGAGTAAATTTATATAACAGGAACCTTGTCTCTTTGAGATGAGTAAATCTATATAACAGGGATCTTGTCTCTGTGAGATGAGTAAATCTATATAACAGGAACCATGTCTCTTTGAGATGAGTAAATCTATATAACAGGAACCTTGTCTCTGTGAGATGAGTAAATCTATATAACAGGGACCTTGTCTCTGTGAGATGAGTAAATCTATATAACAGGGACCTTGTCTCTGTGAGATGAGTAAATTTATATAACAGGAACATTGTCTCTTTGAGATGAGTAAATCTATATAACAGGAACCTTGTCTCTGTGAGATGAGTAAATCTATATAACAGGAACCTTGTCTCTGTGAGATGAATAAATCTATATAACAGGGACCTTGTCTCTGTGAGATAAGTAAATCTATATAACAGGGACCTTGTCTCTGTGAGATGAGTAAATCTATATAACAGGGACCTTGTCTCTCTGAGATGAGTAAATCTATATAACAGGGACCTTGTCTCTCTGAGATGAGTAAATCTATATAACAGGGACCTTGTCTCTCTGAGATGAGTAAATCTATATAACAGGGACCTTGTTTCTGTGAGATGAGTAAATCTATATAACAGGGACCTTGTTTCTGTGAGATGAGTAAATCTATATAACAGGGACCTTGTCTCTGTGAGATGAGTAAATCTATATAACAGGAACCTTGTCTCTGTGAGATGAGTAAATCTATATAACAGGGACCTTGTCTCTGTGAGATGAGTAAATCTATATAAGAGGGACCTTGTCTCTGTGAGATGAGTAAATCTATATAACAGGGACCTTGTCTCTGTGAGATGAGTAAATCTATATAACAGGGGCCTTGTCTCTCTGAGATGAGTAAATCTATATAACAGGAACCTTGTCTCTGTGAGATGAGTAAATCTATATAACAGGGACCTTGTCTCTGTGAGATGAGTAAATCTATATAACAGGAACCTTGTCTCTGTGAGATGAGTAAATCTATACAACAGGAACATTGTCTCTCTGAGATGAGTAAATCTATATAACAGGAACCTTGTCTCTGTGAGATGAGTAAATCTATATAACAGGGACCTTGTCTCTGTGAGATGAGTAAATCTATATAACAGGGACCTTGTCTCTGTGAGATGAGTAAATTTATATAACAGGAACCTTGTCTCTGTGAGATGAGTAAATCTATATAACATTGACTTTGTCTCTGTGAGATGAGTAAAGCTATATAACAGGAACCTTGTCTCTTTGAGATGAGTAAATCTATATAACAGGAACCTTGTCTCTGTGAGATGAGTAAATCTATATAACAGGAACCTTGTCTCTGTGAGATGAGTAAATCTATATAACAGGGACCTTGTCTCTGTGAGATGAGTAAATTTATATAACAGGAACATTGTCTCTTTGAGATGAGTAAATCTATATAACAGGAACCTTGTCTCTGTGAGATGAGTAAATCTATATAACAGGAACCTTGTCTCTGTGAGATAAGTAAATCTATATAACAGGGACCTTGTCTCTGTGAGATAAGTAAATCTATATAACAGGGACCTTGTCTCTGTGAGATGAGTAAATCTATATAACAGGGACCTTGTCTCTCTGAGATGAGTAAATCTATATAACAGGGACCTTGTCTCTCTGAGATGAGTAAATCTATATAACAGGGACCTTGTCTCTCTGAGATGAGTAAATCTATATAACAGGGACCTTGTTTCTGTGAGATGAGTAAATCTATATAACAGGGAACTTGTTTCTGTGAGATGAGTAAATCTATATAACAGGGACCTTGTCTCTGTGAGATGAATAAATCTATATAACAGGGACCTTGTCTCTGTGAGATGAGTAAATCTATATAACAGGAACCTTGTCTCTGTGAGATGAGTAAATCTATATAACAGGGACCTTGTCTCTGTGAGATGAGTAAATCTATATAACAGGGACCTTGTCTCTGTGAGATGAGTAAATCTATATAACAGGGACCTTGTCTCTGTGAGATGAGTAAATCTATATAACAGGGGCCTTGTCTCTCTGAGATGAGTAAATCTATATAACAGGAACCTTGTCTCTGTGAGATGAGTAAATCTATATAACAGGGACCTTGTCTCTGTGAGATGAGTAAATCTATATAACAGGAACCTTGTCTCTGTGAGATGAGTAAATCTATATAACAGGAACCTTGTCTCTGTGAGATGAATAAATCTATATAACAGGAACCTTGTCTCTGTGAGATGAGTAAATCTATATAACAGGAACCTTGTCTCTGTGAGATGAGTAAATCTATATAAAAGGGGCCTTGTCTCTGTGAGATGAATAAATCTATATAACAGGAACCTTGTCTCTGTGAGATGAGTAAATCTATATAACAGGGACCTTGTCTCTGTGAGATGAGTAAATCTATATAACAGGAACCTTGTCTCTGTGAGATGAGTAAATCTATATAACAGGGACCTTGTCTCTGTGAGATGAGTAAATCTATATAACAGGGACCTTGTCTCTGTGAGATGAGTAAATTTATATAACAGGAACCTTGTCTCTTTGAGATGAGTAAATCTATATAACAGGGATCTTGTCTCTGTGAGATGAGTAAATCTATATAACAGGAACCATGTCTCTTTGAGATGAGTAAATCTATATAACAGGAACCTTGTCTCTGTGAGATGAGTAAATCTATATAACAGGGACCTTGTCTCTGTGAGATGAGTAAATCTATATAACAGGGACCTTGTCTCTGTGAGATGAGTAAATTTATATAACAGGAACATTGTCTCTTTGAGATGAGTAAATCTATATAACAGGAACCTTGTCTCTGTGAGATGAGTAAATCTATATAACAGGAACCTTGTCTCTGTGAGATGAATAAATCTATATAACAGGGACCTTGTCTCTGTGAGATAAGTAAATCTATATAACAGGGACCTTGTCTCTGTGAGATGAGTAAATCTATATAACAGGGACCTTGTCTCTCTGAGATGAGTAAATCTATATAACAGGGACCTTGTCTCTCTGAGATGAGTAAATCTATATAACAGGGACCTTGTCTCTCTGAGATGAGTAAATCTATATAACAGGGACCTTGTTTCTGTGAGATGAGTAAATCTATATAACAGGGACCTTGTTTCTGTGAGATGAGTAAATCTATATAACAGGGACCTTGTCTCTGTGAGATGAGTAAATCTATATAACAGGAACCTTGTCTCTGTGAGATGAGTAAATCTATATAACAGGGACCTTGTCTCTGTGAGATGAGTAAATCTATATAAGAGGGACCTTGTCTCTGTGAGATGAGTAAATCTATATAACAGGGACCTTGTCTCTGTGAGATGAGTAAATCTATATAACAGGGGCCTTGTCTCTCTGAGATGAGTAAATCTATATAACAGGAACCTTGTCTCTGTGAGATGAGTAAATCTATATAACAGGGACCTTGTCTCTGTGAGATGAGTAAATCTATATAACAGGAACCTTGTCTCTGTGAGATGAGTAAATCTATACAACAGGAACATTGTCTCTCTGAGATGAGTAAATCTATATAACAGGAACCTTGTCTCTGTGAGATGAGTAAATCTATATAACAGGGACCTTGTCTCTGTGAGATGAGTAAATCTATATAACAGGGACCTTGTCTCTGTGAGATGAGTAAATTTATATAACAGGAACCTTGTCTCTGTGAGATGAGTAAATCTATATAACATTGACTTTGTCTCTGTGAGATGAGTAAAGCTATATAACAGGAACCTTGTCTCTTTGAGATGAGTAAATCTATATAACAGGGACCTTGTCTCTGTGAGATGAGTAAATCTATATAACAGGAACCTTGTCTCTTTGAGATGAGTAAATCTATATAACAGGAACCTTGTCTCTGTGAGATGAGTAAATCTATATAACAGGGACCTTGTCTCTGTGAGATGAGTAAATCTATATAACAGGGACCTTGTCTCTGTGAGATGAGTAAATTTATATAACAGGAACATTGTCTCTTTGAGATGAGTAAATCTATATAACAGGAACCTTGTCTCTGTGAGATGAGTAAATCTATATAACAGGAACTTTGTCTCTGTGAGATAAGTAAATCTATATAACAGGGACCTTGTCTCTGTGAGATAAGTAAATCTATATAACAGGGACCTTGTCTCTGTGAGATGAGTAAATCTATATAACAGGGGCCTTGTCTCTCTGAGATGAGTAAATCTATATAACAGGAACCTTGTCTCTGTGAGATGAGTAAATCTATATAACAGGAACCTTGTCTCTGTGAGATGGGTAAATCTATATAACAGGAACCTTGTCTCTGTGAGATGAGTAAATCTATATAACAGGAACCTTGTCTCTGTGAGATGAATAAATCTATATAACAGGAACCTTGTCTCTGTGAGATGAGTAAATCTATATAACAGGAACCTTGTCTCTGTGAGATGAGTAAATCTATATAACAGGGACCTTGTCTCTGTGAGATGAATAAATCTATATAACAGGAACCTTGTCTCTGTGAGATGAGTAAATCTATATAACAGGGACCTTGTCTCTGTGAGATGAGTAAATCTATATAACAGGAACCTTGTCTCTGTGAGATGAGTAAATCTATATAACAGGGACCTTGTCTCTGTGAGATGAGTAAATCTATATAACAGGGACCTTGTCTCTGTGAGATGAGTAAATTTATATAACAGGAACCTTGTCTCTTTGAGATGAGTAAATCTATATAACAGGGACCTTGTCTCTGTGAGATGAGTAAATCTATATAACAGGAACCATGTCTCTTGAGATGAGTAAATCTATATAACAGGAACCTTGTCTCTGTGAGATGAGTAAATCTATATAACAGGGACCTTGTCTCTGTGAGATGAGTAAATCTATATAACAGGGACCTTGTCTCTGTGAGATGAGTAAATTTATATAACAGGAACATTGTCTCTTTGAGATGAGTAAATCTATATAACAGGAACCTTGTCTCTATGAGATGAGTAAATCTATATAACAGGAACCTTGTCTCTGTGAGATGAATAAATCTATATAACAGGGACCTTGTCTCTGTGAGATAAGTAAATCTATATAACAGGGACCTTGTCTCTGTGAGATGAGTAAATCTATATAACAGGGACCTTGTCTCTCTGAGATGAGTAAATCTATATAACAGGGACCTTGTCTCTCTGAGATGAGTAAATCTATATAACAGGGACCTTGTCTCTCTGAGATGAGTAAATCTATATAACAGGGACCTTGTTTCTGTGAGATGAGTAAATCTATATAACAGGGACCTTGTTTCTGTGAGATGAGTAAATCTATATAACAGGGACCTTGTCTCTGTGAGATGAATAAATCTATATAACAGGGACCTTGTCTCTGTGAGATGAGTAAATCTATATAACAGGAACCTTGTCTCTGTGAGATGAGTAAATCTATATAACAGGGACCTTGTCTCTGTGAGATGAGTAAATCTATATAACAGGGACCTTGTCTCTGTGAGATGAGTAAATCTATATAACAGGGACCTTGTCTCTGTGAGATGAGTAAATCTATATAACAGGGGCCTTGTCTCTCTGAGATGAGGAAATCTATATAACAGGAACCTTGTCTCTGTGAGATGAGTAAATCTATATAACAGGGACCTTGTCTCTGTGAGATGAGTAAATCTATATAACAGGAACCTTGTCTCTGTGAGATGAGTAAATTTCTATAACAGGAACCTTGTCTCTCTGAGATGAGTAAATCTATATAACAGGAACCTTGTCTCTGTGAGATGAGTAAATCTATATAACAGGGACCTTGTCTGTGTGAGATGAGAAATCTATATTACAGGGACCTTGTCTCTTTGAGATGAGTAAATCTATATAACAGGGACATTGTCTCTGTGAGATGAGTAAATCTATAAAACAGGGACCTTGTCTCTGTGAGATGAGTAAATCTATATAACAGGGACCTTGTCTCTGTGAGATGAGTAAATCTATATAACAGGAACCTTGTCTCTGTGAGATGTGTAAATCTATATAACAGGGACTTTGTCTCTGTGAGATGTGTAAATCTATATAACAGGAATCTTGTCTCTGTGAGATGAGTAAATATATATAACAGGGACCTTGTCTCTGTGAGATGAGTAAATCTATATAACAGGAACATTGTCTCTTTGAGATGAGTAAATCTATATAACAGGAACCTTGTCTCTGTGAGATGAGTAAATCTATATAACAGGAACCTTGTCTCTGTGAGATAAGTAAATCTATATAACAGGGACCTTGTCTCTGTGAGATAAGTAAATCTATATAAGAGGGACCTTGTCTCTCTGAGATGAGTAAATCTATATAACAGGGACCTTGTCTCTCTGAGATGAGTAAATCTATATCACAGGGACCTTGTCTCTCTGAGATGAGTAAATCTATATAACAGGGACCTTGTTTCTGTGAGATGAGTAAATCTATATAACAGGGACCTTGTTTCTGTGAGATGAGTAAATCTATATAACAGGGACCTTGTCTCTGTGAGATGAATAAATCTATATAACAGGGACCTTGTCTCTGTGAGATGAGTAAATCTATATAACAGGAACCTTGTCTCTGTGAGAAGAGTAAATCTATAGAACAGGGACCTTGTCTCTGTGAGATGAGTAAATCTATATAACAGGGACCTTGTCTCTGTGAGATGAGTAAATCTATATAACAGGGACCTTGTCTCTGTGAGATGAGTAAATCTATATAACAGGGGCCTTGTCTCTCTGAGATGAGTAAATCTATATAACAGGAACCTTGTCTCTGTGAGTTGAGTAAATCTATATAACAGGGACCTTGTCTCTGTGAGATGAGTAAATCTATATAACAGGAACCTTGTCTCTGTGAGATGAGTAAATCTATATAACAGGAACCTTGTCTCTGTGAGATGAATAAATCTATATAACAGGAACCTTGTCTCTGTGAGATGAGTAAATCTATATAACAGGGACCTTGTCTCTGTGAGATGAGTAAATCTATATAACAGGGACCTTGTCTCTGTGAGATGAATAAATCTATATAACAGGGACCTTGTCTCTGTGAGATGAGTAAATCTATATAACAGGGACCTTGTCTCTGTGAGATGAGTAAATTTATATAACAGGAACCTTGTCTCTTTGAGATGAGTAAATCTATATAACAGGGACCTTGTCTCTGTGAGATGAGTAAATCTATATAACAGGAACCATGTCTCTTTGAGATGAGTAAATCTATATAACAGGAACTTTGTCTCTGTGAGATGAGTAAATCTATATAACAGGGACCTTGTCTCTGTGAGATGAGTAAATCTATATAACAGGGACCTTGTCACTGTGAGATGAGTAAATTTATATAACAGGAACATTGTCTCTTTGAGATGAGTAAATCTATATAACAGGAACCTTGTCTCTGTGAGATGAGTAAATCTATATAACAGGAACCTTGTCTCTGTGAGATGAATAAATCTATATAACAGGGACCTTGTCTCTGTGAGATAAGTAAATCTATATAACAGGGACCTTGTCTCTGTGAGATGAGTAAATCTATATAACAGGGACCTTGTCTCTCTGAGATGAGTAAATCTATATAACAGGGACCTTGTCTCTCTGAGATGAGTAAATCTATATAACAGGGACCTTGTCTCTCTGAGATGAGTAAATCTATATAACAGGGACCTTGTTTCTGTGAGATGAGTAAATCTATATAACAGGGACCTTGTTTCTGTGAGATGAGTAAATCTATATAACAGGGACCTTGTCTCTGTGAGATGAATAAATCTATATAACAGGGACCTTGTCTCTGTGAGATGAGTAAATCTATATAACAGGAACCTTGTCTCTGTGAGATGAGTAAATCTATATAACAGGGACCTTGTCTCTGTGAGATGAGTAAATCTATATAACAGGGACCTTGTCTCTGTGAGATGAGTAAATCTATATAACAGGGACCTTGTCTCTGTGAGATGAGTAAATCTATATAACAGGGGCCTTGTCTCTCTGAGATGAGTAAATCTATATAACAGGAACCTTGTCTCTGTGAGATGAGTAAATCTATATAACAGGGACCTTGTCTCTGTGAGATGAGTAAATCTATATAACAGGAACCTTGTCTCTGTGAGATGAGTAAATCTATATAACAGGAACCTTGTCTCTGTGAGATGAGTAAATCTATATAACAGGAACCTTGTCTCTGTGAGATGAGTAAATCTATATAACAGGGTCCTTGTCTCTGTGAGATGAGTAAATCTATATAACAGGAACCTTGTCTCTGTGAGATGAGTAAATCTATATAACAGGGACCTTGTCTCTGTGAGATGAGTAAATCTATATAACAGGGACCTTGTCTCTGTGAGATGGGTAAATTATATAACAGGAACCTTGTCTCTTTGAGATGAGTAAATCTATATAACATGGACCTTGTCTCTGTGAGATGAGTAAATCTATATAACAGGAACCTTGTCTCTTTGAGATGAGTAAATCTATATAACAGGGACCTTGTCTCTGTGAGATGAGTAAATCTATATAACAGGAACCTTGTCTCTGTGAGATGAATAAATCTATATAACAGGAACCTTGTCTCTGTGAGATGAGTAAATCTATATAACAGGGACCTTGTCTCTGTGAGATGAGTAAATCTATATAACAGGGACCTTGTCTCTGTGAGATGAATAAATCTATATAACAGGGACCTTGTCTCTGTGAGATGAGTAAATCTATATAACAGGGACCTTGTCTCTGTGAGATGAGTAAATTTATATAACAGGAACCTTGTCTCTTTGAGATGAGTAAATCTATATAACAGGACCTTGTCTCTGTGAGATGAGTAAATCTATATAACAGGAACCATGTCTCTTTGAGATGAGTAAATCTATATAACAGGAACTTTGTCTCTGTGAGATGAGTAAATCTATATAACAGGGACCTTGTCTCTGTGAGATGAGTAAATCTATATAACAGGGACCTTGTCTCTGTGAGATGAGTAAATTTATATAACAGGAACATTGTCTCTTTGAGATGAGTAAATCTATATAACAGGAACCTTGTCTCTGTGAGATGAGTAAATCTATATAACAGGAACCTTGTCTCTGTGAGATGAATAAATCTATATAACTGGGATCTTTTCTCTGTGAGATAAGTAAATCTATATAACAGGGACCTTGTTTCTGTGTGATGAGTAAATCTATATAACAGGGACCTTGTCTCTGTGAGATGAGTAAATCTATATAACAGGGACCTTGTCTCTCTGAGATGAGTAAATCTATATAACAGGGACCTTGTCTCTCTGAGATGAGTAAATCTATATAACAGGGACCTTGTTTCTGTGAGATGAGTAAATCTATATAACAGGGACCTTGTTTCTGTGAGATGAGTAAATCTATATAACAGGGACCTTGTCTCTGTGAGATGAATAAATCTATATAACAGGAACCATGTCTCTTTGAGATGAGTAAATCTATATAACAGGAACTTTGTCTCTGTGAGATGAGTAAATCTATATAACAGGGACCTTGTCTCTGTGAGATGAGTAAATCTATATAACAGGGACCTTGTCTCTGTGAGATGAGTAAATTTATATAACAGGAACATTGTCTCTTGAGATGAGTAAATCTATATAACAGGAACCTTGTCTCTGTGAGATGAGTAAATCTATATAACAGGAACCTTGTCTCTGTGAGATGAATAAATCTATATAACAGGGACCTTGTCTCTGTGAGATAAGTAAATCTATATAACAGGGACCTTGTCTCTGTGAGATGAGTAAATCTATATAACAGGGACCTTGTCTCTCTGAGATGAGTAAATCTATATAACAGGGACCTTGTCTCTCTGAGATGAGTAAATCTATATAACAGGGACCTTGTCTCTCTGAGATGAGTAAATCTATATAACAGGGACCTTGTTTCTGTGAGATGAGTAAATCTATATAACAGGGACCTTGTTTCTGTGAGATGAGTAAATCTATATAACAGGGACCTTGTCTCTGTGAGATGAATAAATCTATATAACAGGGACCTTGTCTCTGTGAGATGAGTAAATCTATATAACAGGAACCTTGTCTCTGTGAGATGAGTAAATCTATATAACAGGGACCTTGTCTCTGTGAGATGAGTAAATCTATATAACAGGGACCTTGTCTCTGTGAGATGAGTAAATCTATATAACAGGGACCTTGTCTCTGTGAGATGAGTAAATCTATATAACAGGGGCCTTGTCTCTCTGAGATGAGTAAATCTATATAACAGGAACCTTGTCTCTGTGAGATGAGTAAATCTATATAACAGGGACCTTGTCTCTGTGAGATGAGTAAATCTATATAACAGGAACCTTGTCTCTGTGAGATGAGTAAATCTATATAACAGGAACCTTGTCTCTGTGAGATGAGTAAATCTATATAACAGGAACCTTGTCTCTGTGAGATGAGTAAATCTATATAACAGGGTCCTTGTCTCTGTGAGATGAGTAAATCTATATAACAGGGACCTTGTCTCTGTGAGATGAGTAAATCTATATAACAGGGACCTTGTCTCTGTGAGATGAGTAAATCTATATAACAGGGACTTGTCTCTGTGAGATGGGTAAATTTATATAACAGGAACCTTGTCTCTTTGAGATGAGTAAATCTATATAACAGGGACCTTGTCTCTGTGAGATGAGTAAATCTATATAACAGGAACCTTGTCTCTTTGAGATGAGTAAATCTATATAACAGGGACCTTGTCTCTGTGAGATGAGTAAATCTATATAACAGGAACCTTGTCTCTGTGAGATGAATAAATCTATATAACAGGAGCCTTGTCTCTGTGAGATGAGTAAATCTATATAACAGGGACCTTGTCTCTGTGAGATGAGTAAATCTATATAACAGGGACCTTGTCTCTGTGAGATGAATAAATCTATATAACAGGGACCTTGTCTCTGTGAGATGAGTAAATCTATATAACAGGGACCTTGTCTCTGTGAGATGAGTAAATTTATATAACAGGAACATTGTCTCTTTGAGATGAGTAAATCTATATAACAGGAACCTTGTCTCTGTGAGATGAGTAAATCTATATAACAGGAACCTTGTCTCTGTGAGATGAATAAATCTATATAACAGGGATCTTTTCTCTGTGAGATAAGTAAATCTATATAACAGGGACCTTGTTTCTGTGAGATGAGTAAATCTATATAACAGGGACCTTGTCTCTGTGAGATGAGTAAATCTATATAACAGGGACCTTGTCTCTGTGAGATGAGTAAATCTATATAACAGGGGCCTTGTCTCTCTGAGATGAGTAAATCTATATAACAGGAACCTTGTCTCTGTGAGATGAGTAAATCTATATAACAGGGACCTTGTCTCTGTGAGATGAGTAAATCTATATAACAGGAACCTTGTCTCTGTGAGATGAGTAAATCTATATAACAGGAACCTTGTCTCTGTGAGATGAGTAAATCTATATAACAGGAACTTGTCTCTGTGAGATGAGTAAATCTATATAACAGGGACCTTGTCTCTGTGAGATGAGTAAATCTATATAACAGGGACCTTGTCTCTGTGAGAGGGTAAATTTATATAACAGGAACCTTGTCTCTTTGAGATGAGTAAATCTATATAACAGGGACCTTGTCTCTGTGAGATGAGTAAATCTATATAACAGGAACCTTGTCTCTTTGAGATGAGTAAATCTATATAACAGGGACCTTGTCTCTGTGAGATGAGTAAATCTATATAACAGGGACCTTGTATCTTTGAGATGAATATATCTATATAACAGGAACCTTGTCTCTGTGAGATGAGTAAATCTATATAACAGGGACCTTGTCTCTGTGAGATGAGTAAATCTATGTAACAGGGACCTTGTCTCTGTGAGATGAGTAAATCTATATAACAGGAACCATGTCTCTTTGAGATGAGTAAATCTATATAACAGGAACCTTGTCTCTGTGAGATGAGTAAATCTATATAACAGGGACCTTGTCTCTGTGAGATGAGTAAATCTATATAACAGGGACCTTGTCTCTGTGAGATGAGTAAATTTATATAACAGGAACATTGTCTCTTTGAGATGAGTAAATCTATATAACAGGAACCTTGTCTCTGTGAGATGAGTAAATCTATATAACAGGAACCTTGTCTCTGTGAGATGAATAAATCTATATAACAGGGACCTTGTCTCTGTGAGATAAGTAAATCTATATAACAGGGACCTTGTCTCTGTGAGATGAGTAAATCTATATAACAGGGACCTTGTCTCTGTGAGATGAGTAAATCTATATAACAGGGACCTTGTCTCTCTGAGATGAGTAAATCTATATAACAGGGACCTTGTCTCTCTGAGATGAGTAAATCTATATAACAGGGACCTTGTTTCTGTGAGATGAGTAAATCTATATAACAGGGACCTTGTTTCTGTGAGATGAGTAAATCTATATAACAGGGACCTTGTCTCTGTGAGATGAATAAATCTATATAACAGGGACCTTGTCTCTGTGAGATGAGTAAATCTATATAACAGGAACCTTGTCTCTGTGAGATGAGTAAATCTATATAACAGGGACCTTGTCTCTGTGAGATGAGTAAATCTATATAACAGGGACCTTGTCTCTGTGAGATGAGTAAATCTATATAACAGGGACCTTGTCTCTGTGAGATGAGTAAATCTATATAACAGGGGCCTTGTCTCTCTGAGATGAGTAAATCTATATAACAGGAACCTTGTCTCTGTGAGATGAGTAAATCTATATAACAGGGACCTTGTCTCTGTGAGATGAGTAAATCTATATAACAGGAACCTTGTCTCTGTGAGATGAGTAAATCTATATAACAGGAACCTTGTCTCTGTGAGATGAGTAAATCTATATAACAGGAACCTTGTCTCTGTGAGATGAGTAAATCTATATAACAGGGACCTTGTCTCTGTGAGATGAGTAAATCTATATAACAGGAACCTTGTCTCTGTGAGATGAGTAAATCTATATAACAGGGACCTTGTCTCTGTGAGATGAGTAAATCTATATAACAGGGACCTTGTCTCTGTGAGATGAGTAATTTATATAACAGGAACCTTGTCTCTTTGAGATGAGTAAATCTATATAACAGGGACCTTGTCTCTGTGAGATGAGTAAATCCATATAACAGGAACCTTGTCTCTTTGAGATGAGTAAATCTATATAACAGGGACCTTGTCTCTGTGAGATGAGTAAATCTATATAACAGGAACCTTGTCTCTTTGAGATGAGTAAATCTATATAAATGGAACCTTGTCTCTGTGAGATGAGTAAATCTATATAACAGGGACCTTGTCTCTGTGAGATGAGTAAATCTATATAACAGGGACCTTGTCTCTGTGAGATGAGTAAATTTATGTAACAGGAACATTGTCTCTTTCAGATGAGTAAATCTATATAACAGGAAACTTGTCTCTGTGAGATGAGTAAATCTATATAACAGGAACCTTGTCTCTGTGAGATAAGTAAATCTATATAACAGGGACCTTGTCTCTGTGAGATAAGTAAATCTATATAACAGGGACCTTGTCTCTGTGAGATGAGTAAATCTATATAACAGGGACCTTGTCTCTCTGAGATGAGTAAATCTATATAACAGGGACCTTGTCTCTGTGAGATGAGTAAATCTATATAACAGGAACCTTGTCTCTGTGAGATGAGTAAATCTATATAACAGGGACCTTGTCTCTGTGAGATGAGTAAATCTATATAACAGGGACCTTGTCTCTGTGAGATGAGTAAATTTATATAACAGGAACCTTGTCTCTTTGAGATGAGTAAATCTATATAACAGGGACCTTGTCTCTGTGAGATGAGTAAATCTATATAACAGGAACCTTGTCTCTTTGAGATGAGTAAA
Organism: Megaustenia siamemsis; assembly: GCA_032433765.1. NCBI lineage: Eukaryota > Metazoa > Mollusca > Gastropoda > Stylommatophora > Ariophantidae > Megaustenia > Megaustenia siamemsis. The sequence continues at coordinate 18,790,477 of JAVIAB010000126.1, forward strand.
TCTATATAACAGGGACCTTGTCTCTGTGAGATGAGTAAATCTATATAACAGGAACCTTGTCTCTTTGAGATGAGTAAATCTATATAAATGGAACCTTGTCTCTGTGAGATGAGTAAATCTATATAACAGGGACCTTGTCTCTGTGAGATGAGTAAATCTATATAACAGGGACCTTGTCTCTGTGAGATGAGTAAATTTATGTAACAGGAACATTGTCTCTTTCAGATGAGTAAATCTATATAACAGGAAACTTGTCTCTGTGAGATGAGTAAATCTATATAACAGGAACCTTGTCTCTGTGAGATAAGTAAATCTATATAACAGGGACCTTGTCTCTGTGAGATAAGTAAATCTATATAACAGGGACCTTGTCTCTGTGAGATGAGTAAATCTATATAACAGGGACCTTGTCTCTCTGAGATGAGTAAATCTATATAACAGGGACCTTGTCTCTCTGAGATGAGTAAATCTATATAACAGGGACCTTGTCTCTCTGAGATGAGTAAATCTATATAACAGGGACCTTGTTTCTGTGAGATGAGTAAATCTATATAACAGGGACCTTGTCTCTGTGAGATGAGTAAATCTATATAACAGGGACCTTGTCTCTGTGAGATGAATAAATCTATATAACAGGGACCTGTCTCTGTGAGATGAGTAAATCTATATAACAGGAACCTTGTCTCTGTGAGATGAGTAAATCTATATAACAGGGACCTTGTCTCTGTGAGATGAGTAAATCTATATAACAGGAACCTTGTCTCTGTGAGATGTGTAAATCTATATAACAGGGACTTTGTCTCTGTGAGATGTGTAAATCTATATAACAGGAATCTTGTCTCTGTGAGATGAGTAAATATATATAACAGGGACCTTGTCTCTGTGAGATGAAGAAATCTATATAACAGGAACATTGTCTCTTTGAGATGAGTAAATCTATATACAGGAACCTTGTCTCTGTGAGATGAGTAAATCTATATAACAGGAACCTTGTCTCTGTGAGATAAGTAAATCTATATAACAGGGACCTTGTCTCTGTGAGATAAGTAAATCTATATAACAGGGACCTTGTCTCTCTGAGATGAGTAAATCTATATAACAGGGACCTTGTCTCTCTGAGATGAGTAAATCTATATAACAGGGACCTTGTCTCTCTGAGATGAGTAAATCTATATAACAGGGACCTTGTTTCTGTGAGATGAGTAAATCTATATAACAGGGACCTTGTTTCTGTGAGATAAGAAATCTATATAACAGGGACCTTGTCTCTGTGAGATGAATAAATCTATATAACAGGGACCTTGTCTCTGTGAGATGAGTAAATCTATATAACAGGAACCTTGTCTCTGTGAGAAGAGTAAATCTATAGAACAGGGACCTTGTCTCTGTGAGATGAGTAAATCTATATAACAGGGACCTTGTCTCTGTGAGATGAGTAAATCTATATAACAGGGACCTTGTCTCTGTGAGATGAGTAAATCTATATAACAGGGGCCTTGTCTCTCTGAGATGAGTAAATCTATATAACAGGAACCTTGTCTCTGTGAGTTGAGTAAATCTATATAACAGGGACCTTGTCTCTGTGAGATGAGTAAATCTATATAACAGGAACCTTGTCTCTGTGAGATGAGTAAATCTATATAACAGGAACCTTGTCTCTGTGAGATGAATAAATCTATATAACAGGAACCTTGTCTCTGTGAGATGAGTAAATCTATATAACAGGACCTTGTCTCTGTGAGATGAGTAAATCTATATAACAGGGACCTTGTCTCTGTGAGATGAATAAATCTATATAACAGGGACCTTGTCTCTGTGAGATGAGTAAATCTATATAACAGGGACCTTGTCTCTGTGAGATGAGTAAATTTATATAACAGGAACCTTGTCTCTTTGAGATGAGTAAATCTATATAACAGGGACCTTGTCTCTGTGAGATGAGTAAATCTATATAACAGGAACCATGTCTCTTTGAGATGAGTAAATCTATATAACAGGAACTTTGTCTCTGTGAGATGAGTAAATCTATATAACAGGGACCTTGTCTCTGTGAGATGAGTAAATCTATATAACAGGGACCTTGTCTCTGTGAGATGAGTAAATTTATATAACAGGAACATTGTCTCTTTGAGATGAGTAAATCTATATAACAGGAACCTTGTCTCTGTGAGATGAGTAAATCTATATAACAGGAACCTTGTCTCTGTGAGATGAGTAAATCTATATAACAGGAACCTTGTCTCTGTGAGATGAGTAAATCTATATAACAGGGACCTTGTCTCTCTGAGATGAGTAAATCTATATAACAGGGACCTTGTCTCTCTGAGATGAGTAAATCTATATAACAGGGACCTTGTTTGTGTGAGATGAGTAAATCTATATAACAGGGACCTTGTTTCTGTGAGATTAGTAAATCTATATAACAGGGACCTTGTCTCTGTGAGATGAATAAATCTATATAACAGGGACCTTGTCTCTGTGAGATGAGTAAATCTATATAACAAAAACCTTGTCTCTGTGAGATGAGTAAATCTATATAACAGGGACCTTGTCTCTGTGAGATGAGTAAATCTATATAACAGGGACCTTGTCTCTGTGAGATGAGTAAATCTATATAACAGGGACCTTGTCTCTGTGAGATGAGTAAATCTATATAACAGGGGCCTTGTCTCTCTGAGATGAGTAAATCTATATAACAGGGACCTTGTCTCTGTGAGATGAGTAAATCTATATAACAGGAACCTTGTCTCTGTAAGATGAGTAAATCTATATAACAGGGACCTTGTCTCTGTGAGATGAGCAAATCTATATAACAGGGACCTTGTCTCTGTGAGATGAGTAAATCTATATAACAGGGACCTTGTCTCTGTGAGATGAGTAAATCTATATAATAGGGGCCTTGTCTCTCTGAGATGAGTAAATCTATATAACAGGAACTTGTCTCTGTGAGATGAGTAAATCTATATAACAGGGACCTTGTCTCTGTGAGATGAGTAAAGCTATATAACAGGAACCTTGTCTCTGTGAGATGAGTAAATCTATATAACAGGAACCTTGTCTCTGTGAGATGAGTAAATCTATATAACAGGAACCTTGTCTCTGTGAGATGAGTAAATCTATATAACAGGGACCTTGTCTCTGTGAGATGAATAAATCTATATAACAGGGACCTTGTCTCTGTGAGATGAGTAAATCTATATAACAGGAACCTTGTCTCTGTGAGATGAGTAAATCTATATAACAGGGACCTTGTCTCTGTGAGATGAGTAAATCTATATAACAGGGACCTTGTCTCTGTGAGATGAGTAAATCTATATAACAGGGACCTTGTCTCTGTGAGATGAGTAAATCTATATAACAGGGGCCTTGTCTCTCTGAGATGAGTAAATCTATATAACAGGGACCTTGTCTCTGTGAGATGAGTAAATCTATATAACAGGAACCTTGTCTCTGTGAGATGAGTAAATCTATATAACAGGGACCTTGTCTCTGTGAGATGAGTAAATCTATATAACAGGGACCTTGTCTCTGTGAGATGAGTAAATCTATATAACAGGGACCTTGTCTCTGTGAGATGAGTAAATCTATATAACAGGGGCCTTGTCTCTCTGAGATGAGTAAATCTATATAACAGGAACCTTGTCTCTGTGAGATGAGTAAATCTATATAACAGGGACCTTGTCTCTGTGAGATGAGTAAATCTATATAACAGGAACCTTGTCTCTGTGAGATGAGTAAATCTATATAACAGGAACCTTGTCTCTGTGAGATGAGTAAATCTATATAACAGGAACCTTGTCTCTGTGAGATGAGTAAATCTATATAACAGGGTCCTTGTCTCTGTGAGATGAGTAAATCTATATAACAGGAACCTTGTCTCTGTGAGATGAGTAAATCTATATAACAGGGACCTTGTCTCTGTGAGATGAGTAAATCTATATAACAGGGACCTTGTCTCTGTGAGATGAGTAAATTTATATAACAGGAACCTTGTCTCTTTGAGATGAGTAAATCTATATAACAGGGACCTTGTTTCTGTGAGATGAGTAAATCTATATAACAGGGACCTTGTTTCTGTGAGATGAGTAAATCTATATAACAGGGACCTTGTCTCTGTGAGATGAATAAATCTATATAACAGGGACCTTGTCTCTGTGAGATGAGTAAATCTATATAACAGGAACCTTGTCTCTGTGAGATGAGTAAATCTATATAACAGGGACCTTGTCTCTGTGAGATGAGTAAATCTATATAACAGGGACCTTGTCTCTGTGAGATGAGTAAATCTATATAACAGGGACCTTGTCTCTGTGAGATGAGTAAATCTATATAACAGGGGCCTTGTCTCTCTGAGATGAGTAAATCTATATAACAGGAACCTTGTCTCTGTGAGATGAGTAAATCTATATAACAGGGACCTTGTCTCTGTGAGATGAGTAAATCTATATAACAGGAACCTTGTCTCTGTGAGATGAGTAAATCTATATAACAGGAACCTTGTCTCTGTGAGATGAGTAAATCTATATAACAGGAACCTTGTCTCTGTGAGATGAGTAAATCTATATAACAGGGACCTTGTCTCTGTGAGATGAGTAAATCTATATAACAGGAACCTTGTCTCTGTGAGATGAGTAAATCTATATAACAGGGACCTTGTCTCTGTGAGATGAGTAAATCTATATAACAGGGACCTTGTCTCTGTGAGATGAGTAAATTTATATAACAGGAACCTTGTCTCTTTGAGATGAGTAAATCTATATAACAGGGACCTTGTCTCTGTGAGATGAGTAAATCTATATAACAGGAACCTTGTCTCTTTGAGATGAGTAAATCTATATAACAGGGACCTTGTCTCTGTGAGATGAGTAAATCTATATAACAGGAACCTTGTCTCTTTGAGATGAGTAAATCTATATAAATGGAACCTTGTCTCTGTGAGATGAGTAAATCTATATAACAGGGACCTTGTCTCTGTGAGATGAGTAAATCTATATAACAGGGACCTTGTCTCTGTGAGATGAGTAAATTTATGTAACAGGAACATTGTCTCTTTGAGATGAGTAAATCTATATAACAGGAACCTTGTCTCTGTGAGATGAGTAAATCTATATAACAGGAACCTTGTCTCTGTGAGATAAGTAAATCTATATAACAGGGACCTTGTCTCTGTGAGATAAGTAAATCTATATAACAGGGACCTTGTCTCTGTGAGATGAGTAAATCTATATAACAGGGACCTTATCTCTCTGAGATGAGTAAATCTATATAACAGGGACCTTGTCTCTCTGAGATGAGTAAATCTATATAACAGGGACCTTGTCTCTCTGAGATGAGTAAATCTATATAACAGGGACCTTGTTTCTGTGAGATGAGTAAATCTATATAACAGGGACCTTGTTTCTGTGAGATGAGTAAATCTATATAACAGGGACCTTGTCTCTGTGAGATGAATAAATCTATATAACAGGGACCTTGTCTCTGTGAGATGAGTAAATCTATATAACAGGAACCTTGTCTCTGTGAGATGAGTAAATCTATATAACAGGGACCTTGTCTCTGTGAGATGAGTAAATCTATATAACAGGGACCTTGTCTCTGTGAGATGAGTAAATCTATATAACAGGGACCTTGTCTCTGTGAGATGAGTAAATCTATATAACAGGGGCCTTGTCTCTCTGAGATGAGTAAATCTATATAACAGGAACCTTGTCTCTGTGAGATGAGTAAATCTATATAACAGGGACCTTGTCTCTGTGAGATGAGTAAATCTATATAACAGGAACCTTGTCTCTGTGAGATGAGTAAATCTATATAACAGGAACCTTGTCTCTGTGAGATGAATAAATCTATATAACAGGAACCTTGCCTCTGTGAGATGAGTAAATCTATATAAGAGGGACCTTGTCTCTGTGAGATGAGTAAATCTATATAACAGGGACCTTGTCTCTGTGAGATGAATAAATCTATATAACAGGAACCTTGTCTCTTTGAGATGAGTAAATCTATATAACAGGGACCTTGTCTCTGTGAGATGAGTAAATCTATATAACAGGAACCTTGTCTCTGTGAGATGAGTAAATCTATATAACAGGAACCTTGTCTCTGTGAGATGAGTAAATCTATATAACAGGGGCCTTGTCTCTGTGAGATGAGTAAAGCTATATAACAGGGACCTTGTCTCTGTGAGATGAATAAATCTATATAACAGGAACCTTGTCTCTGTGAGATGAGTAAATCTATATAACAGGAACCTTGTCTCTGTGAGATGAGTAAATCTATATAAACAAAAATGAACTGAATTCAGAGTCCTTTTGTGTCAGTGACTCACCAACTCAAAAGATAGGCAGTACAATTGCAAGTCTAGTATCCACTGTGATGACAAAACAAATAAATGTGATAAATTTATTTCCGTTCATTAACTATTTTATAAACGCTGATCATTTGTATGTGAACAAACACTGGCTTTGTGCCAGCACTTATATGTGCTGTCCTAGTCGTAATGGAAAACACATGCCTTAAAAGTGTTCCGTGCCGGTTCTGTCCCACTACAAACACAAACGCCGCATTTAGTGCTATAGCCGCTCTGAACATTGATTGAGCACTTTTTGTCACAAAGGTAGGTTTCATTTTTAACGCTCTAATTAACGGCTATTGATTTTCTGATCAAACATGGGACATCAAATATGCCACGTTTATCTCGTCCAACACAATATTTACATTGTGGTCTCTGTTACCGCAAGATCGACTGTGAACGTCAGGAGTCAGAAAGAAAGGACAGTTTTCTTCTCTTTTATAATGCCTTTTCTATTTCTGAAATAGTAGCGGACCATCGCAAGAGATTATAACATCAGCCTCATCCATAAATCTTCATCTTCTTAATTAGTAAAAAAAAAATTAAAGAACCCCCGTCATGCCAAGTGGCGTATAGGGGATATGGTGTTAGTGACCATAAATTTTACAGACCTTCAGCATATGATTTTTTGGGGTAATGTGGTCGGTATTACGCCCGTGCCATTTTACTTTCCCTGAAAATATCGGGTACCCATTAAAGGCTAGGTGAACCCGGAAGCCGTTGGGTGGGATCGAACCCTATCTCTTGTCCTTTGTAGTCCAGCTGACGAACCACTGAGCTATCATGGCTACCCCATCTTCTTAATTGCCCGCCTATAAAAGGTCGTTAAGTTGTCGCTGTCGCGTTGTGTTGTGGTTTGGGACAAGCTGTGATATATGCGTCTTTCGATCCGATAAATGCGACTCCAGGGGTCTCTGGGTACCGATGTCTCTATCCCTACCCTCTTGACCATGATGGTTAGCCCTTTACCAAAGCTCCTTCCCTGGGTAGATGAATTATCATTTTTATTGTTATCTATTGGTTATTGGTTATGGAAGGCCTCGGTATCACAGCAAACGAATTAAAATCCATAATTGCTCAACCGCCCGTGCCAGTGGAATCATCCGAATTACCAACTCATCTCCCAAACAAAGAAAGGTAACTGTAGTCCCCATCGTAGCAATCTCAGCACACGCCAAAAGACATAAGGCGAAACCGCGCATAAAGTGAACACAGCCAACTGTTCCCTGTCATACGATATCATCATTCATCGTAAACAAGCGGGATATCGAAGCAGGATCAAAACGGATGAGACACACAGCTCACGGTGTGCACAGAGCACTTAACTCAGTAGCTCCTGCAACAAGCCGGACTTGGAATATGAGGGAACTGCAAGAAGGAACACTTTTCAGACATAGCCTTCAATGGTTCCTGCCGCCTATCCACCATATACCATGGGAGTTCACGTCCTCCCGAAAATGATGATCGTCATAGCACTTGATGATGTTAGGCCGTCATTGATGACTCCAATTCCAAACATATAGACACACAGTGGTGGTAAGTTATCATTTCCAATCCAACAGAAGCCACATGACCTGTAGTTAGTAAAACCACAGAGAGAATGTGATTTTGTGATCTTCACTGATTCACTCTTAGATGTGAATGTGTAATTTACACAAGAGGAGAAGTTTTCAACTACAGTGATCCCATTTAAGGCAATTCTGGGATAGCAAGGCAAGTCTCCTTTATAGCAGCAGAACTTGATGTTCTCCGCTCCCTTCTTGTAGCTGCCGCCACACGATTCTGATGTCTCATTAACTTGGACATCATTCAAGAACAATGTCAGATTAACATTCCATAGATATGGCTCTGCTGATGAAATGCTTGGTGCAACAGTTGTATCAATCATACTGGAGGCTCCTGGTCTGTGGTCATTAATATCACAGACGGCACATGATGTTGTTATATTCAGTATTTCTTTCTGGGGTGTAAATATGTGGCACACACATGGAGAGTGGTTTGTGGTCACAGTAATCCCATAAAGGCAATTCTAGGGTAGCATGACATAGCTGTTTCAGAACAGCACAATCCTATGATGTTTTCTGTGTTCGCTATAAAGCTGCTGCTGCTACACAATCCTGACCAATTATAGGTGTGGACATTATTCACTTGCAATGACAAACTGATTTGTTTACATCATAAACCTCTGGAAGCGAATCATTTATGGGACTAATAGTACAATTTATTCTTCCATCGGGGATATCTTCATTGAGTCCCCAAAAAAGGTCTTTGGTTAAAAAGCACATATGCTCTTGAGTTAAACACACAATGAGCCCACTTCATAGATTCAAAATGATCCTTGCCAATGCCATCCGTTTGCACAAGTTAGGTCCTTAGCTACCAACGTCTAAAACGAATGTTTTATGTCCCCGATATAACAGGGACCCTGTCTCTCTGAGATAAGTAAACCTATATAACAGGGACCTTGTCTCTCTGAGATAAGTAAACCTATATAACAGGGACCTTGTCTCCATGTGACAAGTAAACCTATATAACAGAGACCTTTTGTTCTCTGAGATAAGTAAACGTATATAATTGGTACATTGTCTCTCTGAGATGAGTAAATCTATATAACAGGGACCCTGTCTCTCTGAGATAAGTAAACGTATATAACAGGGACCTTGTCTCTCTGAGATGAGTAAATCTATATAACAGGGACCTTGTCTCTCTGATATGAGTAAATCTATATAACAGGGACCATGTCTCATTGATATGAGTATACATATGTGATCGTATAGTCGTCTTGTTTGTGTTTGTTCGCTGTTATACTAGTAAAGACCTGCTGCCGAAACTTTTAGTTATTTGTACTCGCCTCACTTAAATAAACGTCCCTATCCATGTTATGCGTGGTTTTCCTTGCTTCATTCAGCTTTACGACATCCCGCGATATCTAGGCACCAGTCTTTAACGTCATTAACGCCCAATACCGCCATCTTGTGCCCAGAAATTGTGCAACGCTGCTCCTGGTCCTGATGGTGCTTGCTATTAGGACGTAAGCGATTTAGCTGATGACGCCTCGGAGAGACCGGTCAAAGTGTTTAATGTCAGCATTTAGAGGGGCCATATTAATGAGGAGTGGCTACACAGCTACTTACTACCTCTGCAGAAACCAAACAAAGATCATTCTCTGATCAGTGACTACAGAATCATCACGATGCAGAACACTGCTGGCAAGTTACTGGAGACAATATTTGTTGTATACTCACTTATGACCTAGAACGTATACGCGCATTCTGAGGTTACAGACATAATAAAGAGACATGACTCAATGCGGAGGTCTTTGCCTATGACGTCGTCGAAGAATTCCACAGACGAATGGAGACGTGCGGCTGCGATAGATCTGGAAGATGCATACAACAGAGTACCGTTTGAGCACCTCAAGCACAAAGGTGCACCCCTTCCTCATTAGATGGATCGCTGCTGCACTGTTTCAGAGGAAGGTGATACTCAGATGTGGAAGTTGGTCATCCGAACTAACATCCATTTGTCCATGGCTGCCACATGGCTCACCATTATCACCAGTTCTATTTAACTTGTACACAATAACGATCACGGAACAACAGCTGGATGGGACGGGAAGAACTATGACTTTTGCTGATGATATTCTGGTACATCGACAGGGAAGAGAAGAGATTGATCATCTACACACTTCAAAGCGAACACGATCACATCTCATCCTGGCGTGGAGTATCAGGTGCCGTGGTTAATCCTAAAAAAAGTTTCAGTGGCGTGGTTTTCCCTTAACAATCATATTGTAATCAAGGAAAAACGGGTGGTCCAGCTGACAATCTGACCAGGGACAAGTAAATGACGTACCAAGGAGTTAAGTTTGATCGCAGTCTGTGTTTCAGGGACCATGTGATAGCAACAGCCGCAAGTGATTAGCCGCCAGGAAGATCATGGCTGCTACCAATATTGGGCAGAGGCTGCTTACTTTTTTGTTCCAGCGGCTTGTGCTCGCATCAAGTGTGTATGCCCTAGCAATTCTCACTGTCACGACACCAGATCAAGAGGCTAGTGAAAGTACAAAATGAGGCGATGCTCATTATCCTGGGTTGCATGAGAGGCACTCCCAGTGTAGCAATGAGGTGCCTTTTGATTTTCCAACTATAACTGAAGGAATCAAGATCTGGAGGGAGCGAGCTTACTTGGAGATAAGTGCAGATAAAGAGGAGCATCCATTGCATTAGAAGCTCAACACAGGGAAAGGTGGAATACTAATAAGATGCAAATCATGGGTGAACCGAACAGAAGATGTCATCAACAAGCTCTATGAACTTACCAATATCAACGCTGGCAAAGGAGTGATTACTAATATTGACGTCATTCAGGGGCACATTCTCGTGGATTGTCACACTCGACAGGAAGTACAGGGAACAAAATTCAGGCGCAGTCGATGCGGAAATCAACGTCCTTATCCGGGACAACATCGATGAGGACGTCCTGCAGGCAGAACAAAGAGGACATCGGTGAGTACGTTATGGTCACGAGTGGCATGACAATGGAGGTGATGACAGTGACCAGTGAGTGGCATTCATCTTTATGGAGTCACAAGGTTACACCGACGCCTGTGTACTACGTGATTCAATGGGCAATAGGACAAAAGTGAATGCGGGCTCTGTACGTAGACAGTAGGTCGAGTCATTACAGAAGTCAACGAATCGCCGTCACTTTTGTCTACGTTCCTGGACCTCCGGGAGTACACCGCAATGAAAAAGCAAACAGGCTAGCTAGCTGTGCTGTTGTTGAAGACGGTCAACCAGTGGACCATGCGGACGTCATCAGTGCTCTCCGAGATGTGAGAGTGGCACATGTCTTCGACAACCATGAGTCCACGTCACTCCTTCAGATGAAAGAGATGGGAGTTAAGATGGGCATTGCCAGAAACGAGAAACTTAGTGGGCGTGAAAGAAGACTTATCAACCAACACAGAACTGGAGTCGTCAGTTGCTGCACGCTGCGGGACATGTTGAGTAGGGGATCTGAGCACCTATGGACATGTTCCGAGTGCATTGATGATAACCCACAAATAACTCAGTCACATATTTGTGTCCATTTCCGTCTCTGTCCCAGTTCCAAATGAAAACACCTTTCTTGTGTATGTCAAAGTGACTGTAGCGTCTAATTCTTACACATACTCCTCTGTCACGTGACGGATACCTATTACCAGGATTTAAAGTACGGACATTGAGTCTTATCTCGTTTCTAATGGTAGATTTTCTTTGTTCATGGTCAATTCTGTTTTATATTTGGATTTTCTTTGTCATGGTCAATTCTATTTTATATTTGGATTTTCTTTGTTCATGGTCAATTCTGTTTTATATTTGGATTTTCTTTATATAACGACCATTATGGTGTTTCCCTTGCGATTTTCTTCTATGCCCGATTCTGTTTTTCTCTCAACTGCGAACTTCTTTACTGATGTCTACTAACGTATTCATAATTCTTCTTCTTCTACCTTTTAGCCCCCAGTGGAGCATAGGTCTTCAACAAACACTTTGCAAGTCGTTCTGTTTTTTGCCATTCTTTTAAGATCATTCCATGTCTTCCCCATCATCTTCATCTCTGCTTCGATCTGTCTTCTCCAAGAATTCCTTGGTCTTCTTCTTTGTCTTTTCCCCTGGGGATTCCAAAAAAGGGCCTGTTGTGTAATACTCTCAGTTGGCTTCCGTAGTGTGTGTCCTATCCATCGCCATCGTCTTCGCTGTATCTCTTTATCCACTGGTATTGGCCGGTACATTTCCATAATTCCACGTTAGTGACTTTGTCCTGCCATTTCCATCCCTTTATTCTGCGCAAGCATCCATTAATGAAAGTCTGTACCTTCGTGATTGTCAATTTTGTTATTCTCCATGTTTCACAGCCATATAATAAGACCGACTTAACATTTGAGTTGACCATTTTTATTTTTGTATTTAGCCTAATTTCTTTGGATTTCCATATGTTTCCCAGTGCAATGAAAGCTCCTCTTTCTTTTGATATCCTTATTTTGGTATCGTTTTCTGTTCCTCCCTCTTTGTCTATATTACTGCCCAGATATATATAAGATTGTACGTCTAGTAGAGGTATTTCTTCTAGTTTTATTTGGTTATTGCCAACTGCATTAATTCTCATAATGTTGGTCTTATCTCTATTAATCTTTAGTCCTAGCTGTTGTGATCTCTCATCTAATATACTCATTTTATCCTGCATCTGTTGATGGCTGTGTGATAGGAGAACTATGTCATCGGCAAAGTCTAAATCATCAAGTTGTTTGGTCAGTGACCACTGGATCCCATTTCTGTTGTTTTGAGTTATTTTCATAATCCAATCTATGGCCAGTAGAAAGAGAAATGGAGACAGAAGGCATCCTTGCCTTACTCCTGTTCTTATTTCAAATGCTTCTGTAAGCTGTCCTTCATGCACCACACTACATTTTGTTCCTTCATACATTGTTTTTATCAGGTTAATAAACTTTATGGGGATTCCGTAATGACTCAGCAACTCCCAAAGCATTCTTCTGTCTAAACTATCAAATGCCTTTTCGTAATCTATGAATCCAATATAAAGTGGGGATTTTAGTTCTAAACTTTGTTCAACTATTATACGTAGGGTAGTTATTTGATCAGCACGTGATCTGTTCTTCCTAAAACTTGCTTGTTCATCTCTCAAGTGTTTCTCTATAGCCTCTTTTAGTCTCTCCAGAATGATTCTGCCTAATATTTTCCTGGCACTGATAGTAGCATAATTCCCTATAATTTGTGCACTCCTGTAAACTTCCTTCTTTGGTAGTTTGATCATATAACCTTATATAATTTACCTCATATAATTTTGTCAATGTAAACTATGAGTATTAACGCCATAATTCAGAAAGGCCTTAATCGTCGACATAATCCTTTCTATGTATTGTCCATTAGAGTTGAAGACGGTTTATATGGCAGGCGTTCTAGACTCTTTATGGCCAACTACTTTGCTAACAGATATCAGACAGTATATCAGGAGAGCATATTATCTCCCCACACGTCCATTTACTTTATTTTTTATTTATTTTTTTATATCTAAAGATAGCACTTAATCAATGTTGCATCAATCCTGTAGTTTAAGATAACATTTGTCGCTAAACGCTCAGGCTGGCACAGCGTGGCTGCTGGTGAGATAGAAGTTGTGAAGAGAAAAAAATAATCATTGACGTCATCCAGAATCGATTGCACGGAAGTCAAAATTTAGTACATTTACCGGACAGTCCAACAATTAACGCATCCAATTACACCCAACAGCAGGCACTTTGGGGTTAATGCGTGTCTCATGCGTCATCAGCGGCGGATATTCATCGGAGGCAGCAATGGAGGCAACGACTCCTATACAATTTTATCAGATACATAAATATCAGCATCAGGAAACTCTTTGCTCCGAGTTCGCAGCAGGAAGTAATCTGATCGTCAGATAAAGACCCATCGAGAATTTCTTTCGGCCCTTTAGCTTTTTGACACTCCAGGTGAGGTGGGTACGCCTGGGTTATGACTCCCACGTGTCGACCTCCTGTTTCATAGAAGTCAAAAGTTTACAATATATTTGACATAAAATAATAATAATAATAATAATAATAATAATAATAATAATAATACTTATATATAAATTGCGAGCCGGGATAGCTCAGTTTTTAGTAAACTTGACCTAAAGGACTCGTTAGAGATTGAGTTCGATCCTGATCGATGGCTTCTGGGTTCACCCAACCTTAAATGGGTACCAGATTTTTTCTGGGAAAGTATAGCGGCACGGGCGTAATACCGACCACATTACCTCAAAAATCATGTACCGAAGGTCTGTTAAAACTGTGGTCACTAACACTATATTTCATTTACGCCACTTGGCGTGAGAGGGCTTTTTACGTACTTTATTATATCATCATGATGTGCCGTACCCGTTGGCGATCATGTCCTTCCACAATCTTCTATCTACAGTGCATCGTATCAGTTCTGTTGTTGACTGTTTTCCATGCCATGACACCAAGCTATCCAGTATTTTCTCTCTTTGTCGTCCGCGATCTCTCTTTCCTTTTATTTTGCCAGTTGTAACCAAGTATTCCTAATTTTCTCTTCTCATGATATTCCCAAAAAATGTTTTTTGCTTCTTTCTGATGCTTTTTTTAAGAGCTCCCTTTTTGTGTTGGCCTCTTTGAGAACTTTCTCATTGGTCTTTTTATCTGTCCAGGGAACTTTCAACATTCTTCTGAGAAATCCCATCTCTGTGGCCTCTAATTGTCTTTTCATTTGTTTGTCTATTGTCCATGATTCGCTTCCATAGGTCAGAATTGGTTCTATATAGCATCGATGAACTCTCTTTCTCATTTCTATTGACATAGATTTGTTGCATAAGATATTTTTCATTTTCTGAAATGCTATTTTGGCCTGAGCTATTCTGCTTTTTATTTCTGTGTTGCATCTTCCATCTGATGTTATCACTGTGCCTAAGTATTTCAAACGTTGCACTTGTTTCAGATTTGTCTTGTTTATTTTTATGCTGCATGATGGTGATGATTGTTTCTTCGATATATACGTTACTTACTATATATAATGCATATTATGAAATAAATAAATAAATAAAAATTAAATATAAGATTCATAATACAAATATAATAACTAAACTTATTCTGCGCAACACACCTTGGTGGAAGCTACTGTTTACACCCGGCCGTGCACGATCGTCTTAGCTTTAACCCAGCACATCGAGGTGATAGCAGTCTAAAGAGGTTAGTAATTTGCGACGTCCTGATATTCAGTCGCAAGTACGCTAATTTTGTCTTGGAGTAATTAGGAGCGGACAGCAGACACCATGGGGTTATTACTAGTCTCGTATACTATCAGCGACGGATATTCAGAGAGTACAATGGAGGCCACGAATCCTATGAAATTGTTTCAGATACATAACACAATCAGAGTCCAGTTCCATGAGTTTAATATCAGTAAACAACAAGCAAACTTTTTTCCAAATCAGCTGTGATATAGTTCAAGTAACTCGAGCCGTCACAAATGGATAGGCTTCTATGTCTATGAAGATGAAACCTACTACAACCGTACAACGATATCTATCGACCTTAAAATGTGTGTGAGAACTAAGTAGGCTATTTCACACAATAACCTCCCTGGTGGCCGTGAAAACAGTGGTTCAATTAATAAGATCGTTTTCTATCTCTTTATCGTAACATATAGATATTTAGGTAAGACGAAGGCCAGAAGAAAAGCCCTCTTTGAATCACCGATTTTCATTATATTAAACAAATTAACAAAACTGTGAGAGTTGTTCATTAGCAGCAAAAACCACGTGTTTCTCATAAATTACATTATTCAAAAAATGAAGTTATTATGAGACAATTAAGATAATTGAGGGCAATAATTGAAGGAACTATTTTACATGACGTAAATAGCAACAATATTTACGTCACAAATTATCAGTTGAAAGGTCATCCTAAAAGTTTGTGTCATGTCCAGGCCTTCTCAAGTTTCGAACCCACCGTCCGCTGCTGTCAGCCACCAACGAACCAAATCTAACAGAGAACGATGACAGCTTGGTCTTCATCGTACATATTATTATACAAACAAGTCAAGGCAGAGGCGCTTCCAAATACGACAATAATATCTAAAGACCACGTGACACTTTTAACCTTCTATTGTTCGTAATTATGCTTGGTTGACTAGAACAAGGTAGATCATATTTATATATATTTTCATACAGAAATTTGTTTCATAAATTTTGGGAGCGTTGTATTTGTCTAAAAATTATTAATTTAGATTAGACCAATTGTTATCTTAGATTTGTTCACTTGCTACATTAGATAGAACCTATTTTTATCTTAAATTGAACCAATTTATATATTTTATTGAACCTATTTTTATTCTAAATTGGACCAATTTATATATTTTAATATACCAATTTGTATCTTAAATTGGACCATATAGGCAGTTGCAAGGATATCAGTCATTAATGTTGTGCAATTACTGAGTGATATTTTCTTGCATTTTTTATGGCATATTATCTAGAATACATTTGTGTTTTCTAATGTTCAGAGAACGGTAATTTTCAAATTTCAGTTGTTCTGAGAATATAATTTGTACTTGTTAAAATGTCTAAGAAAATCAATTTAACCTTTGTGAAATTGTTCTTTGAAGAGCACTTTATACGCTGTAAAATTGTTGTCTGGAATGGAATGAGAAGAAGGACAATTCAGTTGCGTCCACTTTCGATGCCGCTTGGCCTTATATTTTTGGCGTGTGCTGTAGCTGATATGATGGCTACTGCTATTGCCTTTTCCTTTGTTTGGATCTTTCAATGAGATGTGATATTAATTCAGATGATTCCACTGTCACGGGCGGTTGAGCAATTATGGATTTTAATTCGTTTGCAGTGATACCGGGGCCTGGGACTAACCACAACCATGAGTTCAAGACTAATATTGAACTACTATAAATGACCATAAAATCACTGGAGTCTGTAGAAATGTGGTTTTACAGAAGAATGTTGAGAATACCATGGACAGCTAAGAAGAGTAATGAAAACGTTCTGAAAAAGACCAAAGCAAAAAGAGAGCTAATTTCCAATTTTAGGAAGAAACAATCATCAATGTTTGGCCATGTAATGAGAAGAGAACAGCTGGAATATAATGTAACAACTGGGAAAGTTGAGGGACGAAGATTTAGAGGGAAGCAAAGAGAAAAGCTACAAGATAGCTTAAGAGAATGGCTTGGCAGAAGGTCAACAACAGAAATGATAAATAACTATCGTGATAGAAAGTTGTGGAGAGACATGATCACCTACGCCTGCAGGCTTGGTACTTGATGATGATGATGATTGACTTGAAATATTTCATGCAAGTAATGACTAGAATTATATGCTACTAAAAAAAAAAAGCATACAACTAATGGCTAGAAATGCATAATTAATTTTTTGAATTACACGGAACTATTGCCGAGAAATAAATTATCTAATGACTGAAAAACATGCAAATAACGACGAGAAATATACGCAACTGATGACGTGAAATGTATGCAACTAACGATGAGGAATACATGCAAAGGATGACGAGAAATATATGTAGCTGATGACGAGAAATACATGCTGCAACTAATGACGAGAAATATATACAATTAATGACGAGAAATATATGCTGCAACTAATGACGAGAAATATATGCAACTAATGACGAGAAATATATGCTGCAACTAATGACGAGAAATATATACAATTAATGACGAGAAATATATGCTGCAACTAATGACGAGAAATGTATACAATTAATGACGAGAAATATATGCTGCAACTAATGACGAGAAATATATACAATTAATGACGAGAAATATATACTGCAACTAATGACGAGAAATATATGCAACTAATGATGAAAAAAAAATGCGCTTACTGATGACGAGAAATTCACGCAACCATGACTTGAAAAGCATGCAACTAATGATAAGACACACGTGCAAATGATGATCGGAATTTGAGCTAGTCTTTTAACTTCTCGAACTCTACAGAACAAACTAGAAACACATAAATGCTAACGTTATTTTGTCCCTCCACGTATTCCATAGAGGCTGTACTTCTAATGCTAAATTCATTTATTCATTGAGTGCCGTCATCGCATCGAAGGTTGGCTACCATGGAACGCCATTCCGCTCGGTCTCTTGCTTCGATGGTGCAGATTGTCATATGTTGACTTGTCCATCTTTTGATGTTACTGGTTCACGTTAGTTTTGGTCTGCCTCTTTTACCTTGCATTTTCCCTTCCAAGATACCTTTAGAAAGCTACTGTGTTTTTTAACATGCCTCAAAGATCTCATTTGTCTTGTTTGGATTATGTTTAGTAGTTATATTTTCATTTTTATTTGTTTTAAGACTTCATCGTTTGTTTTCTTTTCTTTCAATCCAATTTCTAAACAAATCCACATTTCAAAGGCTTCAATTCTCTGTTCTGTTTTCTTGACTAATGTCCTTGTTTCTGCACCATACAGGAATGTTGAGAAGATATATTTCGCTATTATTAGTTTACTCCTGGTGTTATTTGTTTTGAAATAAATCTACATATGTATTGAACTTTCGAGCCGTAGCCGACCCATAGGGCGTAGACCAAGATACTCCTTCTCCCATCTAATTTTGTATTCTAGCAGTTTATTGAAACGAATGCTGTATACTTTATATATCATTATTGGCTAACAACCTACTTCCATAACAAGCCATCATTCGTTTGCAGGAGAGCAGAAAGAAAAGACCTACATAAAATGTATCTGTTTATTTATAATTTTTTTTAAAAATAAAACAAAACTATCCTCACCGCGTTACCTCACTTCTGGAGTCTGCCAGGGGAACCTATATAGCCGAAGAATATATTGGATCTCTTGTCCAGTGCAGTCGCCACGTGGTGTTTGGGTCCGAGATTTTATTTCACACCTGAGAGAAGTAAAACTGTCAATAAAACCCTGATTCACACCTGAGAGAAGTAAAACTGTAAATAAAACCAAGATTCACACATGAGAGAAGTAAAACTGTCAATAAAACCCTGATTCACACCTGAGAGAAGTAAAACTGTCAATAAAACCCTGATTCACACCTGAGAGAAGTAAAACTGTCAATAAAACCCTGATTCACACCTGAGAGAAGTAAAACTGTCAATAAAACCAAGATTCACACCTGAGAGAAGTAAAACTGTCAATAAAACCCTGATTCACACCTGAGAGAAGTAAAACTGTCAATAAAACCCTGATTCACACCTGAGAGAAGTAAAACTGTCAATAAAACCCTGATTCACACCTGAGAGAAGTAAAACTGTCAATAAAACCAAGATTCACACCTGAGAGAAGTAAAACTGTCAATAAAACCCTGATTCACACATGAGAGAAGTAAAACTATCAATAAAACCAAGATTCACACCTGAGAGAAGTAAAACTATCAATAAAACCCTGATTCACACCTGAGAGAAGTAAAACTATCAATAAAACCAAGATTCACACCCGCGTTCTCCAGACTTGAAACACAAGTTATTGATTCGGTTACACGGTTTCCAAATCTGATTATTGTTATTAATTTATTTATTTGTTATATATCTTTATATGTAGTTTTGTCCTCTATTATTAATTAGGTTTAAACTTAACTTTTACGCCTTTAAAAAAAAAAAACTGTGTCTGTGTGTATGATCAATGCCTCATGCGAAGGCCAGTATTTGGCCGCAACGTCGTATTATTCTGTATCATCGAGGCTTTCTCTTTATGTTCTATTCCACTAGTTCTTTTACTCTACCCATATTTTTGTTAGCTTTACTGTACTCCAAATATTTACAAATTTATGGTAATCCCCTACCAATAATTTACCATCTCACAACAAAAACTAACAAGGTTCAGTATCACCACAAAGTGACGGACAACGAAAGTTTAATATCACTGTTTCTGTAGAAATCACGTTGCCATACCTGATAGGATCTTTTCCTTTTGTTTTGTTTTCTTGGTTTCTATTTTTTTTTCTGCACTTCCCTGTTGTGGCTTTATTTTATTTTATTCAATTGACAGTTCCACTAAAAGTACAATTGATAAATTTGTATATGTTTTTGTTTTTGTGATTATTCTAAGTAGCAAATAGTTTAGTTTGTAGTTTTTTGTTGGTAAATATTTGTTGTCCATTCTGTGAGGACAATTTTTTCGTTCTACTGCAAATTTGCGACAAGAAATCTCCTTCATAGCTAGACAATGTTTGTAAAAGTGATGGAAGTACTCTGTTGTACACACTCGTTTGCTTCTTCTTCCTTTCCATTCACGATTATTAACAATTCTTTCTTATCACAATCACACACGCTTACATGTCTTTTTACCAAACAATGACTTCCAAAATATTCACATTCACAACCAGTATTGACGTTTCAACTAAAATAATTTGATTAAATAAAAAAAAAACCCAGGATAAACAGAGCAAAACAATGATAAAAAAGAATGACAATTATTCTAAATCAAAAATTTGAAACGAGTAAATTAAATATAAAATATTTAAAAGTACTCATATGAAAATACATAATCAGTAAAAAAAAAAATAGAATTGTGACAAAGCAAGAACAAAAAAGACAATTCTATCACTTCGGTTTACATAACAATAGTACAGGCTGATCGAATGGGTCGCACGAGTAGAAAGAACAATGAAAGTTAATGTGTAAAATATCGTTTTAGTCAAAATCCGCTGATCGACATCCGAATATTCTGTGCAAATTTCCACCCAATAAAAACAAATTGTGTTGAAAAATCATCAAAATCAATATTTGTTAGATATGACAATTATACTATTCGCTCATTACAAATGGAGACACCATGCTCAGTCTTGTGTAGTTGCATCTTTCTTATGTGCATCTATCTATTGACCTTAGTAGTATACAATGTTCCAACTGTTTATTATTGTGGCGTAAATTAAGAAAGATATATAAGAGGCGCCTTTAGCGCCTAATGTACACGAGAGACAAGGGGAGTTAACCATGACTGCTCGTGTCGGGATGTTGACCTCTAGTCCCGGTGACCCCGGAAGTGACCTGTTTATGTCTGGTGTATGCTGACTTTGGAGTTCTTTATGTACTTGCTCGATAGTGATAGGTTAGTAGATTATACATCAATGAAAAAACGATCAATATAAAACAGAAGACGAAGATATATTTTATTCTTTTATTATCTTAATAGGTGTATAACATACATTGATATTATATAACATTACAAAAATATTTAGTACACGAAGTAAATATATAGGACAAGGATAACATTTATTTATAGCTATGTAGTTGGGTGTCTGCTTAGCTCTATGTCATAAATGAATCATAAGGGGGTGAAACTGTTAGAGATTGCTGGGTAGTCTATGCTGGTAGTGTAAATATGTTCCTCGGTGTTAGTGGTTCGCTATCTATCTCTCTCTCTCTCTTTCTCTCTCTCTTTCTCTCTTTCTCTCTCTCTCTCTCTCTCTACTATTCCAGCCTAGATTTCCCTCCATTGAAACACTTACTCATTCTCTCCATTTATCCCTATCATCGCGCCTTCCTTCTCTCTCTCTCTCTCTCTCTCGCTTTCTCCCCTAGCCTCTCTTAGACTTCTAACCTATCACTCCACCCTCCGCCTCTCCCTTTAGCTCCCCGCCCTCCCTCATATTTTTAGCGTCCCTCCTATTGTAACACTTGATTATTCTCACCATTAATACATAGCATCTCGCCTTCTTTCTCATAGGCTTCTCTCGCTCTCTCTCTCTCTCTCTCTCTCTCTCGCTCTTCTAACCCCTACTAGACTTCTCTCCTACCATTCCACCTTTCTTTTCTCTCTCTCTCTCTCTCTCTCTCTCTCTCTCTCTTTACCTCGCCTAGCGTTCCGCCTTCATTCGTATTTTTACCTTACCACCAGTGTAACACATTAATAACATTGAATATCAATTACAAAAAGACTTGAAATATCTACTTTTTAAAGAACCAATAAGATAAACATATGAAAAACGAAGGAATAATACACTCGACAAGGCTTAACAGACGTACTTTATACACATCACCATTAATACAACTGAAATTCCTTTAATGATAACCTATCACATCGTTATGAGCTAAGAGAAAAACAGAAAAAAAAAATTCAACTTACACCGTAAAATATTCCACTACAACACAGACCGCTAGACTGAACAGTACTATGAAAATAGTCGTCCGTGAATCAAGCGCGCTTATAACACGAAGTCTCACATCCGACTAGTTTAATCTTGTAAATAAAAGTTAGGAGACAAGGGCAGAAACCTAGGAGGCAAGGGCAGAAACCTAGGAGGCAAGGGCAGAAACCTAGGAGGCAAGGACAGAAACCTAGGAGGCAAGGACAGAAACCTAAGAGGCAAGGGCAGAAACCAACGAGGGAAGGACAGAAACCTAGGAGGCAAGGTCAGAAACCTAGGAGGCAAGGTCAGAAACCTAGGAGGCAAGGTCAGAAACCTAGGAGGCAAGGGCAGAAACCTAGGAGGCAAGGACAGAAACCTAGGGGGCATGGTCAGAAACCTAGGAAGGAGGGAAGGGCAGAAACCTAGGAGCAAGGGCAGAAACCTCCTAGAAACCTAAGAGGCAAGGGCAGAAACCTAAGAGGCAAAGACAGAAACCTAGGAGGCAAGGTCAGAAACCTAGGAGGCAAGGGCAGAAACCTAGGAGGCAAGGACAGAAAACTAGGAAGCAAAGGCTGAAAACAAGAAGGGAAGGTCAGAAACCTAGGAGGCAAGGGCAGAAACCTAAGAGGCAAGGGCAGAAACCTAGGAGGCAAGGACAGAAACCTAGGAGGCAAGGACAGAAACCTAGGAGGCAAGGGCAGAAACCTAGGAGGCAAGGGCAGAAACCTAAGAGGCAAGGACAGAAAACTAGGAAGCAAAGGCTGTTGGTCAAATCGAAAATATTTTACCCACAGAACACAAAAATGTAGGCTCATACTCAAAAAATCGACCTCAACACCATAAAAAGGTACTCACATAGTCATACTAGTTAGACACATCGAACAGATAGTTACATCCAAAGTCCCAAAAAGAGTGGCCAAATCACTAACATTTTACCTCCAGAACACACAAAAAAATTTTAACTCATAAGCGAAAAAGTCCACCTCAAAACCCTAAAAATCTACTCACATAGTCATAATAGTTAGACACATCGAACAGATAGTTACAGCCAAAGCCCCCCCCCCCCAAAAAAAAGTTTGGTCAAATCGAAAATATTTTACCCACAGAACACAAAAATGTAGGCTCATACTAAAAAAATCGACCTTAACACCAAAAAAAAAGGTACTCACATAGTCATACTAGTTGGACACATCGAACAGATAGTTACAGCCAAAGTCCCAAAAAGAGTGGCCAAATCACTAACATTTTACCTCCAGAACACAAAAATGTAGGCTCATACTCAAAAAAGTCGACCTCAAAACCCTAAAAATCTACTCACATAGTCATAATAGTTAGACACATCGAACAGATAGTTACAGCCAAAGTCCCAAAAAGAGTGGCCAAATCACTAACATTTTACCTCCAGAACACAAAAATGTAGGCTCATACTCAAAAAATCGACCTCAAAACCATAAAAATCTACTCACATAGTCAGACTAGTTAGACACATCGAACAGAGAGTTACATCCAAAGTCCCAAATCACTAACATTTTACCTCCAGAACACAAAAATTTAGCACGTAGGCTAAATTTACGATTTTTATCGATTCCATGGGCGTAACCCTCAAAAATGGTAAGGGGGGTTACAATTTCAAAAGTGATTTTTAAGTAAATTTTTGGTGTGGGGATGTCTAAAATAAAGTTTGGGGTATGCCTAGAGTTAAAAATTTACGATTTTTACCGATTTCAGGGGCGTAACCCTCAAAAACGGTAAGGGGGGGGTAACAATTTCAAAAGTGATTTTTAAGTAAATTTTTGGTGTGGGGATGTCTAAAATAAAGTTTGGGGTATGCCTAGAGTGAAAATTTACGATTTTTACCGATTTCAGGGGCGTAACCCTCAAAAACGGTAAGGGGGGTAACAAATTTCAAAAGTGATTTTTAAGTAAATTTTTGCTATGGGGATGTCTAAAATAAAGTTTTAGGTAAGCCTACGTGCTAAATTTACGATTTTTATCGATTCCATGGCGTAACCCTCAAAAATGGTAAGGGGGGTTACAATTTCAAAAGTGATTTTTAAGTAAATTTTTGGTGTGGGGATGTCTAAAATAAAGTTTGGGGTATGCCTAGAGTGAAAATTTACGATTTTTACCGATTTCAGGGGCGTAACCCTCAAAAACGGTAAGGGGGTAACAATTTCAAAAGTGATTTTTAAGTAAATTTTTGATATGGGGATGTCTACAATAAAGTTTTAAGTAAGCGTACGTGCTAAATTTACGATTTTTATCGATTTCAGGGGCGTAACCCTCAAAAATGCTAAGGGGGTAAAATCCTAAAAGTGGTTTTTTATGTAAATTTTTGCAATGGGGATGTCTAAAATAAAGTTTGGGGGTATGCCTAGCGTGAAAATTTACGATTTTTACCGATTTTATGGGCGTAACCCTCAAAAATGCTAAGGGGGTAAATCCTAAAAGTGGTTTTTTATGTAAATTTTTGCAATGGGGATGTCTAAAATAACGTTTTTTTTTACCTTGAATATAACTTTCTACTCGTTGTGTCTAACTATTATGACTATGTGAGTAGCTTTTTCTGGATTTTTAGGTCGACTTTTTTTTTGAGCCTAAATTTTTGTGTTCTGGAGGTAAAATGTTAGTGATATGGCCACTCTTTTTGGGACTTTGGCTGTAACTATCTGTTCGATGTGTCTAACTAGTATGACTATGTGAGTAGATTTTTATGGTTTATAGGTCGACTTTTTTAGTATGAGCCTAAATTTTTGTGTTCTGGAGGTAAAATGTTAGTGATTTGGGACTTTGGATGTAACTATCTGTTCGATGTGTCTAACTAGTCTGACTATGTGAGTACCTTTTTATGGTGTTGAGGTCGATTTTTTGAGTATGAGCCTACATTTTTGTGTTCTGTGGGTAAAATATTTTCGATTTGACCAAACTTTTTTTGGGACTTTGGCTGTAACTATCTGTTCGATGTGTCTAACTAGTATGACTATGTGAGTAGATTTTTATGGTTTGAGGTCGCTTTTTTGAGTATGAGCCTACATTTTTGTGTTCTGGAGGTAAAATGTTAGTGATCTGGCCACTCTTTTTGGGACTTTGGCTGTAACTATCTGTTCGATGTGTCCAACTAGTATGACTATGTGAGTACCTTTTTTTTATGGTGTTGAGGTCGATTTTTTGAATATGAACCTACATTTTTGTGTTCTATGGGTAAAATATTTTCGATTTGACCAAACTTTTTTTTTTTGGGGGGGGGGGGGGGCTTTGGCTGTAACTATCTGTTCGATGTGTCTAACTATTATGACTATGTGAGTAGATTTTTAGGGTTCTGAGGTGGACTTTTTCGCTTATGAGTTAAAATTTTTTTTGTGTGTTCTGGAGGTAAAATGTTAGTGATTTGGCCACTCTTTTTGGGACTTTGGATGTAACTATCTGTTCGATGTGTCTAACTAGTATGACTATGTGAGTACCTTTTTATGGTGTTGAGGTCGATTTTTTGAGTATGAGCCTACATTTTTGTGTTCTGTGGGTAAAATATTTTCGATTTGACCAACAGCCTTTGCTTCCTAGTTTTCTGTCCTTGCCTCTTAGGTTTCTGCCCTTGCCTCCTAGGTTTCTGCCTTGCCTCCTAGGTTTCTGTCCTTGCCTCCTAGGTTTCTGTCCTTGCCTCCTAGGTTTCTGCCCTTGCCTCTTAGGTTTCTGCCCTTGCCTCCTAGGTTTCTGACCTTCCCTCCTTGTTTTCAGCCTTTGCTTCCTAGTTTTCTGTCCTTGCCTCCTAGGTTTCTGCCCTTGCCTCCTAGGTTTCTGACCTTGCCTCCTAGGTTTCTGTCTTTGCCTCTTAGGTTTCTGCCCTTGCCTCTTAGGTTTCTATGAGGTTTCTGCCCTTGCTCCTAGGTTTCTGCCCTTCCCTCCTTCCTAGGTTTCTGACCATGCCTCCTAGGTTTCTGTCCTTGCCTCCTAGGTTTCTTGCCCTTGCCTCCTAGGTTTCTGACCTTCCCTCGTTGGTTTCTGCCCTTGCCTCTTAGGTTTCTGTCCTTGCCTCCTAGGTTTCTGTCCTTGCCTCCTAGGTTTCTGCCCTTGCCTCCTAGGTTTCAGCCCTCGCCTCCTAGGTTTCTGCCCTTGTCTCCTAACTTTTATTTACAAGATTAAACTAGTCGGATGTGAGACTTCGTGTTATAAGCGCGCTTGATTCACGGACGTTTATTTTCATAGTACTGTTCAGTCTAGCGGTCTGTGTTGTAGTGGAATATTTTACGGTGTAAGTTGAATTTTTTTTTCTGTTTTTCTCTTAGCTCATAACGATGTGATAGGTTATCATTAAAGGAATTTTAGTTGTATTAATGGTGATGTGTATAAAGTACGTCTGTTAAGCCTTGTCGAGTGTATTATTCCTTCGTTTTTCATATGTTTATCTTATTGGTTCTTTAAAAAGTAGATATTTCAAGTCTTTTTGTAATTGATATTCAATGTTATTAATGTGTTACACTGGTGGTAAGGTAAAAATACGAATGAAGGCGGAACGCTAGGGGAGGTAAAGAGAGAGAGAGAGAGAGAGAGAGAGAAGAAAGGTGGAATGGTAGGAGAGAAGTCTAGTAGGGGTTAGAAGAGCGAGAGAGAGAGAGAGAGAGAGAGAGCGAGAGAAGCCTATGAGAAAGAAGGCGAGATGCTATGTATTAATGGTGAGAATAATCAAGTGTTACAATAGGAGGGACGCTAAAAATATGAGGGAGGGCGGGGGAGCTAAAGGGAGAGGCGGAGGGTGGAGTGATAGGTTAGAAGTCTAAGAGAGGCTAGGGGAGAAAGCGAGAGAGAGAGAGAGAGAGAGAGAAGGAAGGCGCGATGATAGGGATAAATGGAGAGAATGAGTAAGTGTTTCAATGGAGGGAAATCTAGGCTGGAATAGTAGAGAGAGAGAGAGAGAGAGAGAGAGAGAGAAAGAGAGAAAGAGAGAGAGAAAGAGAGAGAGAGAGAGATAGATAGCGAACCACTAACACCGAGGAACATATTTACACTACCAGCATAGACTACCCAGCAATCTCTAACAGTTTCACCCCCTTATGATTCATTTATGACATAGAGCTAAGCAGACACCCAACTACATAGCTATAAATAAATGTTATCCTTGTCCTATATATTTACTTCGTGTACTAAATATTTTTGTAATGTTATATAATATCAATGTATGTTATACACCTATTAAGATAATAAAAGAATAAAATATATCTTCGTCTTCTGTTTTATATTGATCGTTTTTTCATTGATGTATAATCTACTAACCTATCACTATCGAGCAAGTACATAAAGAACTCAAAAGTCAGCATACACCAGACATAAACAGGTCACTTCCGGGGTCACCGGGACTAGAGGTCAACATCCCGACACGAGCAGTCATGGTTAACTCCCCTTGTCTCTCGTGTACATTAGGCGCTAAAGGCGCCTCTTATATATCTTTCTTAATTTACGCCACAATAATAAACAGTTGGAACATTGTATACTACTAAGGTCAATAGATAGATGCACATAAGAAAGATTCAACTACACAAGACTGAGCATGGTGTCTCCATTTGTAATGAGCGAATAGTATAATTGTCATATCTAACAAATATTGATTTTGATGATTTTTCAAAACAATTTGTTTTATTGGGTGGAAATTTGCACAGAATATTCGGATGTCGATCAGCGGATTTTGACTAAAACGATATTTTACACATTAACTTTCATTGTTCTTTCTACTCGTGCGACCCATTCGATCAGCCTGTACTATTGTTATGTAAACCGAAGTGATAGAATTGTCTTTTTTGTTCTTGCTTTGTCACAATTCTATTTTTTTTTTTACTGATTATGTATTTTCATATGAGTACTTTTAAATATTTTATATTTAATTTACTCGTTTCAAATTTTTGATTTAGAATAATTGTCATTCTTTTTTATCATTGTTTTGCTCTGTTTATCCTGGGTTTTTTTTTATTTAATCAAATTATTTTAGTTGAAACGTCAATACTGGTTGTGAATGTGAATATTTTGGAAGTCATTGTTTGGTAAAAAGACATGTAAGCGTGTGTGATTGTGATAAGAAAGAATTGTTAATAATCGTGAATGGAAAGGAAGAAGAACCAGTTGGAACATTGTATACTACTGAACTTTCGAGCCGTAGCCGGCCCATAGGGCGTAGACCAAGATACACCTTCTCCTATCTGAAGTTTTGTTCTAGCAGTTTTATTTTAAAGATATTTTATCAAATCTCGCCATCTGTCTCTGTTCTGTGCAAGCAGCTCTATCACATTGATCTTAGCTTATGTGCATGGGATGTGAAAAAGCACCACATGATGCCTCTAGCTGAATAAATGATATGGTGTTAGCTTATTGTAGTATTAGTGTCCATTATGAGAATAGAGACAGAAGAAGCAACGGCGGGGATTCTTCTTCTTCTTCTACTATTTTTCAGCTCCCTTTGGAATATAGGTCTTCAACAAACACTTTCCAAACCGTTCTGTTTCTTACTATTCTTTTAAGGCTATTCCATGTCTTCCCAAACATCTTCATTTCTGCTTCCATCTGTCTTCTCCAAGAAATCCTTGCATCCACTCGTATTTTGCAAGTCATATTTATGTAAATGTACAACGCAGGTTAGGTACAATCTAGAACAGACAAAACAAAACTGCATTCCAAAGAATTAAAATAAAATTATGCAACTCATTTATGTCAATGAAGATACGAATAACAGGTCTTTTGACGTAAGGATGAGTTTAGTTTTGACATGTGGAAGTCAGTCTGAGTAACATGACAAAGGACACGGACATCGCTGGAGGCCATATATATGTTTACTTTAGTTTTAGTTTTAGTTTAGTTTAGATTAGTTTAGTTAGAGTTAGTTTATTTAAATTTAGTTTCTTCGCCAGACTATCCTCATACATATTAGTATATTATATATGTGACTATCCTCATACATATTAGTATGACTGACTCCGTCAGTCATAGTTGACTATGGATTTTTCAGCGCCCCTAGAAATGTTATTTTTAATTTTCTTTCGCCGTGTATTCTCTTTCTCTATGAATCTGTCTGCTTCTTGTTTGAGGTGAACCTTTAGAGTGTGTTTCCAGAGATTGCGGTCTGCAGCTTTGTCTTCCCATAGCAGACCGGACAAATCCATAAATGCCCAGAGGATCGACAAAGCATATGCCTCAACATGTAACGACTAATAACGCTGGTGTTGGTCGACAAATCTTCTATGGATTCCTGCGTGGCGCCTGAGTTTGCCTTCTCCCAATTTGACATGATATTCGTGCAATCTATTTATAGTTGTGGATTCTTGGTAATTTTCTTGAGTCGTCCTGTGTTCCTGAGAACATTCGGAACGTCATCGCGATCCATTGCCATTCCGCACTCAATATCAGCTAAAATGGCAAATCTGTTGGTACACTCAGTACCTCTTACATCAGCGTACTCTAGTACGAAAATAAAAAAAAACTGTGTCAGAATAGATCTCCCCAGACTCTAGCCACTGCCGTTTAGCCCAGCCAATTGCAGTCTTTTTGAGCATTCGCACTGAGTTACCGAAATGTTTTATAAAAGAATATTGAAACTACTTTGAACCGCTAAAGTAAGTAATGGGGACATTCTGAGAGAGGCCATAGAAACAAGAAACTGTTTCCAATATCAGGAGAAAATAGTCATCATTTTTTGGCTGCCATCGTAGGAGAACACTTGAAATACATTGTAAAAGCAGGAACAAGAGAGGGAAAAAAAGAGACGGAGGGAAACAGAGAAGCAAATACAAGTCTGTTAAAGAGACTAGTTTTGTAGGATGTCAACAACAGAATTGACTGCTAATGAGTAGAATGTAAAGATATGAATATCTACGTCAGAGACAGGCTACTTGATGCCGATTCTGTCGTCTGCATTGGACACACACACACACACACACACACACACACACACACACACACACACACACACACACACACACACACACCGCGCGCACGCACGCACGCACGTACGCACACACACACCCACACTCACACACACGCACGCACGCACACACACACACACACACAGTTCACGTTCGAGGCGCATTGTGGGTTATATTGGATCATTGTGTCCTTCAGTTTCTATGTTCAGTAGTTCAGTCTTTTTAATCTTCAGTCATGTTGTCATGTTTCTCTCTCTCTCTCTCTGCGATCAGGACTCAATCAGAGTAGGATTCCAGACTATCACATGAAGTCAGCTGTCAGGTTAAGTGTGTTGATCGCCTCCACAGACAGAACATCACAATTAGAGTCTGCCAGATCCACTCTGACCGAACACCCGTTAAAACGTTGCACTGTGTCCTGCGCCAGTGGCCCAGTGCATCCGATTTCAACCAGCATTTTATTCAGTTTTGCATTCCTTAGCCTTTGATTGTGACCAATCTTCCTGTAAGGCAGCAGATTGTCTTTTCTGTAGGGGGATTCTGCCTTTAGATGGTCTACCCTCCCAGGTTTACGAGCACCATCTGCCCGAGTCACAAGAGGTGACTAACACAGACATGCACACACAAAGATATGAGATGTGACCAACACAGACATGCACACAACGATATGAGGCATGACTAACACTGACACACATCAAGATATATGACAAATGACTAACATAAATATGCACATAAAAATATGAGATATGACTGACATAGACATGCACACACAAAGATATGACACATGCCTAACATAGACATGCACACAAAGATATGAGATATGACCAACATAGACATGCACACACAACGATATGAGAAGTGACTAACATAGTCATGCACACACAGGGATATGAGATGTGACTAACATGACACACACCAAGATGTGAGCACACACACACACACACACACACAACACACACACAAGCTAAGATATGAGCCAAGGCTAGCACAGAAACACATCAAGATATGAGCCATGGCTAGCACAGAAACACATCAAGATATGAGCCATGGCTTGACGTGGGAATCATCGACATACAAGAGACGCAAGCCCCGAGTAAATGTTCACAGGTTTCGTTCAAACAGTTGTCCAGAGATTTGAGAGTGCAGTCTGACCCGTAGTACGTTTCCTTGCACATACAGTCCGTACTTTCCGGGTCACATATGATGTCACAGCCATCAGAACACGCCTGTTTGCACTGTAGCCCAAAATTACCATCGGGACAAGTGTCATTACAGGTGTAGCCAGGATGTTTACATTGTAGGCATTTTCCGGATTTTTCCTCACATAAAGGACAAACACTGAGACAAGTCATGGAGCAGTCGTGTCCATAGATCCCATGCGAACAGCTGCAGTGACACGTACCGATGATGACGTTGTAGCCTTTGCAGCACCCACTACACACTGCACAAAACGACCAAGAATGCCCGTCCAGACGATAGGTGCCTGTAAATGTTTGCACCTCACACACCGTCAGTGCACTGTCGGCCCGCGAAATGGTCGGTGTGAACTCAATCCTAATGTGTGCTATTGTCGCTTCAGTGATGACTACAATAGTGGTCACGTAAATGTTTGGGTATGATATATCATTATACTGGAACACTACACCGCCACTGTTAGAGAAAGCCTTTAGAGTGGCATTCTTTACCCGAATCATAGTGCTTGCTCGGTGATAAATTCGAATGGTGTGAATCTTCTGGGGCGTGGCATATACCAGTAAACAGAATTGTTTCCACTTCTCAATTGTGTGTGTGTGTAGTCATTGTCATAGAGATTGGTCTTTGTTTTGCCATTAACTGCTACCTCTGGTCCACACCCGTCTCCTGTATAGCAAGCATCAAATGTGTCAGTCTGGTTTGTGTTTTGTTTGAGAGCCACATTCCGACCCCCACCAATGTAGATGGTGCAGATATTTGCAACTATCGCCCCTTTAATCCGTAATTTGTTGATCAGACTAGCCCCTGAGCAAAAGACATCAATCTCGTGCGAACTAATTACAAACCGTGATTCATTGTTACATGAGGCAGAACCATTTAGTTTTACCGTGAAACTGTCCGGATTGGTTAAGTAAATCACATAAATCCTAAATCAGGAGAAAGGCTAAGATTGATTGAGAATTGCCTCAACTGATGTAGAATCTGTGTCCAGATTACATGTGGTGTCGTTGTTATTGAACAGGAAAGTAGGTTAAGATTTTTGGGCGTATTTGTAAACGAGTTCCAAGTACTGACACTGGGGTCCGAAATATTCGTGCTGGCAACTGTCATTGTTTGGGCATGTCCCTGTAGTTTTGTCACAAACTGAATCATTATTGCAGTGACATTTTAACGTACAATTCGCCCCAAACCAACAGTCTGCACAAGTTAGGTCATTAACTTCCAAGGCCGCGAACGAAGCCAGCAGAATAAAGACTTGATCTACAGCGATGGTTAACGAACTGTGTACAAACATTTATTATCAAACCCGTGGTTACATTTCTAAAAATCCGCCAACTCGCTGTGATAACAGATAGCGTGATGTTCAAAGTCAACATTGTTTACACCACGGCTTGGACGCGGACAAGCTTCCATCTTCGTTGCCATGTTTGACGTAGGAACAACAAAATGGTGTAATCTGTCTCATACTCAATTCTCGCGTTGATTAAGTGTCATGACTTTTCTCCTAGGCCTGCACAGTGTATAATACACACCATATTTGGCATGTTTATTTGTGCTTAATTTTGCTTTGTTACTGTTATTTTCTATCGCTTTTTATACATGAAGCACCGATGAACATTTTTATGTTAAAGTCTACGTCTGGTTTGTTGAAGAACTGATGAACATTTTTATGTTAAAGTCTACGGCTGGTTTGTTCAAGAACTGATGAACTTTTTTATGTTAAAGTCTACGGCTGGTTTGTTGAAGAACTGATGAACATTTTTATGTTAAAGTCTACGGCTGGTTTGTTCAAGAACTGATGAACTTTTTTATGTTAAAGTCTACGGCTGGTTTGTTGAAGAACTGATGGACATTTTGTTAAAGTCTACGACTGGTTTCCTTCCAGCAGCTGAAATACAGATATCGCCAATGATGGTTAATTCTTTAGTTAGCCGAGTTGGCAGTGTTCCCTAGCGTTTGGCTTCTCGTGGCAAGACGCTGTGCCAATGAGTACGGGTTCGATCCTACTTCGGACCATATATTGTTCTTTGTTTTTTTTCTGCTGTTCAATATTTGTTATTTTTCCGAGTGCTGTAAACATACCGCTTCCTCCTCCCACCGAAATGATTCACTGATGTATCGCCTCGGATGTTTCCCTCTATAATAATATTCATGTATTATTATTTGTCTCCACTCAAAACTACAGCAAACTACTATTCCCATTGAGTCGTCCTATAACTGTTTGTCTACAACGCAATTATTCTGCCCTACCCTATCCGGGAGATACTTATCTTAATAGGAAAAACACAGATATACAATTTATTCTCGAGTTGTGATCGCAACCCTATGCTATAGTCATGAGAACACCTGCGTGAAAGACATCGCCAATGATGGCTAATTTTTTAGTTAGCCAAGTTGGCAGTGTTCCCTAGCGTTCGGCTTCTCGTGGCAAGGCGCTGTGCCAAGGAGTACGGGTTCGATCCTGCTTCGGACCATATATTGTTCTTTGTTTTTTTTTTTTTGGTGTTGATTATTTGTAATTTTTTCCGAGTGCTGTAAACATAACTCTTGCTTTTAATTGATTCACTGATTATCGCCTCGGAAGTTTCCCTCTATAATAATATTCATTTATTATTATTTAACTCAGTGAAGTTAATGTATCCAAAGTTTTGCAAATACCCAGGAGATTTATGACCACATCTTTGTGTGCATGTAAAACATAGAATCAGTTTCTGCGGGTAAGAATAAGGAAAGGAGGTTATAATGACCGAATAATGTTTATGTGAAGGACGTGGGGGAAAAATAGTCCCTCGTTCAATGTGGAGCATATATAACGCACCAGGTGTCTTGTCAAAGTGACGTCATCGGATGCTGTGTAGCCTGGAGTGTTATTTTGATGCTTCTCATCTCGACTTCGAAGAGAACACGAGCGGTTGATTAAGATCTTCAGTTTATCCTTTTCTGTAAAAGTCTGATTCAAAAGAGACATTCTAACGAAAAGATGATGACGTAGTTCTAGTAGTGATGGCGTCTCTTCATATCGAGGGGAACTAATATTGTTGTGTCGTTAGTATAAGCACAGATACAACGTAACCAGCAAAACTCGAGAAGAGAAAAGAGCCATTGCGTCCCGTCACATCAACATAGGTATAGAACTACCGACACTGTAGCGGTTGCTATCATCAACTCTTTCAACCGCAATCAAAAGTCACCTGAAACGAGGTTGATAAGAAAACACATGGAGGTGAAACGTTGAGATAAGAAATTATATGGTGGTGAAACGTTGAGATAAGAAATTACAAGGAGTTGAAACATTGAGATAAGAAATTACAAAGAGTTGAAACATTGAGATAATAAATTACATGGAGATGAAACGTTGAGATAAGAAATTACAAGGAGTTGAAACATTGAGGTAAGGAATTACATGGAGATGAAACGTTGAGATAAGAAATTACGTGGAGGCAAAACGTTGAGATAAGAAATTACATGGAGTTGAAACATTGAGATAAGAAATTACATGGAGATGAAACATTGAGATAAGAAATTACATGGAGATGAAACATTGAGATAATAAATTACATGGAGATGAAACATTGAGATAATAAATTACATGGAGTTGAAACATTGAGATAAGAAATTACATGGAGTTGAAACATTGAGATAAGAAATTACATGGAGATGAAACATTGAGATAATAAATTACATGGAGATGAAACATTGAGATAATAAATTACATGGAGTTGAAACATTGAGATAAGAAATTGCATGGAGATGAAACATTGAGATAAGAAATTACATGGAGTTGAAACATTGAGATAATAAATTACATGGAGTTGAAACATTGAGATAAGAAATTACATGGAGTTGAAACATTGAGATAAGAAATTACATGGAGGTGAAACGTTGAGATAAGAAATTACATGGAGGTGAAACGTTGAGATAAGAAATTACATGGAGGTGAAACGTTGAGATAAGAAATTACATGGAGGTGAAACGTTGAGATAAGAAATTACATGGAGAAGAAACGTTGTGATAAGAAATTACATGGAGAAGAAACGTTGAGATAAGAAATTACATGGAGGTGAAACGTTGAGATAAGAAATTACATGGAGGTGAAACGTTGAGATAAGAAATTACATGGAGGTGAAACGTTGAGATAAGAAATTACATGGAGGTGAAACGTTGAGATAAGAAATTACATGGAGGTGAAACGTTGAGGTAAGAAATTACATGGAGGTGAAACGTTGAGATAAGAAATTACATGGAGGTGAAACGTTGAGATAAGAAATTACATGGAGGTGAAACGTTGAGATAAGAAATTACATGGAGGTGAAACGTTGAGATAAGAAATTACATGGAGGTGAAACGTTGAGATAAGAAATTACATGGAGGTGAAACGTTGAGATAAGAAATTACAAAAGAAACATTTCCCCCGGGAAAACTGGAAGTGACAGAAAAGTTTAGGAATTGGAGAACTCATGTTGGTGACTTGTGCTTCAATATTGATTTAAATGGCGAGAATAGAATAGATAAATGAAATCAAATTAACCCTCACATCACTTTATAGCATTGTTGTACAAACAATAGCAACACATATTTTGTAAATGTGAGTCTTATTTACAATATTATATTTATATCACATTTATTTATTTAATAACATTTTCTGAAATGAAAGTTCGCCCCAGTGGAACAATAACAGTGCAATCACTGAAGCGAAGCTTTGCAGTTTGCTTGACAAATAAAATAGCCGAAATAACGAACATATCTATCCACAAAAGTAAACTACTAACAATAAACATATTTACTAAAATAAAAATACATAAAATACAAATATATTTGCATTATATTGATATACAATACAAATAATAGAAAGCAGCGCTCGAAAGTGCTTTGTCTAGAATAAGGAACAACGCATATACAATGAAATAATTAAATCCAAATTGTTGGAAATATACGTACATTGAAATAAACCTTAACTTTGTGAAATTTAAGAAATTATAAATTTGTTAACAAACATTGTTGAAAGGCAGGTGTATTTCAGTTATTCTACTGTTCAAGCGTCAGATGTTGAGAGATAGCACATGGGCCTACAGGTGAAACAAATTCGGATTCAATTACAGCTGAGGCTATCAGTTGGCCCAGCTGAGAGAAACGGGTACCTGACTCAAAGTTGGAGAATGTAAATAACAGCAAGGGAGAGCACTGGTCCCCCTGATCTTCAAATGTTGTAGCCTCACACGGTAAAACGAAACACTTCAATACTCTTCTACATTCAAATACCGTCGCGGCATACCCTTTAGTTACTCGTTGATCTGGTTATGAATATATCTCATGTATTATTATTTTTAAAAACTCGTCATCACAACATGTCATACCGGTTGGCACAGGCGATCATTTCCTTTCACAATTGTCTATCCACATTGCATCGTATCAATTATGTTCTTGACTGTTCTCCGTGCAATGACATCAAGCTATCCAGTTTTTTTTCTCCCTTTGTCGCCTGCGTTCTCTCTTTTCTTGTATTTTGCCAGTTGTAACCAAGTATTAAAACTTTCCTCTTCTCATGATGTGCCCTAATAATGTCCATTGTTTCTTTTATGATGTTATGAGGGGCTCCCTTTTAGTGTTGAATTGTTTTGTGTTGGCACTCTTTGAGAAATTCTTTGTCGGTCGTTTTAGCTCTCCAGGGAACTCTCAACATTCTTTTGATAAATCGCATCTCTATGGCCTCTAATCGCCAACTACACATAGATAATCGGTTTTATTTTAGTCAAGTTTGTGAAGTTGTTGTTTTTATTGTTACCGACTGGTTTACTGTTAAACGTGCGCAACTTAGTGTTATGGTTATGGTAGGCCCCGGTATCACTGCAAACGAATTAAAATCCATAATTGCTCAATCGCCCGTGCCAGTGGAATCATCCGAATTACTATATCATCTTCCAAACAAAGAACGGTAGCTGTAGTCCCCATCATAGCAGTCTCAGCACACAACTTAGTGTTAAAACGTGTTCAACAATACCATCATCTACTTATTGGTCTGCTTAACCCCAGCCACTTGAGCAATTGGCTCCAGCTTTCGTGGTTTCGCAACGGAGTATGAGCTGACGTGAGGGCTAATCCTATTGTCTACTGGGTGCGACATTCGTCGCAAAGATGGGCTGTTTATGATGCTCGTTACAATAGACGTTTCTTGAATCCTGGTACCTGCCATATTTTTGGCGCCATAGTTACTGTGATGTGAATGTTCGGCGATTCTTGACATTATTCTGTCTGCAGCTTGCAGATATTCATCTTGGTAGATTGATGTTTCTAGGCCTCTGAAGTGCCCACCTTTGAACGAATCTTTTTTTCCGTTGATTCGAGTGTCGACCTTATCTTTGAGTTTTGAAGTCTGAGTTTCACTTAGCGGTAATGTTTGAAGCAGGTATGTTTTTTGATAATGCGTTAGATTGTTGTTGATGTTGTTATGATATCGAGTTTGGTTGATATGTCTCTCTGTGGCAAGTTTGTTTCTGAGAGCGACGTGTGTTTTCGCTTCTTTATTGTTGGGCATAGTCCCATTTCTGACATGAATCACACTTCCTGTTTGGTTATTTATAAATCCGTCAGAAATGCTATCGGAAACAGAAAGAGATTTGGTAGCGTCCATGTTTGTTGTGATAATATCTGCTTCGCTGTGTATCCTTCGTCTTCCTTTGTTCTCGCTAACTTCACGATTGTCGCCAAATCGTGATTGGGTCTCTGTTATGGGCTGATTCTGAGATTGGTGAGTGCTGTTCCTGAGATTTCCAGGGACATTTAAGCAAACAAGTAAATCTGTTTGTTTTTCAGTTTGAAAACCTGAGCCATGATTTTCTACTGAGTAATCAGCGTTTAAGGCCAGGTTATTTTTAATCTTTGCTTGCTTCTTTTGATCTTTGCTCTTCAAAGAATCTTCACATTTTTGTAACGATATGCTCTCATTTATAACAGAATCACCAACAGCAGACCTGCCTAAACAAACCACAGCTTTGCTATCACTAACAACAGCATCACTAACAACAGCATCACTAACAACAGCATCACTAACAACAGCACCATTAACAGCTGCACCATTAACAACTGCACCATTTAGCAAACTCCTGTTGACACGACCGTCAGTAGGACCGTAATTTGCCACAGCCACATCACCACCATATTGTCCGAATCTCAAGAAACTATCAACGGAACCGGAAACAGGATAGACCTGTGTTGCATTCAATATGGCCACGGTCTCTTCGTTATAACCAAATACTTTAAAGAAATCCTGCTCTCCTTCGATGAACTGTATCTGATCGTCATCATCATCATCATCATCCCCATCTGTCCCGACCGACCACAAGTCGTCACAAACAGGTTTTCTAAAGGCTGACAGGCCTGCTGTTTTAGGCCTTGATGACGGTAGCTGAACATCGTCTCTCACGTGACTGGCGTCGCTCATGTGATTGGTCAACTTTTTTTTTCTGTTTTCACTTCTTTCGTCGTGAATGGATGCAATCATTTCCTTCTTAGCTCCTTTACCTTCTTGAATTTTGTTCGACTTTTGTGGTGCCAGTGAGGAAACGCTACCATTCATATGTGTTTCTTTTCTTTTTGGGATGTCGACGAGCTCCATGTTATGTGTCGGAAGACTAAGTGCTTCTCTTTTTTTCTCTTGTTCTTTTTTTCTTATTTGACTCCCCTGATAATGTTTATTGCCACTAAAATCATGTTTTTCTTGTAATTCTGTCTTAGAATATTTGGTGTCTTTTTTTAGGCATCGGCACGCTTCTTGTCGACCATTATCCTGAGACTGAAGTCTCGTTGAGTCTAAATGAATACAATTTTTACCATCTTCGACTGATGAATTAGCACCGTTAGGAAAAAGTATAGTAGAATTTTGCTCAGCTTCTATTCTATCTATTCTGACAGGGTATTCACATTTAACTAAACTATCACTTGCAGAATCTTCACATTTCACTAAACTACCACTTGCAGAATCTTCACATTTAACTAAACTATCACTTGCACAATCTTCACATTTAATTAATCTACCACTTGCAGAATCTTCACACTTAACGAATTTAACGTTGCTATTAGAATCTCCACATTTAACTAATCTACCACTTGCAGAATCTTCGCACTTAACGAATTTAACGTTGCTATTAGAATCTCCACACGAACTGATGTTCTCTGCCGTATTTGTCTTTGAAACGATTTCCCTTTCGTTTATAGACTTGAGACTTGGGATCGAAGTGTCTTCATAGCTACCTGTGTTTACACTCCTGACCTTAAACATGGCCTTGCTATTTACAGAATCGGTTAAACTTAGATCCTTTGTTGTCCCTCCTTCGCTGCTAACTCCATTAATGCTATTTGATATTTTTAGACAAAGCCCCAGTTTTGTTTCTTCAACCTTTGGTGACATCATTAGAGTGTTTGCTTGTATTGGCGACATGTTTTTCGTTGCCATGTTCCCGTTATTTTGCTCGTAGGTTGGTAAGTGCGAATCGCCCTTGGGCAAATCGGTTTCATTTCTGTATCGACAGATTGAAAGAGCTGGCGTTTCTACTTCTTTATCTCTGTTTATTTCAACTAAACTCAGACTTAACAATTTGTTTGACAACCTATCTGTTATTGATTGGGAATAATGTCCCGCACTGTTCACATGTTCGCTGGTTTCTTCGGGGTTTTTAGAATTTGCAATAAAAAATACGCCCTTGGAATTCTCAGGAGGTTTTATTTTGGAAACACTTTCATCTTGAACAACGGACGACTCTTCTTCCTGAGCAGGAATACCCGATGAGAAATCTTTCCTTGCTAGTTCATTAAGGCACAGTTCATATTCACAACTTCTCCTGGACTCAATTAAACGCGGCAAAGAACTATTATTTGTCAAAACGTATTTATCGACAGTCGTGGTTACCTCCCTGTTGACATTTGGCGTTGCTCTGGCAACGCTAGCCTCCTGCCGCGACCTTCCAACTTCAGGACAGGTTTCCACTCCGTTTCCTGGTTTGAGCTTGGTCACGCGAGACTGCGTGTCAGTTTCAATGGGGATGCGCTTAAGTAGTATTTCAGGGTCGCACATTTTGTCCTCAGTGACACTCTCCACACATGATTTCTTTACAGAAATCTGATCAATGCGGGTATTGGAAATCTCGACATTGAACAGTGTTTGATTAGAATCGTGAGTATCGATACTGATTCCATCTTCTGTTCTTGATTTTTCTGTAGGTAAATCACTATCGTTACTTGTATTCGCCTTTTCCTCAAAACACAATTTTTTTAAATCGATTTCAGGAGAGAGATTTGCGCCTTTGTCATGACGTGTTGCTTGTACCTCTTGCTTATCGTTAGTCTCTTCTCTGTTACTTCTGTCACTGCGAATTGTTTTGTCACTAGAACCACCGTGAGAGTTGTCTTGCTGTATATGAACACCGTTGTCTGGTTCTCTATCACTGAAGTTGATATTATTGCTCGAGTTGAGAATCACATTTGTTTGATCGTGGACGGTGTGCTCAAATTGACGAGTAGAGTTGGTGCTATCATCACCGGAAACAGGTTCTTGAATCCTTTCTGACATCCTGGTCGACATGAAAGAACCAGTCAGAACACGATCTTCTCTTATAGATTCACTCTGTGAATGATGATTTGTTTGTTCTTTATCATTGTGTACAGACTGTGCTTTTTTGAGGGCTGATAGTCGAGTGCCAGAAACAACTTTTGTGCTGGGATTTCTGCAGAATAATTGTCCCTTCCTGAGGTAGGATGAGAGATCGTTATCTTTGTTATAGCCAACCAGCCCATTCAAATGAGAATACTTTATTGATTTAGTACTGGATGTGTCTCTGATGTGGATGCTGTTGATTACATCTCCACACTTTGAATCGAATCGAGCAATTTTCTGATGTTGCGTCGATGATGTGGAAACTGTTTCGATATTCGAATTACTATTCATAAAGCTTTCATCACTTTCCGAGCTTATGGTCGAATTGCATTTTTTGTTCCCGAGTGTTTTTAGGCCAGTCTGAGAACTTTCTTCGATTCGTTCTTTTTTAGGCGGGCGTGAGATTTGGATTCGTGAAACAAAGTGCACTTTTTTGTTTGCACCACCGTGCACTTTCTCTTTGAAACAATTTGTTCTAGAAGGCGGTCGAGGAATTATAACCGACGACTTTGCTACACGACAATCTGTTTCTCTCAAAGAGAAGTTATCTGCATACAAATCCAAGTTTACTAGGTTTGTAGAGGAAGAAGTCTCAGTGACGTCGTCTACCATTCTTGTTCCAGTCTTTTCTGTTGATTTATTTTCATTGACAAAGCCTCCATTATTTAATTCATCGTTGTTTACGTCACTACCGCTCAAACTTGAATGTTTCTTTCCACCCTTCTCACTGGCAGCCATCGGTAAATGACACTCTTGTCTAATCACAGTTTTGTTTATGTCACTTTCATCGCCATTGATAAATGCTACTCTTGATTTTATTCTTCTCTTCCTACCAGAAGTTGAGCCCTTCGTGATGTTGGGAGTAGCATCATCAGCCGTCTTACCTCTCTTTGTGTGCCTCACTAATTCCACTTGCAAATTATTAAATCCTGATTCATTGTTCGGGGCACTTTTTGAATTATGGAAATTTGAATATTTTTGTTTTAAACGTTTTCTTTTGTATTCATACAGTTTTCTTACCCCTTGGGGTACTCTTGAGGCATGACTGCCACCAGAAAGAACACCCTCTGTCCAATGGAAATATATCTTTTCTCCTTTGTTATTCCTGATTTCTGAACTGATACTCTTAATATATGACCTAAAATGAGATTGATTGGAAAGACTCCGAAATTGAGGGATTGCATTTCGATGATTTTCTGTAGATTGTGAATAAAAGTGAGGATTGTGGATCTGTTTGACTGCATGTCGAGCATTTGCTTTCGCTAAAACCAGTGCTTTCCTGCGCCTGAGCTCTTCTGTTGGACTGACCAGGTTAGATCTGTTTTCATTGTCTGTAACGATAAATGTGTCTTCTTTGCGAAGTAATTTGTCGGATTTTGGAGACGCTCTTGTATCTTTGGAAGACATGATGAGCTTATCACTTGTCTGTGGGGATTCTTGCCAAATCAGACGTGACTGCTGTTCATCGCATATGTTAGATAATGTGGTATGTGATTGTGTTGTTCTTGAAGTTAATGATGGCAAGATAAATCGTTTTGGTTGGTCGAGGGTTTCATTGAAGAGCTTCGACTTTAAATGTGAACTACTAGAATCTGTAAAGTTCACGGACCCACTTTTGCTTGTCGAGCTAGACTTCTCTCTTAAATTATTAAAACCCTCGACTCGTGTATCAGTAAGCTCGTCTCCCTCTAGAGTTATCCATTTCACTCGTCTTCGTGAGCCTTTAGAAACATCGTACATTGCCGCTCTGTTGTGAGATGCTGGAACTGTCCCTTTTGTGCTGCCAGACATCGCCCCCGTTCAAGGTGTTGTCTGATTTGTGACCACAACAACACTCATTTTCCTGTATCTGCACTCTGTCTACTTTCTCTGTATTTGTATGTCTATTTGCTGTCATTCTACAAACTTCATTTAATTGTATTACCAAACAGCCTGCATTTAGTGCAATACTTGTAATTTCTCTCCGTGTTTATGATCTATACTTGTATTTCTTCCAATTATATGCATGTTTTATCTTTCGCGAATGAGCAAACCGATTAAACTCGGCGACCTGTTATTATAGAACATCTTGGACCTCATTTTTGTTCAGAATAATAATGCGATCG
The DNA here is from genome assembly GCA_032433765.1 of Megaustenia siamemsis. Classification (NCBI taxonomy): domain Eukaryota; kingdom Metazoa; phylum Mollusca; class Gastropoda; order Stylommatophora; family Ariophantidae; genus Megaustenia; species Megaustenia siamemsis. Next base: position 18,833,329 of record JAVIAB010000126.1, read on the forward strand.
CAACAGCTCTTTATGTTTACACCATTTGATTCACTCGAACTACTCCTTTAGTGCGAATCACTTTCTATATTAGAAATAACTTTTATGTGTATGGATTCCGTACTCCGAATCTTTGTTTTAATCGCTAATCCGTCTCTAATTGCTGTCCATGTCACTATCCATCCTCATTCAGCTTTCCATCCATTATCCATCTCGGATTTTGTTGTTACCTGGAATAGAAAACAAAGGTATCAGTCCATACATTATGGGAACCCAGAACAATATTATCATATACCTATACATACTTATGTATAGGTTGGCGATCCATGATTATACAAAGAAGTTACGACGGTTGTTTTCTGTTGCCTTCCGTCAGTTTGTTTACGGTTGACTCCGCTAGCCTTTGACTGAATGGTCTCTCTCACAAGGCAGTGGGGTTGTTTTACTTTAGGGTAACCTCCCTTAGCCTTTTAATCTCCCGAGCATACCTGCAAGGCGGCAGGTGAGCCGCTGGTTATACTGTCTACTGTATACAGTAGCAGGTAAAATTACCTAACATGATAGTGGAAAAAAAATTTCTTAAATGTTATGTACACCCAGTCATAATATATTAATTTAATGGACAATATACAAGAAAATTATTGGAGACTAGAAATGTGGTTTTACAGACGAATGTGTGACTAAATAATTTCTATTGTTCCTTAATTTATTCAATGACAGGAATTATTTCTTTATTTTACTTTTTTTAAAAAGTTGTTAGAATTAATGACCTTGATGTAAAAAAAAAAACTCCCGTCAAAATAATACGGCGAAAGTTACCGCTAGAGAAATGCGGTTTCATGGATTTGTTTTCAGCTCTAGCCAATCAGATTCGTCACAAAGTGAAAGTGAAACTGTCTGATTACCGGAACTTCCTAACGTATTTATAACTACGTTATGCGCATCAACATCTGTAGAAAGAACATTTTCTGCTCTCAAGAGAATCAAATCTTATTGTCGCTCAACTCAGACACAAGAACGATTATCTGGTTTGGCATTAATGTCCATTGAGAAATCATTCCTTCAGAAACTTAGAAACCAACCCAACAGTACTTTCAATGACAAAGTCATCGAGACACTTTCGTCCCAAACAAGACTGATAGAGTTTTCATATAAATAAGTAAGTAATTTAAAATATAGTGATGTCATTAGCAAATATTACGTCATGTTAGCCTACTGAATATAATGTATGTGTTTATTTATTATGTCAGCGGTAGCCCAAACCCAAAAACCAGTATACGCCACTGTTGTATAGTAGTAACTCAGAGAAGAAGTGGAAGACGCCTTGCGCAATATGAAAGCAGGCAAAGCTCCTGGACCAGATAATATAACTAAAGAAGATATTGAAGCCATGGGTGATTTTGGAATATAAATAATAGCAAAAATATTAAATATCTACAACAGCGGATATATACCAGACGACATGCTCAAATCAATATTCATAGCTCTACCAAAGAAATCGGGTGCGATTGAATGCGATGATCATCGCACAATAAGCCTTACAATCATATGACTAAGATATTCCTAAGAATCATCATGCGAGGAGTGCGAAACAAAATCAGTCCAGAAATTAACGATGAATAGTGTGGTTTTGTTAGAGATAAAGGAACAAGCAATGCCATTTATATCATAAGATCTTTAGTAGAAAGAGCCATAGAGGTGAAAACAGATCTATACCTGTGTTTCATAGATTACACCAAGGTATTTGACAAAATAAAGCACCAAGAAATAATCAACATTTTAGAAAGCATAAACATAGACAGCAAAGATCTAAGAATAATAAAGAACATGTACTGGCAACAAACAACGACCATAAGAACAGGAAACCAATTGGGAATGTTTCAACAAATAAAACAGGGTGTTAGAAAGGGTTGTGTGCTGTCACCAGATTTGTTTAATATTTATAGTGAGATTATTTTAAGATCCATAAGGGGCATGCCTGGAATAACAATTGGAGGTCATAATATAAATAATATAAGGTATGCTGATGATACAGTCTTAATCGCTAAGAGTGAAAATGAGTTACAAGAAATGTTGGACATTATAGTGAAAGAAAGCAAAAATAAAGGACTCAGCCTTAATAGCAACAAGACAGAGGTAATGGTAACAACAAAGAAAAAGACATCACATCAGTGCAAAATAAAGACAAGTGGAACAATATTAAAACAGGTAAATGAATTTAAATATTTGGGAACTTTGTTAACCTCAGACGGAAGATGTACAAAAGAGGTGAGATGCAGAATGGCTCAGGCAAAAGCAGCTTTCCAAAAAATGAGGAAAATACTATGCAATCCATTTTTGACAATAGAAACAAGAAAAAGAGTTCTTAAATGTTACGTAGAGCCAGTCTTAACATATGGATGCGAGTTATGGACAATAGGACAACAGACAAGAAAATCACTGGAGTCTGTAGAAATGTGGTTTTACAGAAGAATGTTGAGAATGCCATGGACAGCTAAGAAGAGTAATGAAGAGGTTCTGAGAGAGGTCAAAGCAAAAAGAGAGCTAATTTCCAATGTTAGGAAGAGACAATCGTCATTTTTTGGCCATGTAATGAGAAGAAAATAACTTGAATATATTGTAACAACTGGAGAAATTGAGGGACGAAGAGATAGAGGGAAGCAAAGAGAAAAAATAACAGATAGCTTAAGAGAATGGCTTGGCAGAAGGTCAAAAACAGACATGATAAATAGCTGCCGAAAGTTGTGGAGAGACATGATCACCTACGCCACTAGGCCCGGTACTTGATGATGATGTGTAATAGTAGTGACATATATCTGAAGATTTGACAAGTTTTGTTGAATCTTGAGTTTTTTTCTGCTGTTTGTAAATTGTCGCTTGTCTCTAGAATTCCCAGATATTGACATTCCTCCACTTGTTTTAAATGTTTACCGTCTATCGTTATTTTGATGTTCAATTTTCTTTTTGTTATATTCATGACTTCTGTCTTATTGATGTTGATTTTCATGTTGTATTTGGGGTCTGTGTTGTTAAGTCTGTTTAAGTGTTGTTGTAGGTCTTTTTTTTTGTCCATTTATAAGTTCCTGATCGTCTGCAAACAGAAGCTTGTTAATCTCCTTTGCCTCCGATGGGTTGGCTAACTTGCATCTGTCGTCCGTGCATGTAATAAACAACACGGGAGATAATACGCATCCCTGTCTTATTCTTTCGAAGTGATCCGTGTAACCTGCTGCTGTTCTGATTGTGCTGCAGCTGTTCTGACTGTGCTGTCGCTGCACATGCTATAACATATGTTTGTTAGATGTTTGGTTATTCCGTATGTTGTTAATATCTCCAATGATTGTTTTATGTTTCCTCTGTCAATTGTTTTCACTTATTTTATAAAAGTCAAATATATTTTTTTAATTTTTTGATTATATTCGGTTGTCACTTCTTCTCTCTGTTTTAGAGTGAACATTGCGTCAGTAAGTACATTTTATATTGAAAGATCTTTTATTGGAAGAATTTATCGAAAGTCCATTGCGAGTCGTTAATCTGCAGCTCAATAAGTGGTTTATGATCATAAACAAAGATAATACTTAAAACTTACAAGTGGATATCAAAGTTAAAGGTATAGACCTGGAGACAGTTCAGAGCTACAGCTACTTTGGACATACTATAACCAGTGATGTAAAATGTACAACTAAAATAAACAAAAGAATAGGAATGGCAAAAAGTAATTTTAATGCTATGAAAAAATATACTAACATCAAAACAAATAACACCAGGGCTAAAGCTAAGAATAGAATAATGTTAAATCTTCTCAAGATTCCTGTATGGTGCAGAAACATGGATAATAGACAAGAAAACAGAACCGAAAATTGAAGCATTTTAAATATGGATTTGTTGAAGAATTGGATGGAAAGAAATGAAAACAAATGATGAATTCTTAAAGCAACTAAAAATGAAAAGAGAACTACTAAACATAATTCAAACAGGACAAAGGAGTTTTTTGGGTAAAAGACACAGTAGCCTACACAACGTAATCATGGAATGGAAAATACGAGGTAGAAGAGGCAGACCAAGACTAACGTGGACCAGAACATGAAAAGATGGACAGGTCAGCCTATGACATTCTGCACCAATAGACACAATGGAAAAGAAAATTGGCCAGTGGGCATTGATATCACAAGTTTATCAGTCTTAGGACTTAGACATGCAAATTTCCTTTCTCTCTTTGATAATTGTTTGAAATGGTTTTACACAGTTAAATTTTTAATGACAACAGTTCCTGACATTCATCAAATTAAAGAAGCAATGCTGAAAAAACAAAATCGCGGAAATAAAATACAGAAAACAAAGAAAATGTTCTATGAGGGACCAGTCATTCAAATGTTCAAACACATTCTATTAGTTTCAAGAGAGAAATGTTTCACTAGAGCAATTAAAAAATATTTTTTTAAAAGAAAAGTAAATGATTAATTATTGTTAAAAGCAGCCCTGTTTTATTCCTTTACATCTTGTGGACATTATTGTCAGCTGCATGTCAAACATTTATGTTTTTAAAAACGGCTTTCTTTGTCATTGGCAGGGGATCGAAAAAAACAATTATCGCCGGCACGTGTTCTGTCGCCCTTTTACAACAATGCAATCTGCCAGCATGCTTCATTGGCGGCTTTCTTTCTTAGTTGTTTTTAGTCTTGCGCATCGGTAATTCCACTGTTCCCTGCCAGGTCCTCTGTAGTTAGGATTATCTTTTATTTTCCATTCACACTAAACTACAGGGCAGTGATTGTGATTCTTTCTGATTCTTAAATACGTGAGCTTCAACTTTTACCTTCATCTGGCGAGAGTCACAAGACTATACCAATGCCTGTATACTAAGTGATTCGATGAGCCTGATAAGAAAAGTGGAGGCGGACTATGTACGCATGCAATGGGTAGAGACATTGCAGAAGTCAAGAATACGTTGGGTCACCTTTGTCTACGTCCTAGGACATGCGAAAGTACGGGGAAATGAAAGAGCAGACAGGTTGGCTAGCTGCGCTATTGTTGAGGACGTACAACCAATGGAATGGGCGGACATCATCAATGCCCTCCGAGATGTGGAAAGAACACAGGACTTCGACAACCATAAGTCTACGTCATTCCTTCGGATGAAAGAGATGGAATTTAAATGGGCACAGCCAGAAACGAGAAACATAGTGGGCGTGTAATAAAGACTTATAAACCAACACAGAATGGAGTCGTCAGTCGCTGGACACTGTGGGACTTGCTGATGAGGGGATCTGAGCACCTATGGACTTGTTCGGAGCACAGTGATGATGACCCTCAAATAACTCAATAACTCAATAACTTTTGTGTACAACACTCACTTATATCACATCGTGGATGCGACGTCTAGAGGTACGACGTCTTTGTCAGGACAGGAAGGACCCGGGTACAAAGCCATCCAGAAGCAGTTTTCTTATTTTTTGTTGTCAAAAATAGAACATTTAATCGGTGGTTTCTTTATTACGTAGTCACGTTACACTCTCCTGGTCTCTTGGATAGTTAGATCCGATGTCGAGCCCTCTCGTATAAAAGCAATTCACACGAGGTCCCGTGTACATTCGCGCACGTTAAAGAAGACCTTGACAACTGAAATCGAAAGAGTAGGCCATAAATATGGTGTCATGCCAAAGTTATGAAAATAAATGCATACAAATGCCAAGCTACAGTAAAAGCTGAATATGAAAGAGAAATTAAAACAAAAAAATGGTTAAAGCTTAACGTAATTGATGGACAACACAAACGAACGACGTTTCGGCTCAATAGGCCTTTAGCAGGAACAAACAACACACACACGCACAATAGGCCTTTACCAGGAAAAAAAACAACACACACACACACACACACAATAGGCCTTTAGCAGGAACAAACAACACACACACACACAATAGGCCTTTAGCAGGGACAAACAACACACACACACACACACACGCACAATCGGCCTTTAGCAGGAACAATACACACACACACACACACACACACACACACACACACACACACACACACACACACACACACACACACAGATATGTAAGTAAATAAAACTACTCCTACACAGCTAATTGTTATTTACTTACATATCTGTGTGTGTGTTGTTTATTTCTTCTTGCTGATGGCATATTGAGCCTAAACGTCGTTCAAATTTGTGTCGTCCAACAATTATGTGAAGTTTTAACCATACCATTTTCTCTATTTTATTTTTCATTTCTCCACAAATATGGGTCTCTGTCTGGCTAAAAGTTGTCAGCTGAAAACTACCCACAACGTGGATCTCTAGTCGTGCTACGGAGCTCGTGCATGTTGGCCAAGATTCTCCATAAATATGGGTCTCTGTCTGGCTAAAAGTTGTCAGCAAAAAACTACCCACAACGTGGATCTCTAGCCGTGCTACGGAGCTCGTGCATGTTGGCCAAGATTCTCAGTGAAATGTTCGAGGGCGATATGTGATCACATACAGATTCGTTCGGTCTTCAGTGATGATGATCCTAACAATAAATAGACATCTGTTGATACCTGACTTGGGGTTTATTTTTAACTTGTCAACAATCGAAATAATTTGTCACTGCTAACTGTTTGAAATCACAGTTGTTTGTCAATAATACTTTAGTTGATTTGCTCAATAGTGTCTTTCCAAGAAGATAAAATGCACATGCTTCATCTATTGTGCATTCAAAGTTATTAGAAGATATATCTTAATATTTACATATTTTTGTGGTTAAAAATTGAAAAACACATCCACTGAAACTCTACAATTTGTCAGTTGACTACTAAAATATCATCATCATTTTTTTTCCATACCGGTTGGCGTAGGTGATCATGTCCCTCCACAATCTTCTATCTACAGTGCATCGTATCAGTTCTGTTGTTGACTGTTTTCCATGCCATGATACCAAGCTATCCAGTATTTTCTCTCTTTGTCGTTCGCAGTCTCTCTCTTTCCTTTTATTTTGCCAGTTGTAACTAAGTATTCCAACTTTCATCTTCTCATGATGTGCCCAAAAAATGTTGATTGTTTCTTTCTTATGTTTTTTAGGAGTTCCCTTTTTGTACTAAAATATCATTCATACATAAATATCTGCTTGAGCTGAAAAGCTTACATGTTGTACAGTGTGTGATATAATTAAACGAATTCCACGAAATATAATTGTTAATAATCATAATAATCAGGAGAATGTACTTGTCTCAGCATGCCTTTATGCATTAACGCTACACATTTCTAAGAATAGAACAAAAACGTCACTTTTCGATGGAAATAATCATCCGTGAAATGTGTGTTTTTTAAAAGTTACCCTTCTCTGCTGCTCTCAATGCTCATGGTAATTCAGTCACTCAATGTTTTCATATGAACACTGCCCTTCTCTGCTACTTTCATTGAACATTTGGGAATTTAAAGATTTGAAGAAAAATTGGAATTTAAAGATTGGAAGAAAAATTGGAATTTAAAGATTGGAAGACAAATTGGAATTTAAAGATTGGAAGAAAAACTGGAATTTAAAGATTGGAAGAAAAATTGGAATTTAACGATTGGAAGAAAAATTGAAATTTAAAGATTGGAAGAAAAAGTTAAATTTAAAGGTTGGAAGGAAAATCGGAATTTAAAGATTGTAAGGAAAATTGGAATTAAAGATTGGAAGAAAAATTGGAATTTAAAGATTGTAAGGAAAATCGGAATTTAAAGATTGGAAGAAAACTGGGATTTAAATAATGGAAGAAAAATTGGAATTAAAGATTGGAAGAAAAATTGGAATTTAAAGATTGGATGGAAAATTGGAATTTAAAAAGTGGAAGAAAAATTGGAATTTAAAGATTGTAAAGAAAATTGGAATTTAAAGAGAAGACAAAAACAAAAAAATAACAGGGTCTTTAAAGAATGGAAGAAGACTGGGAGTCTAAAGAGTGAAAAAAATACTGGGCATCTAAAAAGTCAACGAAAACTGAGAATGTAATGAGTAAAAGAAAAGCTGCAATCTAAAAAAACTGGAAATCTAAAGAGAGAAAAATAAAACTGGAAATCTTAAGATAGAAAGAAAACTGCGAATCTAAAATGTGAAAGGAAACTTGAAATCTAAAGAAACTGGAATTATAATGAGTGAAAGCAAGCCGAGAATCTAGAGAGAGAATGAAAACTAATAATCTAATTAGTGAAAGAAAGCTCGGAATCTAAAAAGTGGAAGAAAAGTGGGAATGTAAAAAGTGAAAGAAAACTGGGAATGTAAAAAGTGAAATAAAACTGGGAATGTAAAAAGTGAAAGAAAACTGGGAATGTAAAAAGTTGAAGAAAACTGGGAATGTAAAAAGTGGAAGAAAACTGGGAATGTAAAAAGTGGAAGAAAACTGGGAATGTAAAAAGTGAAAGAAATCTGGGAATGTAAAAAGTGGAAGAAAACTGGGAATCTAAAAAGTGGAAGAAAACTAGGAATCTAAAAAGTGGAAGAAAACTGGGAATATAAACAGTGAAAGAAACCTAGGGATATAAAGAGTGAAACAAAACTAGAAATGTATAGATTGGAAGATACCGTGTAATCTAAAATGCATGCTGCTGTTGTCATTATTCGTATTTCGTTTCTTCTGTTCAGCTGTCTGAAGCTCACGTTTTTTTTTAGTGGAAAATATTTCGAGATCTTTCCATAGTCAAGATATTTGAAATTACGACAAATTTTACGTTTTCTTTTCTTTATCTTTCCTTGTCCAGAACCTAGAACCACACAAAGGTAAACTGAGAAGAAACAAATAAATATCACATTAAATCCTTTTGTGGCAAATATATCAACAATGTGTTTCTCTTTAAGCACAAACACTAATAACATACAGTTCTGACCAATCAAAATAATTGACACACAACCATTAACTATTGTACATTTCTGACCAATCAAAATTATTGATACACAACCATTAAATATTGCACATTTCTGACCAATCAAAATAATTGATACACAACCATTAACTATTGCACATTTCTGACCAATCAAGATAATTGATACACAACCATTAACTATTGTACATTTCTGACCAATCAAAATAATTGATACACAGCCCATAACTATTGAACAGTTTCCAGGGGTATTTAACAATGTGACTGTCTGCCCGTAATTCGATTACTGTAGAAAGGTTAGTCATCCTGAAGCATTAAAAAATAATATTTTGTAAAGATTAATGATGGCTGAAATTGTATGCATCAGTTGTTTCTAAAGTAGCCTGTGTTTTTCAATGTGTATTAGCTTTTTTTTTTTTTTTTTTTTTTTTTTTTGTAATTTTATTTAAGGTTTCTGCAAACACACTGTTGTTATATTTTCTCACGTGATATTTAATGCATGTTATGTGACGCATTATAACCGGTATTGATATGTCAGCTCTGATGTTTGTTTGATTTTACTACGTGATTTTTGTGAGGTGATTATTTTTATAGTTTGTTGTGTTTATGTAGAAGGTCACATCTCGAGTTAAGAATTGACCTGTTCGATCCAGTTTGAATAAATCAGATTTTGTTTTCTAGAGTGACCTTAATGTGGGTTATACTTCGTACCTTGTCCTACCGAAGACGGACGATAAATGTGAGTCATGTTTTCATAGTGATTACGGAAAGAATAATCTTTATCACGTGACAACCTTGAAGAGCAGGATGTATGCTGATGTCCGGGGAAAGTGTCACACACACACAATTCCTACAATGATTATATAAGGACATTACTGTGTTATAAGAACGCAGCACAATCACTGCAGGACAGGAACAATCAGTAGACGAGCACGTTCAATCACTGCAGGACAGGAACAATCAGTAGACCAGCATGTTCTATCACTGCAGACCAGGAACAATCAGTAGACAAACACGGTCAATCAAGGCAGGACCGGAACAATCAGTAGACGAACACGTTCAATCACTGCAGAACAGGAACAATCAGTAGACAAACACGGTCAATCAAGGCAGGACAGGAACAATCAGTAGACGAACACGTTCAATCAATGCAGACCAGGAACAATCAGTAGACGAGCACGTTCAATCACTGCAGAACAGGAACAATCAGTAGACAAACACGGTCAATCAAGGCAGGACAGGAACAATCAGTAGACGAACACGGTCAATCAAGGCAGAACAGGAACAATCAATAGACGAACATTTCAGTGGTTGCTGGAACGGGTGGCAGAGCAGATATGCAAATGCCTCGACTGTGGTGACATCAGTCCGAACTAAAACCTAAAGACATTACCCTGCTTTCGAAAATTGCCTCAGGAATACAAGCCAGTACAGGTTCTGTAAGAGTTGGCGTGTAGGACTGGGTAGGTCAAAGATCAAAGGTCACTAACGTCCATCACATTCCTCGAAGAGTGTAGTCAATGATGATAGCTCTAAGAGTTGATATCACAGCAGCTTTGGCAAATATATAGATGAACTATCAACTTTATATATAGACCTTTTCGTCTTGTCAGACGGTCTAGTGGAGGCTTTTGTGCATTTGTTTTTGAGGTTTTGTTTTTTGTCGAACAGCTTCTCTCGTGGCTAATTCTACCAATGTTTGACAAACACACGCGGTCACAGAATGAACACTGGTCCACAGGATTTTCCATCCTTTTTCATGAGTCTTTTCTCTTCTACGTTTTGCCTTAGCACAGTCTCAAATGATGTTATACCGTTCCTTATACATGCTCTACATGATGTGCGATCACTTATCAACTTTAACAGATAACGAAATATGTGGGCTCTTGGAGTACGTACCTAGTTCGTCCTTGCAGATTGTCGTTTCTAGTAATTTTCTACTCCAAAATTATATAGCTGTCATATGACATAATCATAAACAGATGCGATATGATTATATATGTTGAAAGATCACAACAGCTAGGGCTGAAAATAAATAGAGATAAGACCAAAATCAGGAGAATTAATGCAGGTCCCAATAATCAAATAACAATAGGAGAAACACATCTACTAAATTTACAATTTTACATACATCTGGGCAGTAATGAAGTCAAAGAAGGGAGAACAGAGAATTATACCAAAAAAAGGAAATACAAAAACAAGAGAATTCTTCGCTGCACTAGGAAGTATAAGGAAATCCAAAGAAATTAGGTTCATTAAAAAATTGTTCATGTTCAACTCGAATGTTAAATCATTGCTATTATATTGTTGTGATATTAAACGTGGGAAACAACAACAATGACAATCACGAAGATACAGACCTTCATTAATGGATGTTTGCGCAAAATAAAAGTATCAATAAATGAGGGACACAATCGTTAACATAAAATTATGGAAAAGTATACGTCAAATACTAGTGGGCAAAAAGATACAACGAAGACGATGGTATTGGGTAGGACACACACTGCGGAAGCCAACTGAGAGTATTGCATAACAAGCACTTTTTGGAATCCCCATGGAAAGAGACAAAGAGGAAGACCAAAATATTCGTGGGGAAGACATATGGAAGCAGCGATGAAGATGATGGGGAAGACATGGAATGATCTTAAAAGAATGGCATGAAATAGAACGGTTGGAAAGTGTTTTTTGAAGACCTATGCTCCACTGGGAGCTGAAAAATAGTAGAAGAAGAAGAAGAAAACCAAAACTACTGCAATCTCAAGACCGTATCTGATTACTGTGTTGATTTGTAGCATGCAGTCGTTGAGGTCCTTCAAGATTTCCAAATCTTGCCCATATTTGATCTAAGCACGCCCTTAGTTCAACTCGTTCATTAGTTTCTTCTATCGCCTAACACGCCTCCGACGAGCATTTATTGTGTCGCGTTGATCTCTCAGCTATCTCTTCAAGGGCTCCTGAATCGATATCTCCGGTGTAAGTGAGTAAAGCATTAAACTTGGGAAAACTAGAGTGGATTTTGGAGTGATGGTTCGTGGCATTGAATGAATGGATAGACTGGCGTAAAATTAGCCGACGGAGGGGATGAAAGACGTACACATAGCCCTCAGTTACTGCATATTAAAAATCAACACGACTATTGATAAGGATACGGCAGTGGTATTGCTTGTAATCGTATGCGTAATACAGCGTCAAACATGTAGAATTGACAATCTTCAAAGCAAGCTACTGAAAACAACAGTATTTGTTTATTGTGTTGTAAGATAAGGCTCTAACACTCATGGATTGTTTCGAAGTTCTGTGATACCAACTCTTATAGTTAATGAACAATGTAAGTGAAGAGTTTCTGTACACCAACTTTTATAATTACTGAACAATGTATGTGAAGTGTTTCTGATCTCAGCTTTATACACCAACTCTTATAATTACTGAACAATATATGTGAAGTGTTTCTGATCTCAGCTCTATACACCAACTCTTATAATTACTGAATTATATATGTGAAATTTTTCTGATCTCAGCTCTATACACCAACTCTTATAATTACTGAACAATGTATGTGAAGTGTTTCTGATCTCAGCTCTATGCACCGTCTCTTGCTATTAAATTGTATTTGTTTGTTACTTTAATTGTTTCTTTCATTCCATTTTCTCTCCATATCATCGTTTGTTGTCATCAAATCGAAATAGATTGAAAACTACATGAAGCCAATACAACTATCATCATCAACAAGATAAAAGTCTTGAACATCGCAGAAGAAAAACAGCACATCAACATACTTATATATAACAAACAATTTAAACAAGAGAAGAAATTTAAATATCTAGAATGTCAAGTAACAGATGATAATTCAAAAGCAGCAGATAAAAGCTCAAGATTAAACAAAGTTTGTGAAATCATTGGACAACTGTCACCACTCCTGTCCACCAAGGAAATACCACTACAGTCAAAACGGGCACGCTACAATACAATCTTCTTCCCAATGGTGTGTTACCAATGCCAGACCTGGATGCCAGACTCAAGAATACTGAAAACAAATAAGCACAACAGAAAGAAATAAAATGTGTTATACGCAAGTCAGGAAGCAGACTGAGGGCTAAGATCAGAAATGAAGAACTGAGAAAAAAAAATTGGAATAATTCTCACCACTGAAAATTAAAGAATCAGCGAATAAAGTGGTTTGGTCACGTTAAAAGAGAGAATGATCAAAGAACAACACAATGAACTTTCAATACACGTTGAGAGAAAACCAGACTGAAGGGCCGACCACAAAAAAGATGGATTGATAGAAAATTAGAACCATTAGGAAGCGTAACGAAGGAGAGGCCAAGCGAAATGCAAAATAGCGGAAAATATCTCCACTCGACGCTGAAAGGCTAATGTGGAAGGACAGACGCAGAACCTGACTGTAAACAACAAACACACGAACAGCTAACATAAAGTTCTTCTCCTCTAGTCCCTTATGAGACACTTCGGTGTTCTCCTGCTGTTTATAGTTCTTCTCCTCTAGTCCCTTATGAGACACTTCGGTGTTCTCCTCTATACATTTTTTTCTGTGCTCCTTACCCCTCATTTGTTTTTATTGTACCCCACTCTCAGACATCTCACTCTTACCGCCTCTTGAGTACCTGTTAGTCTACTATTCTATTCTTTCTCCTTTGTGTGTGCACACTGACTTCTGTGTAAACTCCTCTGGTTCTGTTTGCATTTGCGCACATTTCTGCACGTTTCTGTACATTCACGACAGCCGCACTTGGTTGCTATTTCCTTTTGTTTTGACCTCTGTTTACACACATGATAGATAATTTTGTTTTCTTTAACACATTTCGATTGTTTTTGTTTTGGTTGTTTCGTTATTAGTTTTGTGTGTGTGTTTTTTTTTGTTTGTTCCTGATGAAGGCCTATTGGGCCGAAACGTCGTTTAGTCTGTGCCGTCCACTTATCACGTAAAGCTTCTTACATACTATTTTTTTCTATTTTTTTAATTTTTCATAACATAAAGCGAACATTATATACACAGGTAAAGCATAAACGCATTCGGATTATTGAAGTAACACAGCTCGATCTGTATGATACATTTGATGAATACAATTTGAACATGTTACTTGGGCAGATGGTGCTCGTAAACCTGGGAGGGCCGACCATCTAAGGGCAGATGGTGCTCGTAAACCTGGGAGGGCCGACCATCTAAGGGCAGATGGTGCTCGTAAACCTGGGAGGGCCGACCATCTAAGGGCAGATGGTGCTCGTAAACCTGGAAGGGCCGACCATCTAAGGGCAGATGGTGCTCGTAAACCTGGGAGGGCCGACCATCTAAGGGCAGATGGTGCTCGTAAACCTGGGAGGGCCGACCATCTAAGGGCAGAATCCCCCTACAGAAAAGATCATCTGCTGCCTTGCAGGAAGATTGGGGACAATCAAAGGCAACCTGAACAAAATGCTGGCTGAAATCGGATGCACTGGGCCACTGGCGCAGAACACAGTGCAACGTTTTAACAGGTATTCAAGCGGAGTGGATCTAACAGGCTTAAACAGACAGCTGTCTTAGTGTGAGAGTCTGGAGTCCTACTCTGATTGAGTCCTGATCGCAGAGAAAGAGAGAGAGAGAGAGAGAGAGAGAGAGAGAGAGAGAACATGTTAATACAAAACAGATACTGTTTACATGGCTTTCATAAAAGGAACTGGCGTACCGAAATAGTATCTTTAAATAACTGGCATATATAAACAGTGTTACGAGGACAGAAATCATGATTGTCTGATAATGTAATAAAAGAACACATGAAATTGGAAGTAATTGTGTATTTTGTGACATATGAAAACATTTTGTGTATATTTATGACAATTGGAAACAATTTGTGTATTTTGTCACAACAGAGAAAATTTTGTGTATTTTGTGACAAATGAGAACATTTTGTGTATTTTGTGACAAATGGGAACATTTTGTGTATTTTGTGACAAATGAGAACATTTTGTGTATTTTGTGACAAATGGGAACGTTATGTGTATTTTGTGACAAATGGGAACATTTTGTGTATTTTGTGACAAATGGGAACATTTTGTGTATTTTGTGACAAATGGGAACATTTTGTGTATTTTGTGACAAATGAGAACATTTTGTGTATTTTGTGACAAATGGGAACATTTTGTGTATTTTGTGACAAATGGGAACATTATGTGTATTTTGTGACAAATGAGAACATTTTGTGTATTTTGTGACAAATGGGAACATTATGTGTATTTTGTGACAAATGAGAACATTTTGTGTATATTTATGACAAATGGGAACATTTTGTGTATTTTGTGACAAATGAGAACATTTTGTGTATATTTATGACAAATGGGAACATTTTGTGTATTTTGTGACATGGAAACATTTTGTGTATATTTATGACAATTGGGAACAATTTGTGTATTTTGTGACAATAGAGAACATTTTGTGTATTTTTGTGACAATTAGAAGCAATTGGTGTATTTTTGTGACAGTTGGGAACATTAGGATGTATTTTGAATGAAGCAAAGTATCAGTGACAAAGAAATGCGTCCACACAGTTGTTTGTCACTGATACATTAGTTGATTTACTCATTTGTGACTTTCCAGGAAGATAAACTACGTATTCTTCACCTTCTATTATACATTCAAAGTAATTAGAAGAAGCTGAGTCTCAAAATGTAAACACAAAACGTGTGTGGTTACAAATGTAATGTTCCTCCATATGAACTCTCAGCCTTGCCATTTCATTTTATCTTTTGTTTTTCGAATGCTAACTAAAGATGTATCATAGAAACATAATGACTACACAACAGACCCTTTTTGGAATCCCTAAGGAATAAGACAGTGGAAGACCAATATATTCTTGAAGAAAACAGAGGGAAGCAGAGATGAAGATAATGGGAAAGACATGGAATGATCTTAAACCAAATGGCAAGAAATAGAAAGGCTAAAAAAAGTAATTTTTGAAGATCTATGCCCCACAGGGAGTTGAAAGGGGAAAGAAGAAGACATAAGGATTTTAAAAACGTTACGTTTTGTGTCTGGTATCTCCAAACTCAACCACGTCCATTCAATATCAATTAAGAAGAATGCTCGGAGTGTACAGGTTCAGAGCTTCTTCATCTATAAATGCTGCTAAATTTCCAATACTATTAACAAAAGGCAATGAAAACCACGTTTTCCCTTGACCGGACTTAGAAGTGTTACTTTAGATTTCCAACAATTATCTGAGTTAAGAAGAGTTGTTTCCTGGCGTGACTTGTAGGTCCAGCTGACTGTATCACCGGGAATCGCCAACAGTTGACGTCGGTAGCGTGGCTTCACAAAATGAGTCTGTTTACTTTCGTTTTCAAATTGTCGTCTCTGCTCGTTTCCCATCTCTGTATATCTTATAAAAGATAACAAAAGCCTGTCAGGACTTCTGAGCCCAGCCTCATATTAAAAAAAAAAGTTTATAATTCTCCCCAGATGTTGTATGTTGATATAGTTGTAAGGGGGCACTACAGTGATTGAATTATATAAATTATTTTTGAAATCGCGATAACAAATGAGCCAGAGCTGAAAGGACTAAGAAACAAACAGCCGTAGAACGAAAACAGAATAGATACAATAAGAGCTTATGAGTATGACAGAGTAAGGCGTCTTCAACAGAATCTAAACCTGTTGATACAGAAAAGTCTGGAGAGACATAATCACTAACGTCAGCATACATGGAACTTGAGAAATATTTTACACATCTTTTAAATAACATCGAGTATTTTTTTTTAAATGCACTTACGCACGTCTGCATACATAGATTGCTCACGCTCTATTTGTTATTACTAAACAGCTTACATTAACATCAATTACTTTGACAGCTTACACAATGTCGGTCAGTTCACATTAAATTTAAGTCACTCGTGGAATTCGCCATTTATTATGTCGTCAAACAATAGCGGTCGAGTGACATCCTTGAGTTCCCAATCTAATAAATTAAACAAAGACAACATTGATTGCTTCAAAATTCAATAATTACGTTACTACAAAAGTGTTATTTCCATCAATAATATTCCATTAGGACCTTCAAATGTCAGAAAAATTGTAGAGGTTCCTAGAGTTCTCTCCCATAACATCCAGCACAGTTTTTTGTTATCGATATTTTAGTTCATTTGAGTATTTGTGTCAATTCAGGAAGACAAGCTATACTTGCTTCTTCTATTATACTTCAGTGATTAGAAGAGGAATTCTCTTAAAATTGTACAATTTTTATGGCTAGAAACTGAATATTTCATCGCTCGAAACTTGTTACTTTCCAATCTTTAATATTTTTGTTGCGATCATTAACTACTAAAATAGAACTGACACTGAAATATTTACTTGAGCTGAATATTTAGCGATTTGTATGTGGGGTAACAAACTTAAACCACTTCCATAAAATATCAATTTTCAGAATGAGTGGAATGCTCTAAGCTCAGAAAATCGTTATGCACTAACGCTGTTGAATTTCCGATATTAGAACTAAAATGCCTCTTTAAGATAACAACGAACAGTTGTGCCGGCCGCTCCAAATCCATTCTCCCTCCTCAAACCAGCACCGGATGTGCAGATATAACCAATCACTGTGTACAATGTGGTCGCGATAGGTCAGTGGTTCATGACCTGGGCTACTGAAGATAAGAGATCCTATGAGATCATCATAGACGGTTCATAGGTCCACCCAGTCGTAAATGGGTACCAGATTTTTTTGGGAAAGTATGGCGGCTTGGCGTGACACCATTCACGTCATCCTATAATATAAACGTTGGTCTTTGACAAAAAAGAAAACATTTCAAATGAACAGACAAGAGACGAATCAAAACAAGAATATGTATCGCGCTTTATAAGAAGAAGGCGTTGGAAATACATCGGTCATGTAAAAAGTAAAGTACCCCCGTCACGCCAAGTGGCGTATAGGGAAATATGGTGTTAGTGACCCTATATTTTACAGACCTTCAGCACATGATTTATGGGGTAATGTGGTCGGTATTACGCCCATGCTGCTTTACATTCCCCCAAAAAATCCGGTACCTATTTAAGGCTGGGTGAACTCGGAAGCCGTCGGTTGGGATCGAACCCTACCCCTTGTCCGTGGTAGTCCAGTTCACTAACCACTGAGCTATCGCGGCTCCCTACATCGGTCATGTGCTGAGAATAAATGAGGAAATACTTACCCGTCAGGCATTCATGTGGAATCCATCTGATAAAAGAAAACAAGACAGACCAAGAGAATCACTACGCAGAATAATTAATAGGGAAGCTCAACCATGGAACTAAGAAACAACCAAGAACTAGCAGCAGATCGTCATTCGTGGAGAACTGTGACTTCCGCCCTACGTTCCGCTTAAAAAAAAAAAAAAAAAAGTAAAGTACCCCCGTCACGCCAAGTGGCGTATAGGGAATATGGTGTTCGTGACCATGAATTTTACAGACCTTCAGTACATGATTTTTGGGGTAATGTGGTCGCTATTACGCCCGTGCCGCTTTACTTTCCCAGAAAAAAAATCCGGTACCCATTAAAAGCTGGGTGAACCGGAAACCATCGGTTGGGATCGAACACTACCTCTTGCCCTTTGTAGTCCACTTCACTAACCACTGGAGCTATCGCGGCTCCCGTTCCGCTTTAAGCCCTTGAGAAAATGAATGAATAAATTGACAACTATAGACAACAAACACCGTATAAACCCATACTCATTAAGGCGTGAATTGAAGCCTTTAATTTGACATGTTAAAAAACGTACAAACTTATATTGACAACAAGAGAAAAACACACGCTGAATGTTTCATTTACAGCTGTCCGGCTTGTTGCCGGAGCTACCAAGTTTAAAGCTCTGTGCACACCATGAGCTGTGTTTTTCATCCGGATCGTTTTTCACTATTTCGATTGCGTACGATGAATGAAGATAAAGTATGACATTTCGGTTGCGTTCACTTTCGGTGTCGCTTCGCCTCATGTCTTTCAACGTGTGCTGTAGCTGCTATGATGGGGACTGCAGCTGCCTTTATATGTGTAAATCTTGTAGTGAGATGCTGTATTAATTCTGATGATTCCACTGGCACGGGTATTTGAGCAATTACGGATTTTATTTCTTTTGCAATGATACCGAGGTATTCGATTAACAACTAACTACAACTACAATTTATAACTTAGTCACAGATAGCGTTTTTGTTTTAGGAAAAAAGATTTAGTAAACCTCTGTCATAGCATCCAGCAAAACTCAGTCATAGCATCCAGTAAAACTCAGTCATAGCATCCAGTAAAACTCAGTCATAGCATCCAGTAAAACTCAGTCATAGCATCCAGCAAAACTCAGTCATAGAATCCAGTAAAACTCAGTCATAGCATCCAGCAAAACTCAGTCATAGCATCCAGCAAAACTCAGTCATAGAATCCAGTAAAACTCAGTCATAGCATCCAGCAAAACTCAGTCATAGCATCCAGCAAAACTCAGTCATATCATCCAGTAAAACTCAGCCATATCATCCAGTAAAACTCAGCCATATCATCCAGTAAAACGAAATAAATCATACTGTATCAAGCCTCTGAAACTCTGGTTAGCTTAATTGTTCTAATGTATTATCAATTATGAATTATATGATTATATATATATATAAACCAACCTCTTCTCGGTCTGCGTCTGAAACGTTGACGAGGAATCATGCCTTCCATTATTATTCTCTTTATCTCTCTCTCCGTCTCTTAATGTTTTTAGTTCTCACATTATATTCTAATTGTCCTAAATGTTATATTTCCCATAAATGGTCAACACCAAAAATGGTTTCCTTCTGAAGTTGGTGACTTGCTTTCTATTTTCCACATTTTGAAAACTTTGCTCATGATAGGTCCACATGTCAATCATTCCAACTTTCTTCTGTAAACACATTTCTATTACATTCATGCGTCTTTGTTCTTGTCCAGACGCTCATAGTTAACATCTATATAAAAGAAAAGGTTAAACATGACATTCAAGAGCTCTTTATTTTAACACCGACTAAGAAATAAATAAGCACATTTTACTGTATAATATAACTCACTACAAATTTTAACCAATTTCAATTTCTGCTATTATAGATCAGTAAAACACAAAATTATATCCGTACCTTTTTGCATAAAAGATCCACTCTACAGCCGCACCATTCGGCTTCTGCGTTGATTAATACAGGAAAGCAGGTCCACCAATCTCCAGTTAGAGACAGCGAGTGATTTCATTTGTAATAATATGATGAACGATAGAGAAACACATTCAACGATTTCTATGAAGCAAACCTACAGAGAAGGTCACATGGCCTACAGACACATTACATTATCGAATTCTGATACGTTACTTAGCAACAGAAATAAACACGCTAAACAAGAGTGACGTTGCAAAAGCGAGGCAAGATGGCATGTTTTATCAATCGCGAGGCATCGGTGAGTGCGAACTAAAATATCTGTTCGTGGCATCACACGTGATAATGGCAGGTGGTCAAAACAGAAATGCGGCACGTACATAATTTAACAGACATTCCCAAATTTAATTCGTTGTAAATTCCATTTTGTTATCTGAACCGTACCCGCTTGGCTATTCTATGACATGTGAGGCATAGTTCATCATCATCGAGTGCCGTCTCCGCTACGAAGGTTGGCTACCATGGAGCGCCATTCTGCTCTGTCTCTTGCTTTGATGGTGCAGGTTGTCATAGGCTGATTTGTCCATCTTTTAATGTTACTCGTTCATGTTAGTCTTGGTCTGCCTCTGCCTCTTTTACCTTGTATTTTTCCTCCAGGATTACTTTTAGTAGGCTGTTGTGTCTTTTAACATGACCCAAAAATCGCATTTTTCTTGTTTGAATTGTGTTTAGTAGTTCTCTTTACATTTTTAGTTGTTTTAAGACTTCATCGTTTGTTTTCTTTTCCTTCCATCTAATTCTACATATTCTTCTATATATCCACATTTCAAAGGCTTCAATTCTCTGTTTTGATTTTTTGTCTAATGTCCATGTTTCTGCACCTTATAGGAATATTGAGAAGATGTAACTTTTTGCTATTCTTAGTTTTAGCCTTGGTGTTATTTGTTTTGATGTTAGTATGTTCTTCATGACATTAAAATTACTTTTTGTCATTCCTATTCTTTTGTCTATTTCAGTTGTACATTTTCCATCACTGGTTATATTATGTCCAAGGTAGTTATAGTTCTGAACTGTCTCAAGGTCTATTCCTTCAATTTTGATATCCACTTGTGGGTTTTGAGTATTTTCTTTGTTTATGATCATAGTTTTAGTCTTTTTGATATTCATATCTAGTCCATATTTTTTGCTTGTCATGTTTATTTCATTAAGTAATTGTTGTAGGTCTTTAGGAATTTCTGCTAGTAGTTCAGTATCGTCAGCATATCTTAGGTTACTGATTACCTTTCCATTAATTTGTAGGCCTGGCATCTCTATGATGTTTTTAAAGATTTGCTCAGTTTATAGATTGAACAAGTTTGGTGATAGGATGCATGCCTGTCTTGCTCCTCTTTTTATATCAATGGGTGTAGAGTTCTCTTTGATATATTGTATTATTGCTGTTTGCTCCCAGTATAGATTACATATTAGTCGCATGTCCATGTCATCTAGATGTATCTCTTTTAGGCATTCTATAAGTTGTGTCATAGCTAGAGTTCATAGCTAGAGTTCATAGCTAGAGTTCATAGCTAGAGTTCATAGCTAGAGACATATACAAACGAATAAAATAACAGCGTTATTATTAACCTATCCTTATTAATTAGTACAAGAAAATACAGAGAAGAAAAATAGTTCTTAAATGTTATGTAGAGCCAATCTTAACATATGGATGTGAATCGTGGACAATATGACAGGAAAATCACTGGAGGCTGTAGAAATGTGGTTTTGCAGAAACATTTTTGAGAATGCTGTGAACAGATAAGAAGAGTAATGAAAACGTACTGAAAGTATTCAAAGCAAAAAAGAGAGCTAATCCAATATAAGACAATACAATATATATATATAAAATAAACATCATTTTTTGTCCGTATAATGAGAAGGGAACCGCTGGAATATATTGTAACAACTGGGAAAATTGAGGTACGAAGAGATAGAGGGAAACAAAGAGAAAAGATACCAGACAGTTTAAGAGAATGGCTTGGCAGAAGGTCAACAACGGAAATAAATAACTGTCGAGATTGAAAGTTGTGGAGAGACATGATCACCTAAGCCAGAAGGCTTGGTACTTGATGATGAAGATGATTAATTAGTAAGTTATATGATAGCGAAGATAAGGCAACTGTATAGCCAAGTCAACACCATCTTCTGAATGTCATGTCTCCCATTACAGCAGCGGTAATCCGATTTACTCTAGTTGTTTAAAACATTGTAAAGATGTCACCTAGCAGTAAAGTATTACTACCGTAGATCAGTGGAGTATAGAGCCTCCACTTACCATGGGCACATCTTTACTACCGTAGATCAGTGGAGTATAGAGCCTCCACTTACCATGGGAATATCTTTACTGCCGTAGATCAGTGGAGTATAGAGCCTCCACTTACCATGGGCACATCTTTACTGCCGGAGAGGAGTGGAGTATAGAGCCTCCACTTACCATGGGCACATCTTTACTGCCGGAGAGGAGTGGAGTATAGAGCCTCCACTTACCATGGGCACATCTTTACTGCCGGAGAGGAGTGGAGTATAGAGCCTCCACTTACCATGGGCACATCTTTACTGCCGGAGAGGAGTGGAGTATAGAGCCTCCACTTACCATGGGAATATCTTTACTACCGTAGATCAGTGGAGTATAGAGCCTCCACTTACCATGGGAATATCTTTACTACCGTAGATCAGTGGAGTATAGAGCCTCCACTTACCATGGGCACATCTTTACTGCCGTAGATCAGTGGAGTATAGAGCCTCCACTTACCATGGGCACATCTTTACTGCCGTAGATCAGTGGAGTATAGAGCCTCCACTTACCATGGGAATATCTTTACTACCGTAGATCAGTGGAGTATAGAGCCTCCACTTACCATGGGCACATCTTTACTGACGTAGATCAGTGGAGTATAGAGCCTCCACTTACCATGGGCACATCTTTACTACCGTAGATCAGTGGAGTATAGAGCCTCCACTTACCATGGGAATATCTTTACTACCGTAGATCAGTGGAGTATAGAGCCTCCACTTACCATGGGCACATCTTTGCTGCCGTAGATCAGTGGAGTATAGAGCCTCCACTTACCATGGGAATATCTTTACTACCGTAGATCAGTGGAGTATAGAGCCTCCACTTACCATGGGCACATCTTTACTACCGTAGATCAGTGGAGTATAGAGCCTCCACTTACCATGGGCACATCTTTACTACCGTAGATCAGTGGAGTATAGAGCCTCCACTTACCATGGGCACATCTTTACTGCCGTAGAGGAGTGGAGTATAGGTGCTCCACTTACCATGGGCACATCTTTACTGCCGTAGATGAATGGAGTATAGAGCCTCCACTTACCATGGGCACATCTTTACTGCCGTAGAGGAGTGGAGTATAGAGCCTCCACTTACCATGGGCATATCTTTACTGCCGTAGAGGAGTGGAGCATAGAGCCTCCACTTACCATGGGCACATCTTTACTGCCGTAGAGGAGTGGAGTATAGGTGCTCCACTTACCATGGGCATATCTTTACTACCGTAGATCAGTGGAGTATAGAGCCTCCACTTACCATGGGCACATCTTTACTACCGTAGATCAGTGGAGTATAGAGCCTCCACTTACCATGGGCACATCTTTACTGCCGTAGAGGAGTGGAGTATAGGTGCTCCACTTACCATGGGCACATCTTTACTGCCGGAGAGGAGTCGAGTATAGGTGCTCCACTTACCATGGGCATATCTTTACTGCCGTAGATGAATGGAGTATAGAGCCTCCACTTACCATGGGCATATCTTTACTGCCGTAGAGGAGTGGAGTATAGGTGATCCACTTACCATGGGCACATCTTTACTGCCGTAGAGGAGTGGAGTATAGAGCCTCCACTTACCATGGGCATATCTTTACTGCCGTAGAGGAGTGGAGTATAGAGCCTCCACTTACCATGGGCATATCTTTACTGCCGTAGAGGAGTGGAGTATAGAGCCTCCACTTACCATGGGCATATCTTTACTGCCGTAGAGGAGTGGAGTATAGAGCCTCCACTTACCATGGGCATATCTTTACTGCCGTAGAGGAGTGGAGTATAGAGCCTCCACTTACCATGGGCATATCTTTACTGCCGTAGAGGAGTGGAGTATAGGTGCTCCACTTACCATGGGCATATCTTTTGAGGGTGCGCGACCCATTGCTCTCTTCACGGATGCCTGACATTCCCTTACCAACGGCCAGAACCCACTTTTTCCTTTCTAGGGGTTGACTAGATGAACAAGTTAACGCTATCATGATCACTACCATCTATTATAACAACCCCATTGCCTGCAAATCTCATTTCTCTGACATTTCAAATAAAACTCGAAACATTCGTGGTAAATTCTTTTGTAAAAAATCATGAAAAATAGACCACAAATCTGAATGCAGTCTGGGCAACGTATTCAGGACAAATCTACCCACACCGAACATCCTAGCTAGTGCCACAGAGTCCGTATAATGGGGTCATGATTCTTCTAGGGTTTTCTCAAGGAGAATACTGTCGCACCCATGGATTCGTCCGGTATGCAGTGATGATGATCCCAATATAATCATACAATTATAATTATTAACACCCATGACCTTTCAAAATCTTCATCCCAACGTTGTGCTACCAATGCCAGACCTGGACCCTAGATGCAAGAACAATAAGATAAAATAACCTCTACAGAGATGAAATGTGTTAGACGAATGACAGGAAACAGTCTGAGAGATAAGATCAGAAATGAAGAACTGAGAAAAAAGCTAGGAATACCCCCCGCCCTAGAATATATATGTAAGGAAACAACAGATAAAATGGTTTGGCCACGCGACAAGGCAGAAAGATCAAAACACAACACAGCGAGCCTTCAACAAACGTTTTGAGAACACCACACCCAAGGGTGGACCACGAACAAGATGGATCGATGGAATATTAGAAACACTAGGAAACATAACAGCAGCAGTGGCAACAGAAAAGCAAAAGACCGCAAATTATATCTCCCCTCGACGTTGAAAGACAAATGAGGTAGGGAAGAAGAAGAGGAAGATGACTTTTTAGAAAATATTTGACGGCCCTTTACAGCACTAGATGCTTGTTTTTTAAAACTAATTACCTGTGTATGACATCACTGTAAACTTATATAATTTCACACCTTATGTGAAGGTCATCGTCAATTTGTCTCGTCAGGAAGGTCTGAGCGCAACGGTTAGGGCATTACTTTTTTTGCGTTCGCCAGCCCTTACTTCTGGCGAATTTCCTAGAGTCTAGGAACTGAATTGTCCATGTTATAGTCCGTTCAGATACGTTTGCCGAGATGTTATGATTTATAATTTAAAAAGTTCTTGATGATTTCACATGATTTTTGGCATACGGTGTTAAAATGTCCATGTCACGAGAACATATGTGTTACTCGATGTCTAGCTATAACGGTTTTCTTAAAGCGGCGAATTCCTTTGATCTTTGCCCATTTAACTATTATTTTGACCCTAATCAAAATGTTTTACAGTAATCTAGTGCAACGATGACCCATAGGCGTGTCCATAAAATTTTACTTGGTGGCAAGTATACAAATTTTAAATTATATATAGAACTTTTGTTCGTAGAGTCAATTTGATATAGTTCCATGCTCTTGGTGTTTCCCAAATGTTGTCGCTGCCTTTCAAATACGTACATTTAGTTCCTCATCTAAGGAAAGTGTGGCTGTAATAGTGGATCCAAGATAGCTGAACTTCTGTACTGACTCAAGCAGGCTTCCATTCAAAGTAATGGTTGTTGGTTTGCTTATAACATATTTTTGATTGCTTGGGTGGTCTTGAACAATAAACTGTTTAACAAATCAACTAGGAAATTTTGCAAATCAAACTATTTATCTGTAGACTTAATCAGAGTAATGATCATTCAGAATCAGACGAGTCAAATAGGTCGATTACTGCTTTCGGCTGAACAAACAACAAACCATCCTTTTTCCAATATTCCTCTTCTTGTCGTAACACATGATCCTCACATTTTACCCAGTAGTCTTTATTTATATTTGATAGAGCCTGATTTGTAAGTGTCTCAACATCGCATAATTTGAAAGTTTTATTTGTATATGCTACGTGTCCTTTAACTTTTGCCCAAACTAGTTCTATAGGATTTAAGTGTGCATGATATGGAGGTAGTCTCAAACATCTATGGCCATGTTCTTGAATTAACTTGTCTATTTTAAATATCTTTGTACGTTGTGTCTGTTTTACAAGGCTAAGCAATTCGGGTTTCAAGTAGCTGTCGTTAACTTGTATGTGTTCTTTTATGAGCCACGTTTTGATTGCATCTTTTGTACTTGATGATGTTGGGATTCTATCTTCTACGTTAACTACGTTATGGTATGAAGCATTGCCCATTATCAGACAAGAAGGTCGATCTAATATTGGAAGGATACTTTTCTCGATCCAGTCTTTAAATATGTGCCCATTCATTTCGGAGTGGTAGTCTCTATTGTCTATGGATTTTGAAATGAAAACGAGATGAGCATTCTGCAACAACCCATTATGTCTGCTACCTGCATGTGCAACTATCAAACGTTGCCCTTTACTGCTTGGTACTGATCTTTTAATACTTCCATCTGCTAACTGCCATTCCTTTTCATTTGTAGCGTTGATCCAAGTTTCATCTAAATAAACAATATCATAATCATTTTCGCGCATTTCCTTCACTTCACGTAAATACTTGCTTCTAAGAGCTACTAGATGTGGCTTCTCACAAATAATGTTTTTTCCACCAGCATACTTTCTAAAGGTGAAGCCTGCACTTCTTAATATTTTCCATAATGAAGTTTTTGATATTTCAATGTCGTTGTTAGTTTTCAGCCAAAGCTTCAACTTTCTAAGTGTCACTTCTTCGTTAATATCAAACATTCGACAGATTTCTCTTTTTACTAGGTCCTTATCAAAACTGTCTAACGTTTCTTTCCTTCCTTGCTTTCTTGCATTTTTGGCAATAAATATCCGCTTCCTTTAACTATTCGATCAAATGAACGTTTACACAAACCTAAAATATGCATTGTTCTCTTCTCAGGGTTTGATAAAGAACAATAAAGATGTCCCTTTTTACGCTCTCTGCAGAAGTATTGATAAATCTTTATAGCAATGTTATGCTCAGTAAAATATTTTGCCTTTATATTCATTCTCACATAGACTTGCAGAAGATAATATGGATAGTGCCGCCTCCTTTCTGTAAATATTGAGATTTGCCTCTGAATTATGACTCGAACTCGAGTCTACGGCCGTGATTTTGACGTCACATAATTTCCGGTTTCGGCTAAAATGTCATTTTGTGCTAAACGGGAAATTTCATATGTAACGTTTCCTTATAAAAATTTATAGTGGAAACATAACTATTTTAGGACGGTGCGCATTCAGCCGTGAAGGTCATGCCTATATGTTAAAGAATCAGCTGTGAGATGTAAGCATCTACATAATCCCGCCGGTGTTTATAATATCGATTAACTTTTTTTTAATATAGGTTAAATAAGGCATCTTTGAAACTGGATCACATTTCTTTGATAAAAAAATATTTTTATAGCGACATTAGTATTCTAAACCTAACTTCAAAAGATCAATGCAAATGAACAATAAGTTTTTGAAAAAAATAAATTAATGTCTTGGCAAACGAATCTGAACGGACTATAATCCGTTATTCCTTGGCAGCAATGTGCGCAGGGGTCCCTCACCGCACAGGCAGACAACTCCGACTTCGGAGGTACGGTACTCATATTATTTTTTTTTCCGTCGATGAGTAATTGACGTTTCAAGCCAGATGTCGCTGCAGAGACCAGTGGTGGTTGCCGCAGAGAGAAATAATTATCTTCGGCTATACAGCAGGTGAGGGACCGCGATAGCTCAGTGGTTAGTGAACTGGACTACAAATTACAAAGGGTAGGGTTCGATCTCAACCAACGGCTTCCGGGTTTACCCAGCCTTAATTGGGTACATGATTTTTTTCTGGGAAAGTAAAGCGGCACGGGCGTAATACCGACCACAATACCCCAAAAATCATGTCACCGAAGGTCTGTAAAATTTATGGTCACTAACACCATATTCCCTATATGCCACTTGGCGTGACTGTTGCCGTGTCACCACATGCAAAGGTCATACTTCTTATTTAATGACTGACCAACAAGAGTTTGTTTATAACATTATTTATTTTAATCATACCTTCTGATACTTAATTACCTTGCTGACTTGACTCAGGAAAACCTAACGGCTACCTCTGACTACACCGATGGCTAACTGTCTCTTCTATACGGAACTTTGCGTGTTCTACTGCTCCGATTATAAGATCTTCTGTTGACCGTTGAGGCTCCCCCAGGTTTATATATTTCCCTCTTTTCTATCCCATGGTTCCTCCTTCCACCAATCCAATTCTGCCACTCTAACCTTCCGTTGGTTCTTATTTACTAATATTACGTCATCACTTTCACCCTTCTAGAACTGCAGACCGCACCATCTTGAACTTACGTACTTATGATATCTTTCCCCGCTTGCACACTTATTATATTCTGGTTCACTGCTACTTTACTATTACATTACGGGGCTCTCTACTTTTTACTTACTATACAGTAGGTGAAGCCAATGCAAATACACGCGTTAAAAGCATCAAAATGCAAAGCTGCAGTAAAGTTCGTTATAAAAATCTTCTACCTTTTAGCTCCCAGTGGAGCATAGGTCTTCAACAAACACTTTCCAAGTCGTTCTGTTTTTTGCAATTCTTTTAAGATCATTCCATGTCTTCCCCATCATCTTCATCTCTGCTTCAATCTGTCTTCTCCAAGAATTCCTTGGTCTTCCTCTTTGTCTTTTCCCCTGTTATAAAAATAATAAGATAGATTGGACTTCCGTTGTAAAGATGGTGGATCTAGGTCACGTTCTCTCGGTCGCTACAAAAAGTGCATTCGGGGTCTGATTAATTTTGGTTCTCCATTGCACTTTTCTGCGTGAAAGTCAAAATGATGATCTACTTATTACATCAGCGCCGCTAAAGCGAAGTCGTACGCCGGCAACAGTTCCTTTTTGACAAATCAATTGTTGTGAATGCGACCTTCCACCGTCTAGACTTGACCTGCGCTTTACGTCACATTGGTACTGTTCATGACCGTTGTTGGAATTCCTTGATGCAAGTTATTTCCATGTTAATCATTAATGTAAACCACTTCGTCAGCCGCAGTTTTTTTTCTTTAGGGAATTTGCACCGTGTTTTCTCCGTCGTAGGCTGCATTCACTACAGTAATCAGGAATCTAAAGGGAACGAAATTGTGTGTACGACATTTGTGTGTGCTACGTTATCGTAACTGGCTCATCGTAAATCCCTAGTCCGGTCGTACGCTAATCTTACGGTTTGATGTGCGACCGGGATAATCTGACGACTAACTGTGTGTTTATATGTTCGGAATTGGAGTCAACAACGTTCGCCTAACATCATCAAGCGCTATACAATTTAAAAAAAAAGCGAAGATCATCATTTTCAAGAGGACGTGAACTTCCATGGTATATGGTGGATAGGCGGCGGGAACAATTGAAGGCTATGCATGAAAAGTGTTCCTTATTGCAGTTTCCTCATATTCCAAGTCCGGGTTGTTGCAGGAGCTACTAAGTTAAGTGCTCTGTGCACATCCTTAGCTGTGTGTCTCATCCGGTTTGATCGTGTTTCGATTTTCCAATTGTTTACGATGAATGATGATATCGTATGACAGGGAACAGTTGGCTGAGTTCACTTTCTGCGTGGTTTCGCCTTATGTCTTTTGGCGTGTGCTGAGACTGCTACGATGGGGACTACAGTTACCTTTCTTTGTTTGGGAGATGAGATATTAATTCGGATGATTACACTGGCACGGGCGGTTGAGCAATTATGGATTTTAATTCGTCTGCAGTGATACCGGGGCCTTCCATGACCAAATAACACAATAAGATAGATTATAAAAATAGTGCCGAAGCGCACAAAGGAAAAATTACAAAATTAATGAGAAGTGCCTCTCAGCGACTGTGCTAAAAAGCTGCCAGCGACAAATAATGGATGGATTACGCCAGGATCAGTGAAACAAAATTATTTAGGCCCTACTCCGTCTCTTCACAGTGCCCCTAGTATTTGACTAACTAGTCCAATCTGGCCAAATAGTAGGAGATCGAGAGAGAAGGGAACTAGATTGTCAGATAAGCCTGGCAGAAGACGGATATGTTATGCTGTAAGGTGAAAATATCACAATTTGACTGCATGTATCAATACAACGTATTTTACGCCCAGTTAGCGTTCTTATAAGGGCGGATGACGAAAAGGTCCAATTATTATTTAGTCATCCGGTGAGCACAAGAGAGAGAGAGAGAGAGAGAGAGAGAGACAGAGGAAGGGAGAACGAATTAATAAGATAAAAATACAATGGGAGCTCTTAATTGGGTGATAAATTAAAACCATAATTCTCATCAGCATCTTGTGCCAAACCGGTTGGCGTTGGCGATCATGTTCTTCCACAATCTTCTATCCATCGTGCATCGTATCAATTATGTTGTTGACTGTTGTCCATGCCATGACACCAAGCTATCTAGTATTTTATCTCTTTATCGTCCGCGGTCTCTTCCTTTCCCTGTATTTTGCCAGTTGTAACCAAGTATTCCAACATTCCTCTTCTCAGATGTGCCTGAAAAATTTTGATTGTTTCCTTTTGATGTTTTTAGGATCTCCCTTTTTGTGTTGGCCAAATTGAGAATTTTCTTATTGGTCTTTTTAGCCTTCCAGGGAACTTCCAACATTCTTCTGAGAAATCCCATCTCTGTGGTCTCTAATCGTCTTTTCATTTTGTTTGTTTACTGTCCATGATTCGCTTCCATAGGTCAGAATTAGTTCTATATAACACCAATGAACTCTCTTTCTCACTTCTATTGACATAGATTTGTTGCATAAGACGTTTTTCATTTTCTGAAATGCTTTTTTGAGCTATTCTGCTTTTTTATTCTGTGGTGCATCTTCCATCTGATGTTATTATTGTGTCCAAGTATTTCATGCGTTGCACTTGTTTCTGAAATTAAAATAAATAGCAATCCACAATTTTGTTTAAGAAACTAGAAGCTAGAACAATTTCGTAGTCAAAACAGATGCAACTATGAAACGTAAGACTATAATATATTCGTAGTCAAAACAGATCTAGAAGAAGATGTGTAGAAGGCCCCAGCTGTAGAAGGCCCCAACTGTAGAGGGCTCCAACTAGGTAGAGAGCTACTCTACCTTATGTAGAGAGTACTTTGGTTCTGTCGCTTTTAATTTCACCATGGTCGCTCGCTCTCTTCTTCAATGACTGTGCTCAGTCGTTGGTGTAGACTATCAAATTTGCGTACTTCGCGTTGTGTCAGATTCGTTCGTTGTGTTGGAATACAGGACACAATCTACATGAAATGATTTGTACACGCTAGTCTCTCGTATAAAACAATATTAAGACTTTATTTGCCTATTCCAACAAACAGAAATGCATCAATATACAAGCCCAGCGGCCTCTCATCGCTGCTCGCTTATCAAAGTAAATACTAAGGACATATAATTTACCTCCAACTCTTGTAATCAATCTCAAGACTCTCTCATCATACACTAACTCACTTCTCACAAAAAGAGCGTTTGCTCGGTCATACTAACTTAGCTCAACTTTGTCGTCCTAGTTACTTAGTTTCTATCTTGTATCTATTTTGACTGTAACGCCATCCTATCCACTCCTACTAATAAATACTTTGCTCAGTTAATGCTACAAGGTCCTGACGCCCTAGCAGTGCGACCAGTCTCCTATTTCCTTAGCTTACATTTGATTTCGTCCTTGGAAACCCTTTTGCGCGGCCTTAGGTATCTCGTACTTCAGTCAATCAAAAACTACCTAAGCAATTTCCTAGCCAATTAAAAATAAATCTCTTCTCGTCATAGCATCTATTCAGCCTAACCACTTCCTTCAAGTCTATTCACTCCTCCGTACTTCTCACCATTCCCCATAATCACGAGACTTTCCCCATCTCTACTCACCCATGCAAACAGTTCACCAATCATCCCTTGAATGTCACTTTCCCCACACATACGATGGTTCTCTCAATTCTCCTTACACTGTCCCTAACTCCATTTATTTCCCTACATCCTTACATCCCCGGCTACACATAAGAAACAATGAAACGTAACATTTTAACATATTCGCAATCAAAACATAAAAAACAATGAAACGTAAGACTAGAACATATTCCTACTAATCAAGCCAGAATAAACTACAAAACGTCAATTGCTCACAGCCGCGAACACAATAAAGGACATTTCTCGTAAAATATAATCTGCAAAAAACCAATAAAATATCATCTCCTTTGTTCAACCAACCGTAGCACACATTCTGCCGTTGCTATTGCTTGAGTCCATTTAGAAACAGCAAAAAAGAATCATTGTCACCGGAAAAGCCGTGCTGTTTCTTCAACTGCAGCCCCAGAATTGATCGCATTTATCTTCTTTGTCGCAACTCCCTCAGGTAGGGACGCAAATGTTGAAAGGTCAGGTAATTTTTTTTCTACCTTTATGTCTTTTTTTTTTTCTTCTCAATTCCCTCGTCGAGAATAGTTTTTGTTTCTTTACTTTATTTTTTACTAAATCCGATAAAATAATTATTCTTTGAAGAGTATTATTTTCTTTAATCGGGTTTACTGTTATTGTATTTTTATATTTGTAAATTAGAAAACGTGTGATTCAATTTAATAAAGAACTGTCAGATTTGGTTTGAAAAAGAAAATGAAAATTGAAGAGCGGTTAACGGAATTGATAACTAGCCGGGCTGCAAACCTGGAGAACGCAGGTTCAAATCCCGATAGAGTAATTTTTTTTTTTAAAAATCGGGACTGAAATAAAAACTCTCTGACCTGAACACCTCATGGGGACTGCATGGAACAAACAGCTTTGTTTTCCCCAATCATATAAGACTATATATAGTTGTACCACAGACCCTGGTAGTGGAAAAACACCAGAAGATAAGTTTTTTTTTTTTTCTCAAAATAGAAGAATATTTTACTTAAAAGTAAATTTAATTTAACACAAAGTAATTTCTATACCTTCTTATTGTCTTTAGCTAGCTACAATTATTGGTCTCTAGGTCTTGTGATAGTTTCATTGCAAAAACAGGTTTGTTCCATTATAGGCGAAAGCGGTCATCATAAACAGGGTGCATTAAGTCTGACCCACACTGTTTATGTCCGTTTGCACCGTTCTCCTCCAGTTATTACATTATTTAATAAATTATATTTAATTATGTGAATTTAATCCTTTCACTCTGTCATGTTTTTTTGTTGTTGCCAGGACAACCCTTCATTGTCCTGTGTAGTTTTCACTACATATACATATATGTGTACATATATTTTCGATACATGGTAAGTATCGCATACACATTAACCGGCATTGAAAGGGTCCACTCGCCACTTCGTCTGCATTTAGCCCGCATGCAGTTTGAGGCTGATTCGCGACAAACTTCATTAATGGATTTTAATTATTGGTTTGTTCTAAACACATATATTCTCGTATATATGTGTGCATTTTAATGTGTGTGGTATATATATATATATATATATATATATATATATACACACACACACATATATATATATATATATATATGTATATTGTGTATATTAACGATGGCTGAGTTCCTTTCTGTGCGGTTTTGCCGTATGTCTTTTGGCGCGTGCTGAGACTGCTATGATGGGGGCTGCAGCTACCTTTCTTTGTTTGGGAGATGAAATATTAATTCGGACGATTCCACTGGCACGGGCGGTTAAGCAATTATTGATTTAATTCGTTTGCAGTGTTACTAGACCATTCCATAACCATAACATATATTCTTAAAATGCATCAAAGAAACTATATTTCTAGAGGCCATGTAAAACCCCTAGGTATTAGAGTTAAGGAACATACATTTTTTTAGAGATCAAATTATATAGGAAAGATTGAAACATATCTCCGTTGTTGTAATTTTTGTTTACTATTTTATAAATTGAATGCATATTCTTTCAGTAAAAATCGCCATTTTTCGGGCTCATCATGAGAAGAGGGAAGCTGCAATACATCTTCTAAAATACATCTGATACAAAAAAAAAAATGAAAGAGTGATCGCGGACGACAAAGGGAGAAAATACTGGATAGCTAGGTATCGTGGCATGGAAAACAGTCAACAACAGAACTGATACGATGCACTGTAGATAGAAGATTGTGGAAGGACATAATCGCCTACGCCAACCGGTATGGCACATGATGATGATTATTACTATTTCAGTAGAACCAATACCAAATTAAAGACGGTGATTTTTATATTCCACCCCACTATTTTTTCCAAAACACGTCTGTAAACTCTATTAAAAAGTTCTCTCTGCCACGTCCTACTCGACTGCACAGGCGACGATTACAAAATAGAAACTTTAATTGAAATGAGATTATTTGCTCCCAGTCACTTTTTTATTCCAGTTCCCTCGAAAGAACAGATAGATAGATAGATAGATAGACAGACAGACAGACAGACAGACAGACAGACAGACAGACAGACAGACAGACAGATAGATGGATAGATAGATAGATGGATAGATAGATATATAGATATAGATAGATAGATAGATAGATAGATAGATAGATAGATAGATAGATAGATAGATAGATAGATAGATAGATAGATAGATAGATAGATAGATAGATAGATAGATAGATAGATAGATAGATAGATAGATAGATAGATAGATAGATAGATAGATAGATAGATAGATAGATAGATAGATAGATAGATAGATAGATAGATAGATAGATAGATAGATAGATAGATAGATAGATAGATAGATAGATAGATAGATAGATAGATAGATAGATAGATAGATAGATAGATAGATAGATAGATAGATAGATAGATAGATAGATAGATAGATAGATAGATAGATAGATAGATAGATAGATAGATAGATAGATAGATAGATAGATAGATAGATAGATAGATAGATAGATAGATAGATGTGAGATGAGTTAGTAATTTGGATGATTCCACTAGCATGGGCGGTTGGGCAATCATGAATATTAATTCGTTTGCAGTGATACCGGGGCTTTCCATAACCAAAACCATAGATAGACAGACAGACAGACAGACAGACAGACAGACAGACAGACAGACAGACAGACAGACAGACAGACAGACAGATAGATAGATAGAAGACATGTATTTCTTCTGAATGTTCACCTGTTAAAAAAGTGGGCGTGAGTCATACAATAACTGTGAGAATTATCGATCGATTTCATTATCGGATCTCGGAAAAATCTACTGATTCAAACATGTACGTAATGTGGTGAAACATTAGAAGTGCACTCAAGTAATCCTATATACATTAGTAGTAAGTCACTCTCTCTCTCTCTCGCTCTCTCTCTCTCTCTCTGTCTGCGATCAGGACTTAATCAGAGTAGGATTCCAGATTCTCAAATGAAGACAGCTGTCTGTTTAAGTGAATTTATCTACCCCACAGACAGAACACCATAATTAGAGTCTGTTAGATCCACTCTGATTCAATACCTATTAAAACGTTGCACTGTTTTCTGCGCCAGCGGCCCGGTGCATCCGATTTCAGCCAGCATTTTATTTAGGTTTGCTTTCCTTAGCCTTTGATTGTCCTCAATCTTCCTGCAAGGCAGCAGATTGTCTTTTCTGTAGGGGGATTCTTAGATGGTCGGCCCTCCAGGTTTACGAGCACCATCTGCCCGAGTCACTAGAGGTGAATAACACAGACATGCACACACAAAGATATGAGATATGATTAACACAGACATGCACACACAAAGATATGAGATGTGATTAACACAGACATGCACACGGAAAGATATGAGATGTGATTAACACAGACATGCACACACAAAGATATGAGATGTGACAAACACTAACAGTAAGTGAAAAAAGGCTATTATTAGATGTCAAAGCAAAGAAATGTAAATCAATGCGAAGCTGTAGTAAAGTTAATTGTAAGAAGAAATTAACAAAATAAATATATAGGAAAAAAAGAAGAACAAATCAGTATGGTTAAAGCTTAACGTAATTAAGTGGAAGGGACAAATTAGAACAACGTTTCGGCTCAAAAGGCTTTTAGCAGGAACAAACATATAAAACACTCAAAGATATGTATTTGAAATTATTTTAAAAAATAATTTAATAAAAAAAGAAATATTAATTCCCAACTAGAATGAAAAAAAGAAATAAAAATAAGAATAAAATGACGGCCCCGAATGCTGCGATGTGGTCAGAAGGAAAATGAACGTTAGTACGCGCGGAGAACGTGTGCACGTATCTATAGATACATAATCTCATGAGAATCACAGAGGAATCGTTTACTGGGTGCCTTAGAATGGAGATTCTCATGCACGGTGATTCTTCTTCTACTTTATCATTTAACTATTCTTCAGAAACCACAGGCACGTGATATCTATTTGAAAGAGATAACTCATAGTTCAGTGTAACAATCACGGAGAAATGGTTCAACACTGTATAAGTCACTCTTCGTGATTCTTGGACGATGTGAAATGAAGCTTGGGTACAACGTGGTTGGATATTGGAGAACAGAGGAAGTGATCGATTTGAATTTTGTGAAAATGTCGCAGGACAAGAATAAAGGCTAGGTCTGCATGCCATCCGCCTTTAATGGGTACCGGATTCTTTTCTGGGAAAGTAAAGCGGCACGAACGTAATACCGACCACATTACTCGAAAAATCATGTGCCGAGGGTCTGTAAAATGTATGGTCACTAACACCTTATTCCCTATACGCCACTTGGCGTGACGGGGGTACTTTACTATTTTTTTTTTTTACTGTATACCATCCCCTTAATAAGAAAAAATGAAATCTTGATATCAGTACATTGTATGTCCACGTCCATCTGTAATAACTGCTTGACAGTGCTTTACTCACAGAGTCATTGGGACATTGGATCCGTTGTCTGGGACTGTTGTTCTGTTCTTCTTGCGAAGCTTCTGCTGATGCTGAAGTTCCAACTTACAGCCTGCAAGTCACTTGTGCTCGTGGGATACCTTGTATTTTCCCTTCCAAGATTACTTTTAGTAGGCTGTTGTGTTTTTTAACATGCCCCAAAAATCTCATTTGTCTTGTTTGAATTGTGCTTAGTAGTTTTCTTGTTATTTTTAGTTGTTATAAGATTTCATCGTTTGTTTTTCATTTCTTTCCATCCATTTCTTGAAATTCTTCTATAAATCCACTTTTAAAAGGCTCAAATTTTATGTTTCTTGTCTAATGTCCATGTTTCTACACCATACATGAATGTTGAGAAAATATATCTTGTTACTATTGTTAGTTTTATCCCTGGTATTGTTTTGTTGTCAGTAAATTTTTTAAAATGGGACAATATATCAATCTTTTTTGCAGGTTCTTTAGTTTCCGTGTTTCAAAATACTCTGGATTAGTGTAAGAGTGTAGTCCCCGCTTTATGGAATATAACAGATGATAATACTATCGACTAGGTTAGAGAATCAAAATGTCTTAAGCACCGCTGCTGCGAGTATATCCGGTCTTTGGATCTGTCCAGTAGCGTCATTCTTATGGGGGTGTGAATCAGGGCAAATGACTGCCTAATCAGATCAGGAAGAGTGAATTAATCATCTTGTTGCGAAACAATCTCACGACGACTGGACGTTCTAGTTAGTGCAGAGAATTTGTGCGAAGTAATTTCAACTATCAGCCCCATAGCCCGTTGAATCTTGGTGACTTGACAGAAGAGAGTCAATGCAAATAAAGGAATATAAATACGAAGCAGCAGTAAAGCTGATTGTAATGGAGAAATGAAGAAAAAAATTAAAAGAGTATGGTTAAAGCTTTACCTAATTAATGGACGACACAAATATGAACGACGTTCCGGTTCAATAAGCCTTCAGCAGGGACAAACAAACAACACACACACAGTTATGAAAGCAAATATAGTTAGTATTAGTCCTATATCGCTAACTAATAATGGGAAATCTAAAATAAAATAGTTTCAAACTAGAATTAATCACATTTCTCATTATAGTTTGAAATTATTTTGTTTTAGATACTTCATTATTAGTTAGCTATGTAGGGCTAATTTTATTTCCTAGATAAAAGATATAGGGCCGGAGTAGCATTAAGAAATATAAGAACATGTTTAGGCCTTCAAATGAAAGGGACCCAGCATATTAAATTTTAAAAAATTACACGCACAAGATCACTCAGTAAGTGGCGACCTCCGTCAAGGATCATGAAATCGATCATGGCTTGCTGGATGCATTTTCTTTATTAATTATAGAAGCAGATGTGTTATATAAGATTAGTTTTGAGGATCTGATTAAAGACTTTGCCATTTTAAAAACGTAGGAGACAACTATTTGAAGATAAATAAAGTGGAAGTATTCAAGGATAGATCAGTGGTTAGTGAACTGGACTACAAAGGACAAGAGGTAGGGTTCAATCCTGACAGACGCCTTCCGGGTTCACCCAGCCTTAAATGAGTACCGGATTTTTTTCTGGGAAAGTAAAGCGGTACGGGCGTAATACCGACCACATTACGCCAAAAAACATGTACCGAAGGCCTGTGAAAATTATGGTCATTAACACCATATTCCATATACGCCACTTGGCGTGACGGGGGCTCTTTACCTTTTTTTTTTTTTTTTTTTTACTATTCATTAATAAACATTATTTTCCTTATTACAGCAAGTCTTGTTTAATTTGCAGAAAC
This sequence comes from Megaustenia siamemsis, assembly GCA_032433765.1. Taxonomy (NCBI): domain Eukaryota; kingdom Metazoa; phylum Mollusca; class Gastropoda; order Stylommatophora; family Ariophantidae; genus Megaustenia; species Megaustenia siamemsis. Next base: position 18,872,037 of record JAVIAB010000126.1, read on the forward strand.
ACAAACTTATTTTATGGTTTATTATTGTTTATATTTTGAATGACATATATATGTAGGGGAAGGGACCAAAATCTTGTACGTGCGTAGGGCCTCTAAGGGCCTTAATCAGGCCCCGAGAAGAAGAAAAAAGAAATTAGTTTGATGATTGAAAAGTCTGGACCGAGAAAGCAGGCGAAGAAATCCAGAGATTGGCACATATTATCCACAGATACCTATAATTTTTAAAGACCTGCGGGCTGAAAGGAATTACCCAATGTTTAAGTTTTCAGCTCTCCGAGCAGGAGCGATCGTTGGTAAAATGATGTCAGGAGACAAATAATAAAAAATGAATATTTTTATGGAGGGAAGCTGTCGAGGTGACAGTTCAACGATTCATTTCAGAGAATGAGGTATGTTTATGGCATTCTAAAAAAATAACAAATAATTAACAACAGAAAACAAAAAGAACAACGAAGACAGCCCGAAGCAGGAACGACACTGCTCGATACAACGCTTAACCGCGAGAAACCTGCGCCAGAGCATACCGGTATACAAATACATACATAAAGTCTGTTCTCGAGTTGTATTTATAACCCTATGTGATAGTCATGAATACACATGTGTGAAAGACGCAATAATAGCAACATGTTTAGGTTGTTTAATTGGCCGTGTGCTCTAGCGCAGGTTTCTCGAGGCATAGTGCTGTGTCGAGGAGTACGGGTTCAATCCTGCTTCGGACTGCTTCTCTTTTTTTTCCCTCTGTTGTTGATTATTTGTGAATTTATTCCGAGTGTTGTAAACATGCCTCTTCCCCTGAAATGATTCGACTAAATGATGTCAAATATTTATAGCTCGCGTGTCTGAAGACGAGCAGCCGCGACATCTCAATGATTAGTGAACTGGACTACAAAGGACAAGAGGTAGGGTTCGATCCCAACCGACGGTTTCCGGTTCACTCAGCCATTAATGGGTACCGGATTTTTTTTCTGGGAAAGTAAAACGGCACGGGCGTAATACCGACCACTTTACCCAAAAAAATCATGTGCCGAAGGTCTGTAAAATTTATGGTCACTAACACCATATTTCCTCTACGTCACTTGGCGTGACGGGGTTACTTTACTTTTTTTTTATATCTGAAGACGCCATAAATTTTCAGTTATTCTAGAATTTCCTTTTCAGCCAGCAGGCCTTTGTAATACCAACATGGCTGTGGCAGAATCTATGACTGAAAAAAATACCGTTAACGACACAACATGTTAACGCCCCAACCAAAATCACATAAGGGAACACGCGGTAAATATCATGTCAGTACATTTCTCATGAAATACCTGCCTCTACATTACTAATCAACATACAGCACATGTTTCAGTGCTATTTTTCAAAACTGCTTTCCAGTCTTACTTATTGATTTTGTTTTCTTTCACTAGGCTGTTTAACGCCACAGCAAGTCGTCGTTAATTTCTGGCTATATTGGACGTTGTGTTTTCCACCTTCACAATCTCATTTCGTTGTATGTTTTTTTTCCATTTCACGCTTTAATCTATATCAAGCATGGGTAGTTTTTTTTCCCGCGTTTTACACTTTCCATTTAACTTCTTACAATCTTTAATCTATACAGAATGTTACATTGGTTGCCCTCCACATGTTTGGGTTGCTATTTGTTCTTGAGTTAGTCTGTCTTCAATGACACAGTTCCTTTCCTTGATCACCTCATCTAATGTGTTATTAATAATTACGATCACCATCAGGTGTCATGCCGGTTGATGTAGCCGATAATTTCTCTCCACATCACTCAGTCTTTATGCATGTCATAATTTCACAATGAACTTTTATTGCGCCATTTGGATAAGTTGTTCAATACTTTGTTAAAGCAAAAAGAGAGCTAATTTCCAATATTAGGAGAAACAATCATCGTTTTTTGGCCATGTAATGAGAAGAGAACAGCTGGAATATATTGTAACAACTTGGAAAATTGACGGACGAAGAGATAGAGGAAAGCAAAGAGAAAAGATACCAAACAGCTTAAGAGAATGGCTTGGCTGAAGGTTAACAACAGAAATGATAAATAACTGTCGAGATCGAAAGTTGTGGAGAAACAATCATCTACGCCAGCAAGTCCGGTACTTGATGATGATGGTTCAATATTATTTATCCTGCTAGTTTTCCGTCGCTTTTCTTCCCTTTCATTCTCTGTTCTTATAGCATACTCAATGTCTTCTTTTCGCATCAAGTGCACAATAAATGTTGATTCTTTTCTTCAACTTCCTTTCCGCTCCCTGTGGTGCATAAGCCTTCAACAAACACTTTCCAAGCCGTTCTTTTTTATGCTATTATTTTAAGACTATTCAAATAAACAAATATTCTAGTTCGAATATTCATAATATAAACAAATATTCTAGTTCGAATATTCATAATATAAACATATATTCTAGTTCGAAAATTCATAATATAAACAAATATTCTAGTTCGAATATTCATAATATAAACAAATATTCTAGTTCGAATATTCATAATATAAACAAATATTAAGTACCAACATGATCAGTTATTAACTTTATAATTCTATTTTTACTTATATTCAATGAAATTAAATGAGCATTACATCAAACTATTTTTATTTTACTTCATGTTAACTTTTCAGATTATATCCAAAGGTAGTGTTTTTGTAACCTTTTTCTACTTACAATGTTTTTTTTTGAGTCTTCATGTAAATGTTTATTGTGACCAAATCTTGATATGAGTGAGTGAGTGAATCTTTCAAATGTCAACGGTTTATCAAGTCAACGACAAACAACCACTAATCTATGAATTCGATGAACAATCATATAAATAATGTTTATATCAACAATTTATCAAGTCAAACGACAAACCACAAACCGTCTGTGAACTCATTGAAACAACCACATGAATCATGATCATATCAACAGTGCAGGATATCTGGCAGCACGAGTCGTCCATGCAAAACCCGTTCAAGGAGATCACTGATCTACTGCCCCTTCCCCTGTTCATCTCTGGCCCAGCTGTCTCCACTCTCAACTCACCCTCTCCTTGTCAAATTTCTTACTGCCCTCTAAAATACGTCATCATATTTTCACGCCACTTGTCACTCTCTGCGCACTGTACTGGACTACTTATTGTGGCGCGCATCAATTCCATCTTCAATTTCGTCTCCTGACCCTTTAGTGCGCAGTTTCTCGTCTACATTTTAAGTTATCTCAATTATATTTGACTAATATTTTAGTGTCCTATTATATGGCTGTGAAACATGGAGAGCAACAAAATTGACAACTACGAACATACAGACTTTCATTAATGGATGCTTACGCAGAATAAAAGGATGGAAATGGCAGGACAAAATTACTAACATAGAATTATGGAAATGTACCAGTCAAACACCAGTGGATAAAGAGATACAGCGAAGACGATGGCGCTGGATAGGACACACTATGGAAGCCAACTGAGAGTATTACACAACAGGCCCTTTTTTGGTATCCCCAGGGGAAAAAACAAAGAGGAAGACCAAGAAATTCTTGGAGAAGGCAGATATAAGCAGAGATGAAGATGATGGGGAAGACATGGAATGATCTTAAAAGAATGGCAAAAAACAGAACGACTTGGAAAGTGTTTGTTGAAGACCTATGCTTCACTGGGAGCTAAAAAGGTAGAAGAGAAGAATATTTTAGTATAAAATGATTTTGCATTTATTGTAAATATACATTCTCGTTTCTGGATTCTGTCCTTCGCTGTTATTCATTTATATCTTCAAAGTACCATTCCTGCCTCCTTTAGTTTACTTTTTCTCATCCTCTTCATACCCCAACAGAAAGCCACGAAATACAGGTTTTCATGTTCTAAAGAAATACAGGTTTTCACGTTCTAAAGAAATACAGGTTTTCATGTCCTATAGAAATGCAGGTTTTCATGTTCTAAAGAAATACAGGTTTTCATGTTCTAAAGATGTGCAAGTTTTCATGTTCTAAAGATGTGCAGGTTTTCATGTTCTAAAGAAATGCAGGTTTTCATGTTCTAAAGAAATGCAGGTTTTCATGTTCTAAAGATGTGCAGGTTTTCATGTTCTAAAGATACGCAGGTTTTCATGTTCTAAAGATGTGCAGGTTTTCATGTTCTAAAGATGTGCAGGTTTTCATGTTCTAAAGATGTGCAGGTTTTCATGTTCTAAAGATGTGCAGGTTTTCATGTTCTAAAGATGTGCAGGTTTTCATGTTCTAAAGATACGCAGGTTTTCATGTTCTAAAGATGTGCAGGTTTTCATGTTCTAAAGAAATGCAGGTTTTCATGTTCTAAAGAAATTCAAGTTTTCATGTTCTAAAGAAATGCAGGTTTTCATGTTCTAAAGAAATTCAAGTTTTCATGTTCTGTAGAAATGCAGGTTTTCATGTTCTAAAGAAATTCAAGTTTTCATGTTCTGTAGAAATGCAGGTTTTCATGTTCTAAAGAAATTCAAGTTTTCATGTTCTGTAGAAATGCAGGTTTTCATGTTCTAAAACTACAAAATTTCCGGAAAAGCATGACCGACCCCTTATGGGTCCTTGTCACGAGAATTCCTATCGGTTCGGGAAAACTGATTTTATCCCAGGCCGCTGACATCCCTAACTACACATCTGGATAAGACGGCTTGGAAAGTGTATTTTGAAGACCTATGCTCCACGGAGAATTGAAAAGAAGAAGGAAGAAAAAGAAGGTAATATTGAAGTGAAACTAAAATGTCATGGTGGTTACTTTTCTAAATACAACTCTTATAGTTTGACAACTGTGTACGTTTCCCTTTAAGTTAAATAAAAAATAGGTAAATAGCCCCGTCACGCCAAGTGGCGTATAGGGAATATGGTGTTAGTGACCATAATTTTAACAGACCTTCAGCACATGTTTTTTTGGGTAATGTGGTCAGTATTACGCCCGTGTCATTTTACTTTCCCAGAAAAAAATCAGGTACCCATTTAAGGCTATGTTGACGTTTATTGGACAATTATTAACAGTTTGAACTTTGTGGTGAAAAATATCCCAGTTTGGGAAGTGCAGTTGCATACACAGAACTTTAATTGTTCTCCGATGATTAACGTGGATCGGATCTAAAAATAGATTTAATTGGAAATGTCAGCATGAACGTTATATTGCTTTTGATAGGTTGATTACTTGAGCATTTAGCCGCTTGGAAAAAAAAATCTGACAAAATGATAGGATTGTTTTGGTGATTGCGGCTGTTGATATGTCGGTGGTAGTGCTGGTAGTTATGTTGAACCGTTTAGTGGTCGCGTGTGGGCGTTGAAGACTGGAGCGTGGTTGTGCTTGAGTTCTTGATACGAGGAGATTGAGAAGTGGAGGGAATGAGCTATTTGTTCAGTTCCTAAAGAGCTCTTCTATTTTCTGATAATTACCTTCTCTACACTACAAAGTAGGGAGCCGCGATAGCTCAGTGGTTAGTGAACTGGATTACAAAGGACAAGAGGTAGGGTTCGATCCCAATCGACGGCTTCCGGGTTGACCCAGCCTTAAATTAAGTTACCGGATTTTTTTTCTGGGAAAGTAAAGCGGCGCGGGCGTAATACCGACCACATTACCCCAAAAATCATGCTCTAAAGGTCTATAAAATTTATGGTCACTAACACGATATTCCCTATAAGGCACTTGGAGTGACAGGGGCTCTTTACTTTACTTTACTGTACTTTCCTGTCATGCTATCTCCTCTAAGTACTGCACCGTGTATCTTGTTCTCTCTGTGTGAGTCTTGGGAAAAACAAGGTCTAGGTTAGTAAAAAAAAATTCAAAAGATGAGGAAGATATTGTGCAATTGTTTTTTGACAATAGAAACAGGAAAAACAAAAAACAAAGAGAAAAAGTAGAGTCAGTCATAACATATGGGTGAAAATCATGGACGATATTGCTCTGTAGTGACCTCATGTGACTAATCTCTCATTTAATTTGCTTGTTTTTTTTTTTAGAAATGACACTTTCTTTCCATTAACACTTTCTCCGCTCTCTTGTCTATAAATAACACTTACTTTTCATGCTCGTTGATAAGTGAAACGGTCTTCCATTGTTTGTTGATAATTAAAACCTTTTATTGCTTGATAATTAAAACATTCTTCCTTTGCAGGTTGATAATTAAAACATTCTTCCTTTGCAGGTTGATAATTAAAACATTCTTCCTTTGCAGGTTGATAATTAAAACATTCTTCCTTTGCAGGTTGATAATTAAAACATTCTTCCTTTGCAGGTTGATAATTAAAACATTCTTCCTTTGCAGGTTGATAATTAAAACATTCTTCCTTTGCAGGTTGATAATTAAAACATTCTTCCTTTGCAGGTTGATAATTAAAGCATTCTTGTTTTGCAGGTTGATAATTAAAACATTCTTCCTTTGCAGGTTGATAATTAAAACATTCTTCCTTTGCAGGTTGATAATTAAAACATTCTTCCTTTGCAGGTTGATAATTAAAGCATTCTTCCTTTGCAGGTTGATAATTAAAACATTCTTCCTTTGCAGGTTGATAATTACAACGTTCTTCCTTTGCATGTTGATAATAAAAACGATCTTACTTTGCAGGTTGATAATTAAAACATTCTTCCTTTGCATGTTGATAATAAAAACATTCTTCCTTTGCAGGTTGATAATAAAAACGATCTTACTTTGCATGTTGATAATAAAAACATTCTTCCTTTGCAGGTTGATAATAAAAACGATCTTACTTTGCAGGTTGATAATAAAAACGATCTTACTTTGCAGGTTGATAATAAAAACGATCTTACTTTGCATGTTGATAATAAAAACATTCTTCCTTTGCAGGTTGATAATAAAAACGATCTTACTTTGCATGTTGATAATAAAAACATTCTTCCTTTGCAGGTTGATAATAAAAACGATCTTACTTTGCAGGTTGATAATAAAAACGATCTTACTTTGCATGTTGATAATAAAAACATTCTTCCTTTGCAGGTTGATAATAAAAACGATCTTACTTTGCATGTTGATAATAAAAACGATCTTACTTTGCAGGTTGATAATTAAAACATTCTTCCTTTGCATGTTGATAATATAAACGTTCTCCCTTTGCAGGTTGATAATAAAAACGTTCTTACTTTGCAGGATAATAAAAAAAACGTGTTTCCCAATTTGGTTCATAATTAAAACCTGATAAAGTTAGTTGATAATTAAAACTTTCTTCAAACCTAATCTACAATTAAAACTTTCTTCACAAACCGGTTGATAATTAAAACTTTCTTCAAACCTAATCTACAATTAAAACTTTCTTCACAAACCGGTTGATAATTAAAACTTTCTTCAAACCTAATTTACAATTAAAACTTTCTTCAAACCTAATCTACAATTAAAACTTTCTTCACAAACCGGTTAATAATTAAAGAGTTCTTTAAACATAATCTACAAAGAAAACTTTCTTCACAAACCGGTTGATAATTAAAACTTTCTTCCTATGCTGCTTGATAATTGAAGCCATCTTACCAAGTTCATTGATAATTAAGAATACATAAACAATTCTATATACATGTGCTATCATGATCTGAGCTGTAATGCTGATGTTAAGAAAGGGAAATAATCACATGAAAAAAGGTAAAATAACCTGTTGGTGGAAATTGTATTGCTATAAACGTTAGTTATCGAACTTAGTCTTATATCTGTAAAGCGGTAACATTAAATCTTGTTGATATTATTTATCACCTTTTTTATAATTTTTAACATTCTCCATGCAATGTTTTATAAATACCGCGTTCTCCCAGGGCCGGTCGATAATTAAAATTTTCTCATTGTATGAATGCATCTTTAAGCTGCATTAAAAACATGTATTAAGAAACAGTTTAGAGTGAAACAATGCGGACGGCACACTAGTGACACTATGCAGGGATACAATACAATCTATGCATTTTGTTTGTGTTTCTTGACATTCTTTGTTAGCTGGTTCATATACGGCTTAAACTATGTTTCTCGTCCCCAGTTGTTATCTTCTGTTTTGCAATTTGCCACATTTTATTATTTTGATTTCAGATTGTGATGTGACAGATCAAACAAACCTAACATAAATTGACTGGCATTGACAATGGATAAACAAGGAGGCATGAACTTTGGACATAGGGAGTCATTAGGGGGACTCCGAAACTTTCCACGTTGAGTTGGTTGATGTAAGGAGCATGACAATCCAACTTAACCACATTTCACTAACAATGGGAAAATGAACAGAGGCTTTACAGTAGGCCGTTTACGAATAGTGAAGTAGGGAACGGAGATACTACGGTGGGCCGTTTACGAATAGTGAGATTGGGAAAGAGATTATACAGTTGGCCGTTTACGAATAGTGAAGTAGGGAACGGAGATACTACGGTGGGCCGTTTACGAATAGTGAGATTGGGAAGGAAGAGTATACAGTGGGCCGTTTCACGAACAGTGAGAATGGGAAAGAAGATTATACAGTTGGCCGTTTACGAATAGTGAGAATGGGAAAGAGATTATACAGTGGGCCGTTTCACGAACAGTGAGAATGGGAAAGAAGATTATACAGTGGGCCGTTTACGAATAGTGAGAATGGGAAAGAGATTATACAGTGGGCCGTTTCACGAACAGTGAGAATGGGAAAGAAGATTATACAGTGGGCCGTTTCACGAACAGTGAGAATGGGAAAGAAGATTATACAGTGGGCCGTTTACGAATAGTGACAATGGGAAAGAAGATTATACAGTGGGCCGTTTACGAATAGTGAGAATGGGAAAGAAGATTATGCAGTGGGCCGTTTCACGAACAATGAGAATGGGAAAGAGATTATACAGTCGGCCGTTTCACGAACATTGAGGAAACCATAACCTTATATAACACTCTAGTTCTTTGATACCGTACGGTGAGTTTCTAGGGACGAAATCCTATCCGATATCCATCAGTAGAGACGTAGCACAAAGATCTCGCATATCGCAGGAGATCAATGCAATTCTCGTATAATTTGAACCGAGATTCAAATCTACGTTATAGAGAATGATTTATATGTGATGAGCAGGTCATCATGAAGTAGGGTTAAGGCTATAGGATTGGTAAGCGAGCTGAAGAGATCATAGGTAATCTCATACAGATGGAAGACTGACTGTGGTCAAGACTCCCTAGAATTCTACAAAGATGATCATCGTTTAAAGTGAAACAAATAGCTTGTGTGAAGAAGCTTTTGACACATTTCTTACGGATTATGCATGTGGAAGGGGCCTGGCTAGCCTAGTTGGGAAAACCACCCGACTGGGCTACCGACGTTTGGACAACACGTGTTCGATTCCCGCTGGAAGCAGTGTGAGTTGTACTTGTTGTTAGAAAAAAAATACCTTCGCGGTCGACCAAGCCGCTGGCAGATATGGGTACCAGGGTTAATTCTGGGAAGGTGAGGAATGCCGCCTCGCATCGTGAGTTTCGCAGAAGTCTCCGAACACTTCTGGATTGGCGGCCGAGCACATATGGGTCAAAATTCGCGTGCTTAGACGCCGATTCAAGTCTCGTACTTTACTCTTATATTTAAAGATAGAGAAAGCTGACCAGTTTAGGTTGCCAGCCTTGTGCCGCGACCTGTTTATGGTCTGCCTGGTCTGCTGTCCTGATCAATTATGACTTTTGTAGAATAATCAAGAGTTATAAAGAGTTATAAAGAGAGAAAATAAGTTAGAAATGTTCGGAGAAAGAAACATAATTAAGTTACAATTTAGAAGTCTTCCGTTTCCAAGATGGCGGAACTTGTTCACATTCTCTCGATCGCTGCAGAAGTTGCATTTGGGGTCTGATTAATTTCGGCTCTCCATTGCAATTTTCTGCGTTAAAGTGAAAATGATGTTATACTTAACACATCTGCGCCGATGAAGCGGTGTAGTATGCACGGCAATATTCCTTTTGTTAAATCAAGTGTTGTGAATATGACCTTCCACCGTCTAGAGTTGATCTGCGGTTTCCGTCACGTTGAGTGCTGTTCAATGACAGTTGTTGGAATTGTTTGACGCAAGTCATTTACATGTTACAACTCATTAATGTGGATTGGAGTAAAAAAACGATATCATAACATCATCAAGCGTTATACATTTTAAACAAAGTATGACGATCATCATTTTCAGGAGGACGTGAATTTCCGGCAGATATGATGGATAGGCGGCAGGAACCATTGAAGGCTATTTGTGAAAGTGTTCCTTGTTGCAATTTACTCATATTCCAAGTCCAGCTTGTTTGCAGGAACTACTGAGTTAGGTGCTCTGTGCACATCGCGAGCTCTGTGTTTCATCCGTTTTGATTATGTTTCGATATTCCAATAGTTTACGATGAATGATGATATCGTATGGCAGGGAACAGTTGGCTGTGTTCGCTTTCTGTGCGGTTTCGCCTTATGTCCTTTGCCGTGTGCTGAGACTGCTACGATGGGGACTACAGCTACCTTTCTTTGTTTGGGAGATGAGTTAGTAATTCGGATGATTCCACTGGCACGGGCGGTTGAGCAATTATGGGTTATAATTCGTTTGCAGTGATACCGGGGCCTTCCATAATCAAAGAACCAAAGTTATAAAACAAATAGGGAATAGGCAAATAATTGCGATGCTGCGGTAAAGCTGGTAGCAAGGAGCCAGTGATGGGGAGTGTTAGACACTCCAAGGTATGGTGACAGCTTTACAAATAGGGAATACAATACTGACGTTTCGGCTAGGAGCCTTCTTCAGAAAACAGGGACAACAACAACAAACGATGAAGCACAATTATCTATATCTACATGTTAGATGATCAGGAGAATGGAGAGATGGACAGAAAAGAAGAGAAGAAAGTGGGATTTAGAAATAAGAAAGGAGGCTACATGAGGGGAGGTAGGATGAGTGTCAAGATGTGTAGAAAAGAGAGAAAAGGCGGGTAGCCTTACAGGTGTGAAAACACTAGTGGAAATGGATACAAGGAAAGTACTAGTGTTTTCACACCAGTAAGGCTACCCGCCTTTTCTATTCCCCCCTTATTAACCCCCCTCCTCCTCGCTCTATCTTCCCCCTACTTTCCCCCCCCCTCCACCCCGAATCTTTTGTAGGCCTCGTGTCCACTGCTCATTCTCTCGATTGCTCTACGACGGACACTCAAGTTTTCCCAGCTAAGTGTTTGATTTTTCTTATGCGTTTTATACATTATCTACGTTGTACTTTTGATATTTCTATCTCTTCCTCATTTTTCCTATCTCTCTTTTCTACACATCTTGACTCTCATCCTACCTCCCCTCATGTAGCCTCCTTTCTTATTTCTAAATCCTACTTTCTTCTCTTCTTTTCTGTCCACCTCTCCATTCTCCTGATCATCTAACATGTAGATATAGATAATTGTGCTTCATCGTTTGTTGTTGTTGTCCCTGTTTTCTGAAGAAGGCTCCTAGCCGAAACGTCAGTACTGTATTCCCTATTTGTAAAGCTGTCACCATACCTTGGAGTGTCTAACACTCCCCATTACTGTCTCCTTATAAAACAGATAGATGGATATAGCACACGACGAATCAACGATACTAGTCACAATAGAAATCGTAGTATATTACAGGATTACAAGTTAAGCATTTATATTGTCAAAGGAACTTAATCTACGATCAGAACTATAAGCATCACGACCTTCAGTTGCATTGTTACATGACACGAAAATGAGGATTATAATTTGCAAAGGCAAAGAAACGCATATAAATTCATAAACATGCGAAGCTACAGTAAAATTGATAGTAAAGGAGAAATGAACAAAAAATAGGAGAAATAATAGAAACCAGGAATATAATGTAACTCCATTGCTGATGGTGAATGTTATCTTCAAGCTTTATAAACAGGATAATGAAGAGCTGATCTAGTAGTTGTAGTAATAAGCAATTACTTAGTATGAGTTAGTCAATTACTGAAGAGTGATTTATGTAATGTTGTGTTGAGAGAATATACATAAGCAAAATAAACAACTAAATGAAATGAGATGTTTTCATAGCCCGCGATGGACGAATAGACACAGACAGAGGGAGAGGGAGGGTGAGACATTGATATAGGAAACTCTTTATACAGACCTTTCTTCCATGAAACATATGTAATCAGAAGCTGCGTATGTAGAATTCATGTTTCGGCCCTTTATTTTCATGACAATTTTAGTGACGTTGGCCTGCTTTTAGAACCCCTTTGGCTATCCAGAACGTCAGTAAAATGACGATATAGAACCACGTACACGCACACAAACAAACTCGCAGACATAACTTTTAAATATGTGTAGCCCGCTCCGGTAAATTTGTAGACATGGAATTTAACAGAGAAAGCTTTTATAAAAGTTGAAACTCAATTTTAAAAGAGCGATTTTGGAGAAGATGGTAGACATTCTATTATCCCACTTGGATAATAGTTGTTTTTATCCCTTTCTTGATAGATGTAAGAGACCAGCACTTCAGATGTTTAGTATATTAACATTTACTCCTCATATGTGATACATTTCCATATATATATCACTATTCCCATCATCATCATCAACATCATCATCATCATCATAATGAATATCATGTGCCTTACGAAATGGTGTAGGTGATCATGCCGTTCCACAATTTTCTGTCCACAGTGCATCGTATCAATTACGTTGACTGTTCTCCATGCCACGACTACAAGCTATCTAGCATCTTCTCTCTTTGTCTTCCGCGATCTCTTTTTCCATGTAGTTTACCCGGTGTAACCAAGTATTCAAACTTTTCTATTCACATTATGTGTCAGAAAAATGTTTATTGTCTATTTCTGACGTTTTTAGGAGCTCTATTTTTGTGTTGCCCTCTTTGAGAATTTCCTTCGTGGTCTTTTTATCTGTTCAAGGAACTCTCAGCACTCTTCTAAGAAACTCCATCACTAATGGCCTCTGATCGTTACTTCGTTTGTTTGTTTACTGTCCTGACACACTGCTAGATGTCAGCATTTAGTCTATATAGCATTGATGGACTCGTTTTCTCATTTCTATTGATATAAACTTATTATTAAACAAAATGTTTTTCAATTTTCTACACGCTACTTTAGCCAGTACTATTTTAATTTGTATTTCTATGGTTCATATTCGTCCGATGTTAGATATAGAGATAGACAGATAGGTAGATAGATAGATAGATAGATAGATAGATAGATAGATAGATAGATAGATAGATAGATAGATAGATAGATAGATAGATAGATAGATAGATAGATAGATAGATAGATAGATAGATAGATAGATAGATAGATAGATAGATAGATAGATAGATAGATAGATAGATGGATGGATGGATGGATGGATGGATGGATGGATGGATGGATGGATGGATGGATGGATGGATGGATGGATGGATGGATGGATGGATGGATGGATGGATGGATGGATGGATGGATGGATGGATGGATGGATGGATGGATGGATGGATGGATGGATGGATGGATGGATGGATGGATGGATGGATGGATGGATGGATGGATGGATGGATGGATGGATGGATGGATGGATGGATGGATGGATGGATAGATAGATACTTATATATGCATGAACTACAACAAAACAAACAGTGAATGCTGCAGTGCTACCAATCAGCTGTGACTCAGCAATCTTGAACGTAATTTAACCATGCGTTTTACACAGTGATCTAACAGGAACCGACATGTGAAATCGAACTCTCACTAAACACATTACGTAGTCGTGACAGACATGTCCATCAATTATTTATGCAACGGCACAATGTCACCAATGTCGGCTGGATCATGTGCAGATCAAGAACAAAGAAATAGGATTATCGGTGAAAGAGACTCAAGTGGTGATCAATATTTGTAAACGAATACCAGCATGATCAAATAAGAAAGGCTAGCGCCTTGATTGATGCGGGAGCTGGGAGTATATAGTTCTCAATGTAAACTCTTGATGTCAGGTTTTGCAATAATAAGGCATACATATGTTCACGTTAAACATATGAGTTCGATACATCCACAAATCGTAAAATCTTATATATATATATATATATATATATATATATATATATATATATATCAGTCTTAACATATGGATGTAAATCATGGACAATAGGACAACAGACAAGAAAATCACTGGAGTCTGTAGAAATGTGGTTTTACAGAAGAATTTTGAAAATACCATAGACAGCAAAGAAGAGTAGTGAAAATGATCTGAAAGAGGTCACAGCAAAAGGAGAGCTAATTTTCAATATTAGGAAGAAACAATCATAATTATTTGGGGCCATGTAATGAGAAGAGAACAACTGGAATATATTGTAACAACTGGAAACATCGAATTATCATTATCACGATAAAGTACCATACCTACTGGCGTAGGTAATCATGTTTCTCCCAAACTTTGGATCTCGACAGCTATTTATAATTTTTGTTGTTTACCTTCTGCCAATCTATTCTCTTAAGCTTTCTGTTATCTTTCTTCTTTGCTTCGTCCCTCGGTTTCCCAAGTTTGTTACAATATATTTAAGATGTTCCATTATCATTAATGACTTTTTTTTAAAAAAAAAGGGAGAGAAAGAAGGGGTATTGTAACAGCTTTACGTAGGTGAGTAACAAACCGAAAGTCGACGTTTCGGCCAAGTAGGCCTTCAGCAGCTGGAATAACAAACAACAAGACAGAGATGAATATATATATATATATATATATATACAAATGTGTAGGGATGTATACAAGTGGCGTATTTTCTATGTTGCCGCAGCTACCGCCGGTAGCCTTGAACATATTAAGGAATTACAAAAGAAAATGATAATTTATTATATTTTTTATAATTATATTACACATTTTCTAATATTCTATTACACATTTCGTAGGCCAATATGATTTATTTGCTTCGATTTGCATTTATTGAAGCAAGGTTTTCCTCTGGCCACTATAACGTTTGTTAATGAAACTGAAAATACTCTACATTGAAATCTGTAGTAACTAGCGGTACATTTTTCCTCTATCCGGACCTAGTATTAACGACCTTGACATTCAAAAATGGGAGTCAAAATAATATAGCGGAAGCTACCGCTAGAGGAATGCGGTTTCATGGGTTATTTTTAGCTCTAGCCAATTAGAGGTGTTAAAAGTGAAAGTGAAACTATGTCTGATTACCGGAAGTTCCTTAGCTATTTATAACTACGTTATGCGCATCAGTTTCTGAAGAAAGAACTTTTTCTGCTCTCAAGAGAATCAATTCTGTTTGTCGCTCAACTCAGACACAAGAACGCTTATCTGGTTTGGCATTAATGTCCATTGAGAAATCATTCCTTCAGAAACTTAGAAACCAACCCAACAGTACTTTCAATGACAAAGTCATCGAGACATTTTTCGTCGCAAACAAGACGGAAATAATTAACATATAAATAAGTAAGTAATTTAAAATGTAGTGATGTCACAAAATATTAATTCTTGCAAGCCTACTGAATATAATGTATGTTTTTATTTATTATGTTGTCGGTAGCCAAGATCCCAAAACCAATATACGCCACTGGTTCAGACTACATGAAACTTTCATATTCTAGCAATGTTTACAACCATAACTACCTAACAAGGTAACCTGCCACTGACCTACCTTCTATAACAACAGTTTACGTGTTATTGTTGAAGTTTTGATTTTGTTATCTTGAATTTTTACACTTTTTTTAACCACATCTGTTCAACCTCAGACTGTGTCTTCTATGTTATATTGCCTTAATATTGTCAGTGAAACTTAGTGAGCGTATAAGAATATTTATCAACAAACACAGGCCAGAAGTCGTTAGTCGCTGGTCACTGCGGGATTTGTGAAGAGGGGATCTGAGCACCTATGGACGTTTTAGGAGTGTGATGACCTGCAAATAACTCAATTGACGAAATAGTCTCGAGAAAGGTCTCAATCTGAATAGCAAGAAAACCTCAGTAATGGGTATATCAAAGAAACAATCACTACCATCGTGCAGCATAAAAATAAACTGGCCAAACCTGAAACAAGTGCAACGAGTCAAATACTTGCACAATAATATCATCAGATTTAAGATGCACCATAGAAATAATATCCCTGTGTGTTACCGGGGCCTCATTATGAGGGAAGTAAAGAATATTGACACTGTGACCTTCCAGTCATGTCGTAAGAGGCGACTAAGTAGGTTGATCGATGGCTTGACAAGATGTCATTGTAAAAAGTATTGTTATGGAAACAGCGCCATATATTTTAGAGCAGTGATTTCTGAAATATGTGCCACCTTGGCACGCAAGGTTTCTGTTCTGGAGATTGTGGTTCTGCCCTATGTGCCACTTTGGCACGCAAGGTTTCTGTTTTTGAGATTGTGGTTCTGCCCTATGTGCCATCATCGGCTCGAAAGGACGATAGATAGATAAAGATAGAAATAATAAGCAGAATAACTCAGGTCAAATTTGCATTTCAGAGAATGAAAAACGTCCTATGGAACAAAGCTATATTAACAGAAGTGAGAAAGAGAGTTCATCGGTACTATATTGAGCCAATTCTGCCCTATTAAGCGAATCATGGACAGTAAACAAACAAACGAAAAGACGATTGGAAGCCACAGAGATGGGATTTCTCAGAAGAATGTTGACAATTCTCTGGACAGTTAAAAAGACCAACGAAGTAATTCTCAAAGAGGCTAAAACAAAAAGGGAGCTCCTAAGAAACATCAGAAGGAAATAATCAACCTTTTTCGGGCACATCATGAGAAGAGGAAAGTTGGAATACTTGGTTACAACTGGCAAAATATAGGGAAAGAGAGATCGCAAATAGTGACTTATCCACTTTACACGCCTGAATTTACAGTCAGATGTGGATATTTCCTTATACAAAAGTGTACAGATGCATTTTTTTGCACCCACGGGAGTTTTTTCTATAGTCATTGAGGGCGGTGCATGACCGCTCAGAGGGGCGTGATAGATATGTAAACTGGATGTTATCAATACCCTAATCATGTGGGATCGTCATCTCTCCGTGTGTACCACTATCAACCGGTGCATATTTCCTTATACAAAAGTCTACCGGTGCATTTTTTTTTTGCACCGGCGTCATATGCCGGGGTTCCGCGAATTTTGTTTTTAGCACCATCATCACTGGTGTTCCGCGGTCCGGTTGGGGTGACTTCTGGTGGCGGGAGCTCTCGTGTTGGGGTTCCGCGTGACCTCTCGATGTGATCGTTCGTGGCGGCCGATCGGGTGCCCTTGTAATTTTTAAAGGCCCGAAGTTGTTTTAACAACATTGTTACATTTTTTCAAGATTTTTACTTTTTAACAACATTGTTACATTTTTTCAATGTAAAATCTTCCTGAAATATATATTGTCATCAGCATCCAGTGTTTCCCTCAAGTACCGTCCTCATGTGTCGTCCTCATCATGTGCTCTCATCATCATTATCATCATCGTGTGCCATCTTCATACCAAGCCGATATGTTTCCCCATCATCATTAGCATCATGTGTCATGTCCTCATTATGATCATCATGTGCCGTCCTCATCATGTTTACCATTATCATTCGTTTTGTGTCGTCGTCATCTATCCATGTTTACCACAATCATTCGTCATGTGTCGTCATCTCCCCATGTGTCATGTGTCGTCATCTCCCCATGTGTCATGTGTCGTCATCTCCCCATGTGTCATGTGTCGTCATCTCCCCATGTGTCATGTGTCGTCATCTCCCCATGTGTCATGTGTCGTCATCTCCCCATGTGTCATGTGTCGTCATCTCCACATGTGTCGTCATCTCCCCATGTGTCATGTGTCGTCATCTCCCCATGTGTCATGTGTCGTCATCTCCCCATGTGTCATGTGTCGTCATCTCCCCATGTGTCATGTGTCGTCATCTCCCCATGTGTCATGTGTCGTCATCTCCCCATGTGTCATGTGCCATCCTTATCATCATTATCACCATGTTCCGTCGTCCTTATCATTATCATGTACCGTCACCATCATCATATTAATATGTTTACACTAGGAACGTCTTGTTGTGAGTTATCTCTTCATGTGTTGAATGAATTTTATGATATGTAAATGCTGACGGCGACCAAAAATACGAATGCTACGAAACTGACTAGAACATGCGACGTGAGCATTATCAGTTGGCCTGAGATATTCTGCTTTTTATTTTTGTTGTGCATCTTCAATCTGATGTTATTATTGTGCTCAAGTATTTGACGCGTTGCATTTGTTTCAGATTTGTCATGTTTATTTTTATGCTGCATGCTGGCGATTATTGTTTCTTCAATATGACCATTACTTCTGTTGTCTTACTATTCAGACTGAGACCTTTCTTGTTGATTTCTTCTACTGTTATGTCTATAATTTCTTGTATTTCATTCTCTGTCTCTGCGTGTCATCCACATATCGCAAATTATCAGTAATAAGTAATATATAATTAATTATTATTAATTATTTAATTTTAATTACAGTAATATATTTGTTATTATATATAGAGGTAATGGTAACAACAAAGAAAAAGACATCACCTCAGTGCAAAATAAAGACATGTGGAACAATATTAAAACAGGTAAATGAATTTAAATATTTGGGAACTTTGTTAACCTCAGACGGAAGATGTACAAAAGAGGTGAGATGAGGAATGGCTCAGGCAAAAGCAGCTTTCCAAAAAATGAGGAAAATACTATGCAATCCATTTATGACAATAGAAACAAGAAAAAGAGTTCTTAAATGTTACGTAGCGCCAGTCTTAACATATGGATGCGAGTCATGGACAATAGGACAACAGACAAGAAAATCAACGGAGTCGGTAGAAATGTTGTTTTACAGAAGAATGTTGAGAGTACCATGGACAGCTAAGAAGAGTAATAAAGATGATATAAGAGAGGTCAAAGCAAAAAGAGAGCTAATTTCCAATATTAGGAAGAAACAATCATCATTTTTTGGCCATGTAATGAGAAGAGAACAACTTGAATATATTGTAACAACTGGAAAAATTGAGGGACGAAGAAATAGAGGGAAGCAAAGAGAAAAAATAACAGACAGCTTAAGAGAATGGCTTGGCAGAAGGTCAACAAGAGAAATGATAAATAGCTGCCGAGATCGAATGTTATGGAGAGACATGATCACCTACGCCAGTAGGCCCGGTACTTGATGATGATGATATTTGTCCACATTCCACCGAATTGTCCCTATTTTGTGCAGTTTAGCATTTATAAACTTCGATTTAAACGGAACATCGCTCGCTGTGGTTTTTTTTCGGACGCCCTCGATGGTTTCTCGGACGCCCGCGGTGATTTTTAGACTTCCCATTATTTTTACAAGATTAGTCACTTCTCTTGGACGTCCGCGTCAGTTTTACTGGAATCAAGTTGTTTTCCGGACGTTTTGCGTCTGAACAGTTGGAGATGAGGATCAACTGACGGCCTATCCGCCTTCGCGTGCCGGAGCAGGCAAAGCTCTTTAACACGAGTTGACGGTACCCTCGGTTATCCTCCTGATTTCCTGGGGATCCTCTCTGCGTACAATCATGCGATTATACACGCTGTGGGGACGCCAGCGGATGACTTGCTTGGTTGTATTTATAATACACGTAGGCGCTACCGAGACGATACCTGATAAGAGGGACCTGAAGATCGATCGAGGGGCTAAAATGAACGTATGCGCCACCATAAACAATGTCATCAAGTATTCGCAGAAGAAGTGCAAGGGGCTGGAGGACCGGTTTTCGACAACTGATCTCTCGCCACGTGCTCGAGGGAACCTTGCAGCGCCTCATTGCAGATGTCTTGTGAGGAACACAAGCAGAAGCCTGCGAGTGCTGATCTCGGCACTTTTTTAATTTTCCACTTTTCTTAAAGTTTTGGTTTCAATTTACAAATAATTTTCATCTTTTCACACAATCTCAATCACTTTTTAACCATTTAATAAACTTTAACGTTCATTTAATATATCCCTTTTTAAAAAAAATAATAAATCCCTTTATAGCTTAATTTAACCGCTACTCTTGAGAACTATCTAACTCACTCACTCACTCACTCACTCACTCACTCACTCACTCACTCACTCACTCACTCACTCACTCACTCACTCACTCACTCACTCACATTCTCACTCTCACTCACTCACTATGTCTCCAATCTCCTTTAAAAGAAGTTTAAATCTCTTTAAAGCAGTATATTTTCACGTACAAGAAAAGTAACAACAAAAAATAGCCACCCGGTCAACCAGCAGATATCAGAAACATGCCCCTCCCCCCCTAAAACACCACCATTCTGATTGTCAATTACCATTCCTGCTGGCCGAGCGTGGCGATTATGACACCCCCCCCCTCCCCAAAGAAACACCCACCACTACGGTTATAAATTACTATTACTGTCGTATTAGGCGATTATGAACCACCACTCCCACAGAAACACCACCACTACGATTATAAATTACTATTACTGTCGTATTAGGCCATTATGAACCACCACCACTACGATTATCAATCACCATTTCTGCTGGCTAAGACAACTTTTCAAGTCTTCTGAAAGACATTGCTGCTTTACCTATTCTAATTCTAATTTCTTTACTTGTATTCCTTTCCCGATCAAGTGACTTCCAAGACAGATAAAGTGATCGATCTCTTCCACTGGTTTGTTTTCCATGTATATTCTGTCATCTGTTGGAATTAAGCTTTTCATGACGTTAGTCTTTTCATGATTGATTCTCAAGCAGTGACGTATTCTCTATGTTACAGCAGCTACCGCCGGTAGCCTGAACATATTAACGAAATACAAAAGG
Source organism: Megaustenia siamemsis (assembly GCA_032433765.1). Classification (NCBI taxonomy): domain Eukaryota; kingdom Metazoa; phylum Mollusca; class Gastropoda; order Stylommatophora; family Ariophantidae; genus Megaustenia; species Megaustenia siamemsis. Next base: position 18,892,718 of record JAVIAB010000126.1, read on the forward strand.
AAATGATAATTTATTATATTTAAAAAAAATTATATTACACTTTTTGAAATATTCTATTACACATTTCGTCGGCCGATAAGATTTGTTTCCTTTGATTTGCATTTTTTAAAGCAAGATTTTCCTATGGCCACTAAAACGTTTGCGAATGAAACCGAAAATACTCCACATTGAAATCTGTAGTAACTAGCGGTACATTTTTCCTCTATCCGGACCTAGTATTAACGACCTTGACATTCAAAAATGGGAGTCAAAATAATATAGCGGGAGCTACCGCTAGAGGAATGCGGTTTCATGGGTTATTTTTAGCTCTAGCCAATTAGAGGTGTTAAAAGTGAAAGTGAAACTATGTCTGATTACCGGAAGTTCCTTAGCTATTTATAACTACGTTATGCGCATCAGCATCTGAAGAAAGAGCTTTTTCTGCTCTCAAGAGAATCAATTCTGTTTGTCGCTCAACTCAGACACAAGAACGCTTATCTGGTTTGGCATTAATGTCCATTGAGAAATCATTCCCTCAGAAACTTAGAAACCAACCCAACAGTACTTTCAATGACAAAGTCATCGAGACATTTTTCGTCGCAAACAAGACGGAAATAATTAACATATAAATAAGTAAGTAATTTAAAATGTAGTGATGTCACAAAATATTAATTCTTGCAAGCCTACTGAATATAATGTATGTTTTTATTTATTATGTTGTCGGTAGCCAAGACCCCAAAACCAATATACGCCACTGGTTCAGACTACATGAAACTTTCATATTCTAGCAATGTTTACAACCATAACTACCTAACAAGGTAACCTGCCACTGACCTACCTTCTATAACAACAGTTTACGTGTTATTGTTGAAGTTTTGATTTTGTTATCTTGAATTTTTACACTTTTTTTTAACCGCACACTGTACAACCTCAGACTGTGTCTTCTATGTTATATTGCTTTAATATTGTCAGTGAAACTTAGTGAGCGTATAAGAAGATTTATCAACAAACACAGACCTGGAGTCGTTAGTCGCTGGTCACTGCGGGATTTGTGAAGAGGGGATCTGAGCACCTATGGACGTGTTCGGAGTGTAACCATGATGACCTGCAAATAACTCAATTGTCGAAATAGTCTCGAGAAAGGTCTAAATCTGAATAGCAAGAAAACCTCAGTAATGGGTATATCAAAGAAACAATCACTACCATCGTGCAGCATAAAAATAAACTGGCCAAACCTGAAACAAGTGCAACGAGTCAAATACTTGGCACAATAATATCATCAGATTTAAGATGCACCATAGAAATAATATTCCTGTGTGGTACCGGGGCCTCATTATGAGGAAAGTAAAGAATAGTGACACTGTGACCTTTCAGCCATGTCGTAAGAGGTGACTAAGGAGGTTGATCGATGGCTTGACAAGCTGTCATTGTAAAAAGTATTGTTATGGAAACAGCACCATATATTTTAGAGCAGTGATTTCTGAAATATGTGCCACCTTGGCACGCAAGGTTTCTGTTTTTGAGATTGTGGTTCTGCCCTATGTGCCATCTTCGGCTCGAAAGGACGATAGATAGATAAAGATAGAAATAATAAGCAGAATAACTCAGGTCAAAATTGCATTTCAGAGAATGAAAAACGTCTTATGCAACAAAGCTATATTAACAGAAGTGAGAAGGAGAGGTACTATATTGAGCCAATTCTGCCCTATGGAAGCAAATCATGGACAGTAAACAAACAAATGAAAAGACAATTAGAGGCCACAGAGATGGGATTTCTCAGAAGAATGTTGACAATTCTCTGGACACTTAAAAAGACCAACGAAGAAATTCTCAAAGAGGCCAAAACAAAAAGGGAGCTCCTAAGAAACATCAGAAAGAAACAATCAACATTTTTCGGGCACATCATGAGTAGATGAAAGTTGGAATACTTGGTTACAACTGGCAAAATACAGGGAAATAGAGATCACAAGTAGTGACTTATCCACTTTATACTCTCCCCCCCCCCCCGAATTTACAGTCAGATGTGGATATTTCCTTATACAAAAGTGTACAGATGCAGTTTTTCCACCGACGGGAGTTTTTCCTATAGTCATTGAGGGCGGTGCATGACCGCTCAGAGGGGCGTGATAAATATGTAAACTCGATGTTATCAATTCCCTAATCACGTCATCTCTCCGTGTGTACCACTATCAACCGGTGCATTATTCCTTATACAAAAGTCTACCGGTGCATTTTTTTTTTTTGCACCGGCGTCATATGCCTGGGTTCCGCGAATTTTGTTTTTAGCGCCATCAGCACTGGTGTTCCGCGGTCCGGTTGGGGTGACTTCTCGTGGCGGGAGCTCTCGTGTCGGGCTTCCGCGTGACCTCTCGGGGTGATCGTTCGTGGCGGCCGATTGAGTGACCTTTTGTAATTTTTAAAGGCACGAAGTTGTTGAAAAAATGTAACAATGTTGTTAAAAAGTAAAATCTTCCTGAAATATATGTTGTCATCGACATCCAGTGTTTCCCTCAAGTACCGTCCTCATGTGTCGTCCTCATGTGTCGTCCTCATCATGTGCTCTCATCATCATTATCATCATCGTGTGCCATCTTCATACCAAGCCGATATGTTTCCCCATCATCATTAGCATCATGTGTCATGTCTTCATTATCATCATCATGTGCCGTCCTCATCATGTTTACCACAATCATTCGTCATGTGTCGTCATCTCCCCATGTGTCATGTGTCGTCATCTCCCCATGTGTCATGTGACGTCATCTCCCCATGTGTCATGTGACGTCATCTCCCCATGTGTCATGTGTCGTCATCTCCCCATGTGTCATGTGACGTCATCTCCCCATGTGTCATGTGACGTCATCTCCCCATGTGTCATGTGTCGTCGTCTCCCCATGTGTCATGTGTCGTCATCTCCCCATGTGTCATGTGTCGTCATCTCCCCATGTGTCATGTGTCGTCATCTCCCCATGTGTCATGTGTCGTCGTCTCCCCATGTGTCATGTGTCGTCATCTCCCCATGTGTCATGTGTCGTCATCTCCCCATGTGTCGTCATCTCCCCATGTGTCATGTGTCGTCATCTCCCCATGTGTCATGTGTCGTCATCTCCCCATGTGTCATGTGCCATCCTTATCATCATTATCATCATGTTCCGTCGTCCTTATCATTATCATGTACCGTCACCATCATCATATTAATATGTTTACACTAGGAACGTCTTGTTGTGAGTTATCTCTTCATGTGTTGAATGAGTTTTACGATATGTAAATGCTGACGGCGACCAAAAATACGAATGCTACGAAACTGACTAGAACATACGACGTGAGCATTATCAGTAGGCCTGAGCTATTCTGCTTTTTATTTTTGTTGTGCATCTTCAATCTGATGTTATTATTGTGCTCAAGAATTTGACGCGTTGCATTTGTTTCAGATTTGTCATGTTTATTTTTATGCTGCATGCTGGCGATGATTGTTTCTTCAATATGACCATTACTTCTGTTGTCTTACTATTCAGACTGAGACCTTTCTTGTTGATTTCTTCTACTGTTATGTCTATAATTTCTTGTATTTCATTCTTTGTCTCTGCGTGTCATCCGCATATCGCAAATTATCAGTAATAAGTAATATATAATTAATTATTATTAATTATTTAATTTTAATTACAGTAATATATTTGTTATTATATATAGAGGTAATAGTAACAACAAAGAAAAAGACATCATCTCAGTGCAAGATAAAGACATGTGGAACAATATTAAAACAGGTAAATGAATTTAAATATTTGGGAACTTTGTTAACCTCAGACGGAAGATGTACAAAAGAGGTGAGATGAGGAATGGCTCAGGCAAAAGCAGCTTTCCAAAAAATGAGGAAAATACTATGCAATCCATTTATGACAATAGAAACAAGAAAAAGAGTTCTTAAATGTTACGTAGAGCCAGTCTTAACATATGGATGCGAGTCATGGACAATAGGACAACATACAAGAAAATCAACGGAGTCGGTAGAAATGTTGTTTTACAGAAGAATGTTGAGAGTACCATGGACAGCTAAGAAGAGTAATGAAGAGGTCAAATTAAAAAGAGAGCTAATTTCCAATATTGGGAAGAAACAATCACCATTTTTTGGCCATGTAATGAGAAGAGAACAACTTTAATATATTGTAACAACTGGAAAAATTGAGGGACGAAGTGATAGAGGGAAGCAAAGAGAAAAAATAACAGACAGCTTAAGAGAATGGCTTGGCAGAAGGTCAACAACAGAAATGATAAATAGCTGCCGAGATCGAATGTTGTGGAGAGACATGATCACCTATGCCAGTAGGCCCGCTACTTGATGATGATGATATTTGTCCACATTCCACCGAATTGTCCCTATTTAGTGCAGTTTAACATTTCTAAACTTCGATTTAAACGGAACATCGCTCGCTGTGGTTTTTTTCGGACGCCCTCGGTGGTTTCTCGGACGCCTGCGGTGATTTTTAGACTTCCCGTTATTTTTACAAGATTAGTCACTTTCTTGGACGTTCGCGTCAGTTTTACAGAAATCAATTTGTTTTCTCGGACGTTTTGCGTCTGAACAGTTGGAGATGAGGATCAACTGACGGCCTATCCGCCTTCGCGTGCCGGAGCAGGCAAAGCTCTTTAACACGAGTTGACGGTACCCTCGGTTATCCTCCTGATTTCCTGGGGATCCTCTCTGCGTACAATCATGCGATAATACACGCTGTGGGGACGCCAGCGGATGACTTGCTTGGTTGTATTTATAATACACGTAGGCGCTACCGAGACGATACTTGATAAGAGGGACCTGAAGATCGATCGAGGGGCTAGAATGAACGTATGCGCCACCATAAACAATGTCATCAAGTATTCGCAGAAGAAGTGCAAGGGGCTGGAGGACCGGTTTTCTACAACTGATCTCTCACCACGTGCTCGAGGGAACCTTGCAGCGCCTCATTGCAGATGTCTTGTGAGGAACACAAGCAGAAGCCTGCGAGTGCTGATCTTGGCACTTTTTTAATTTTCCACTTTTCTTAAAGTTTTGGTTTCAATTTACAAATAATTTTCATCTTTTTACACAATCTCAATCACTTTTTAACCATTTAATAAACTTTAACGTTCATTTAATATATCCCTTTTTTAAAAAAATAATAAATCCCTTTATAGCTTAATTTAACCGCTACTCTTGAGAACTATCTAACTCACTCACTCACTCACTCACTCACTCACTCACTCACTCACTCACTCACTCACTCACTCACTCACTCACTCACTCACTCACATTCTCACTCTCACTCACTCACTATGTCTCAAATCTCCTTTAAAAGAAGTTTAAATCTCTTTAAAGCAGTATATTTTCACGTACAAGAAAAGTAACAACAAAAAATAGCCACCCGGTCAACCAGCAGATATCAGAAACATGCCCCTCCCCCCTAAAACACCACCATTCCGATTGTCAATTACCATTCCTGCTGGCCGAGCGTGGCGATTATGACACCCCCCCCTCCCCAAAGAAACACCCACCACTACGGTTATAAATTACGATTACTGTCGTATTAGGCGATTATGAACCACCACTCCCACAGAAACACCACCACTACGATTATAAATTACTGTTACTGTCGTATTAGGCGATTATGAACCACCACCACTACGATTATCAATCACCATTTCTGCTGGCTAAGACAACTTTTCAAGTCTTCTGAAAGACATTGCTGCTTTACCTATTCTAATTCTAATTTCTTTACTTGTATTCCTTTCCCGATCAAGTGACTTCCAAGACAGATAAAGTGATCGATCTCTTCCACTGGTTTGTTTTCCATGTATATTCTGTCATCTGTTGGAATTAAGCTTTTCATGACGTTAGTCTTTTCATGATTGATTCTCAAGCAGTGACGTATTCTCTATGTTACAGCAGCTACCGCCGGTAGCCTGAACATATTAACGAAATACAAAAGGAAATGATAATTTATTATACTAAAAAAAAAAAAAATTATATTACACTTTTTGAAATATTCTATTACACATTTCATCAGCCGATAAGATTTGTTTGCTTTGATTTGCATTTTTTAAAGCAAGATTTTCTATGGCCACTAAAACGTTTGCGAATGAAACCGAAACTACTCTACGATAGTATATGAAATCGCTAATAAGTAGCGGTACAGTCCTCTTCTATCGGACTTAATATTAATGATCTTCACATTCAAAAACTCCAGTGAAAATAATACGGGAGGGAGCAACCTATACAAAATGCGGTTTCGTGGGTTATTTTTAGCTCCAGCCAATTAGAATCGTCAAAAAGTGAAAGTGAAACTATGTTCGACTACCGGAACTTCCTAAACTATTTATAACTACGTTATGAGCATCAACATCAGTAGAAAGAACTTTTCCTGCTCTCAAGAGAATCAAATCTTATTGTCGCTCAACTCAGACACAAGAACGCTTATCTGGTTTGGCATTAATGTCCATTGAGAAGTCATTCCTTCAGAAACTTAGAACATAACCCAACAGTACTTTCAATAACAAAGTCATCGGGACATTTTCGTCCCAAACAAGACGGATATAATTTATATAGAAATAAGTAATTTAAACTGTAGTGATGTCATTAGCAAATATTACTTCATGTTAGCCTACTGAATATAATATATGTGTTTATTTATTATATCAGCGGTAGCCCAGACCCCAAAACCAGTATACGCCACTGATATATACACAAATCTAACGACGTGGCGATAATACGTTAGATACACAAAAAGATATATAAAAGGAAAAAACAAAAAAGTCACTTCTGTGCGATACAAAGCTTGGCCAAGCGCTGACTAAAGTGAAATAGGAAGGCGGGCTGATCAACATTATACCTCCATGACCAGGCTGTCAGGTGACCCGCCGAATCAACCTAATCAGCAGACTGCCCTGAGTTCAAAGATTAATCTTTCGGTACCCATTTTTATATGTTCAGTGGATAATGGGAGCGCATCGCGGACAGAATGAGAGAAACTATGTGCAAGCTGAATTACGTTAATTTTCTCTGTATTTATGTTTTATAGTCCGACAAATCCGACGCAGTCGTCAAGCAAAGAAACTCGTTTTGCTTTCCCTTTTTCGTTCCACATCATCTTCGTCGTGTGCCATACCGACTGGCGTAGGCGATCATGTCCTTCCACAATCTTCTATCCACAGTGCATCATATCAATTTTGTTGTTGACTGTTTTCCATGCCATGGCACCAAACTATCAAGTATTTTCTCTCTTTGTCGTCCGCGATCTCTCTTTCCCTGTATTTTGCCAGATGTAACTAAGTATTTCAACTTTCCTTTTCTCAAGACGTTTCCGAAAAATGTTCATTGTTTCTTTCTGATATTTTTTTTTCGTTCAACATAGACACTAGATAAGACCAACACAAATTAAAAAATAAAGTTGTGTTAATGATTCGGATCATTTAAATATTATAATGGCTAATTTCGAAAAAAAAAATATCAAGATATGACGTCAAGACCATAGTGATAAAACCAATAGATTCTGGAAAAAAGAAAAATTACCATGGCGAGGACAAATAGTAAAATATGAAGAAGTATTTTTAAATACCAAGTTACTTAGAAAAAAAAACAAATTAAATTATCGAGTTTTTTGTTCTAAATAAGAAATTGGCAAGGAAAAAACCCATTTCAGAATTAATATATTAAGATGGTTTTGCTGCATTATTTCTTAAATGGAGATCTATGAAAGAAAATTCGCAACTTACCTTCTTATCAGCAACATTCAAGTATTTGAAGCAAACAGTTTCATTTAAATTGCAAAACGTACTTCATTTTACAAGAAACTCATTTCATTAACGTTTAATACACTCTTCGATTTGTTTACCATTTTTTGTATTGACGTCCTTGGAATGTTTGTGCTGAGTAAAGAAGAAACAACGTGTATCAGTTCCACTTTTCTCTACAAATGTGGGAAACCTCTCACGTTTAGCTTGCCAGGACCCGCCTTCTCTGACGATCTCCTCACGTTGACCTGGGCTTTAACAAATCAATTTTGCAGTTCTAGTAACGGAAGACAGACGATGAGGTAGGATGCAGAACAAGCAAGCACTCTGTTTGTGGTGAATACTAGAAGAACAAACAGGCACTCTATTTGTGGTGAACACTAGAAGAACAACCAAACAATCTATTTGTGGTGAACACTAGAAGAACAAACAAACAATCTATTTGTGGTGAACACTAGAAGAACAAACAAACAATCTATTTTTGGTGAACACTAGAAGAACAAACAGGCACTCTATTTGTGGTGAATACTAGAAGAACAAGCAAGCACTCTATTTGTGATGAATACTAGAAGAACAAACAGGCACTCTATTTGTGGTGAACACTAGAAGAACAAACAGGCACTCTATTTGTGGTGAACACTAGAAGAACAAGCAAGCACTCTATTTATGATGAATACTAGAAGAGCAAACAGGCACTCTATTTGTGGTGAATACTAGAAGAACAAGCAAGCACTCTATTTATGATGAATACTAGAAGAGCAAACAGGCACTCTATTTGTGGTGAATACTAGAAGAACAAGCAAGCACTCTATTTATGATGAATACTAGAAGAGCAAACAGGCACTCTATTTGTGGTGAACACTAGAAGAACAAACAAACAATCTATTTGTGGTGAACACTAGAAGAACAAACAAACAATCTATTTGTGGTGAACACTAGAAGAACAAACAAACAATCTATTTTTGGTGAACACTAGAAGAACAAACAAACAATCTATTTTTGGTGAACACTAGAAGAACAAACAGGCACTCTTTTTGTGGTGAACACTAGAAGAAAACAAGGACTCTATTTGTGGTGAATACTAAAAGAAACACTCTATTTGTGGTGAATACTAGAAGAAACACTCTATTTGTGGTGAATACTAGAAGAACAAACAGGCATTCTATTTGTGGTGAATACTAGAATAACAAACAGGCACTCTATTTGTGGTGAATACTAGAAGAACAAACAGGCACTCTATTTGTGGTGAATACTAGAAGAACAAACAGTCACTCTATTTGTGATGAATACCAAAAGAACAAACAGGCACTCTATTTGTGGTGAATACTAGAAGAACAAACAGGCACTCTATTTGTGGTGAATACTAGAAGAACAAACAGTCACTCTATTTGTGGTGAATAGAGTAGAAGAACAAACAGTCACTCTATTTGTGGTGAATACTAGAAGAACAAACAGGCAAACTTTTTATATTGAATACTAGAAGAACAAACAAAGACTCTATTTGTGGTGAATACTAGAGTGACCAATTCTGTTAGTCCTAATCAAGGCTTCCGACGTCTGATCATGTTGAACTACTTCGGGTCTTCATCCACTTTTAAAAGAAAGCTATCTGGGCGTTACTTGACACGAGTATTCTCGGCAATATAAGAAGTTAGTTTGCCATCCCTTTCCTTCGGGGTAGTGACGGTACTTGTTGGAGATCGCAGTCATTGTAAGAAAGAGTCAATCAGTGATATGTAAAGCCAATTTTGACCTATGGAAGTGAATCACGGGACTGTGAATAAACAAATGAAAAGACTGCCACAGAGATGAGATTTTTCAGACAAAAATATTGATAGTTCTGTGAAGCCTAAACATCATCTTTGTTGAAGGCGACCGGCGATTCATAGCTGATCGTATATTTCAGGAACAATGAAAAATAATGTTCAAAATTCAATTTCACATCGGTAAGTTGTGGTGAAAGCTGACACATGGACAGCCTGCATGAGTGTGCTTGCTCTTTTCGTACGGAAGCTTTTTATCGATGCAACGGAAGAGATTTCAGAGACAAGATTTTTCATGGTTTTAAGAATCAATCTACATATTTATATTTATATAAAAAAATAACATATAACATACTATATATATGCATTTTTAGATAATTGGACACGGTACTAGATTTGAACAAAAATCCAAAATGATACAAGACATGTGAAAAGAATATGATTTGATGACGGTTTACACATATCAAATTGAGTGTGGCGCACTATGCGGCGATACGTACCTGGCCGAAATCGGCATGGCGTACAGTGCGGCGACACGTACCTGGCCGAAATCGGCATGGCGCACAGTGCGGCGACACGTACCTGGCCGAAATCGGCATGACGCACAGTGCGGCGATACGTACCTGGCCGAAATTGGCATGGCGCACAGTGCGGCGACACGTACCTGGCGAAATCGGCATGGCGCACAGTGCGGCGATACGTACCTGGCCGAAATCGGCATGACGCACAGTGCGGCGACACGTACCTGGCCGAAATCGGCATGGCGCACAGTGAAGCGAAATGTACGGAATGTAGTTGTGTTTACAACCAGTGAGCCAGAAACGCTCATTTCAATGTTGAGTGTGAATAAGTACTTATGGGTTTATTTGAGGTGCAGTGATTTCACATTCAACAACAAAGCAAAAGGAATAAACAATGACTGATTACCTCGATATTGCCCCAGGTCACTAGTGACAGTTCTGTTTACTAATCAATCAACTCTCAGATTACGTCAGGCAAGTATACATTTTTACAGGTGTGTTTACTCTAGTGGAAACGAGTCTGAGATCCAATAAAATAAAGATTAGTTGTATTAATCACAAGGGACTTAATAAGGAACCAGAATCGTGCCTATAAGAGTTACTTTTTCTTTCTGTCGTTCACCCGACGACCACTAACGGCATGAATAGTTATCTTCATCATCCGCCCTTAACAGCACATTAAGTGGGCGTAGGTGAATTGTGGTGTGCATTGGCAGCTATGACGTGAAATGTGCGCCCTTCGACTGCCCATCCGACTCCAGAATTTTCGAGTATCAGGTTACCTTTACTCTTTGATCTCTACTGGCCAGACTGAGTAGTCTGTTTCCAGGGGCACTACTTGAAGGTGGAGTACAGTGTGATATCTGGTAAGAAATTACCACGGGCCATTTTAATGCAGGAATTGTGTTGCAGTCTAGAATCACAAGGTATGGACAAGGCTATGTTACCGGTACAAGGACATCATAAGATCTAACGACTTGCCAAAGACCATACTATAGTGAGAATTAAAAAGGAAGGAGATGAACAAGCGTTTAAATAAGAAGCTATATTTGAAATATCAATAAATGAAGGAAAGGAGAGACATTCATTTCACAATCTCGTGGCACGAATTTCTGTTTCTTGATAACATAATTGTGTTCATAATTCATGAAGTGGCACAATTCACATTCCTCTAGGACTGGAAGAAGGGAGACAAATCGTGAACACTTCTGTTTGTCACGGATACTTTAGTTGCTTTACTCATTTGTGTCCTCCCAGGATGATCAAAGACACATACCTCTTCTCTTTTATTTTAAAGCGATTAGAAGAAGTGGCATCTGAAAATGTAACATCTTTTCTTGTTAAGAATTGAATATTACATCTCTTGAAACTCTCAAACCCCCTCCCCCCTCCAAATCTGTGATCTTTTTGTTATGATCATTAACTACTAAAATATCATTCATTCATCAATGTTTCATTGAACACTAAAGTCTACGTTTTGTGATGCTGTCACAAACTGAAACCACTTTTATTAAATATCAAATGTTCTAGAATCAAGGGAGTGTACTATATAGTCTCAGTACGCAATCCATAAACATAATATTCCAAGGTGATAACTAAAATGTCTCTTTTATATGAAAACAAACAACTGTATTAAGAACCGGTCTCACATTCTGATTGAAACAGATCTCCCAGGTCAGATCTCATATTTTGAACCCTCATAAACGCATACCTAAGAAATCAGTGACTGACTTTTCATTAATTAACTAAGAGAGAAGCCACTTTTACAGTTATAAACTGAGTCAATATTGCATTAGGCGTGTGGGCCATTAAAAACACCCATTAGAGAATTTAAAAAGTTTGTAAAAATATTGTTTTATAACAAGAGTTGAGGAGTTACCGTCAGGCATGTAATGGGCTACAAGAAATCAATTACGTATTACGAGAAAACATAATCGATATACGAGTGGTAATGAAACTGGCATCAGGTAGCCGCAATTATGTCTGCACTAACATGATAATGATGATGATCTCAATGCCATAGGGTTGGTTCGAGGCGTGGTATTTAGACCCAGGAAGTTGATGCTGAAGCTGCAGTGGCTTTCTCCACTTCCTGGGTTCTGCTAGAGAAGTTGGAGCTTGTTCATCCTAGACCATATTAAAAAACAATGGTTTTTTTAAAATCAAAAGATATCATCAAAAAAAGGTCTTCAATATCAAAATTACAATAAATGCAAGGTCTTCTATATAAAAGGATTCAACATAGCAAGGTCTTCAATATCAAAATTACAATAAATGCAAGGTCTTATATATAAAAGGATTCAACATAGCAAGGTCTTCAATATCAAAATTACAATAAATGCAAGGTCTTCTATATAAAAGGACTCAACATAGCAAGGTCTTCAATATCAAAATTACAATAAATGCTATATAAAAGGACTCAACATAGCAAGGTCTTCAATATCAAAATTACAATAAATGCAAGGTCAGGACTCAAATAGCAAGGTCTTCAATATCAAAATACAATAAATGCAAGGGACTCAACATAGCAAGGTCTTCAATATCAAAATTACAATAAATGCAAGGTCTTATATATAAAAGGACTCAACATAGCAAGGTCTTCAATATCAAAATTACAATAAATGCAAGGTCTTCTATATAAAAGGACTCAACATAGCAAGGTCTTCAATATCAAAATTACAATAAATGCAAGGTCTTCTATATAAAAGGACTCAACATAGCAAGGTCTTCAATATCAAAATTACAATAAATGTAAGGTCTTCTATATAAAAGGACTCAACATAGCAAGGTCTTCAATATCAAAATTACAATAAATGCAAGGTCTTATATATAAAAGGACTCAACATAGCAAGGTCTTCAATAGCAAAATACACCATCATTGCAATGTTCTACATTAAAAAATAAACAATTTATGCAAATTCTTCCATTTCAACTGGCCCGAATAATGAAAGGTCTACAGTGATAACTCGTTGGCCTGTTGCTTTTATTTTTCTTTACTCAGATCGGGGAAGTGAAGCGAAGTTTTAATCAGCTACGGGTCACTGACTGCTGCAACGAGGCACTTCGCATAATTAGCATTTCTTTATTTTCTTGTTCACATTACAACATAGAAATCAAAAGTAGGCCAGTCAGTATTGCGAAATGCGAGCCGCGATAGCTCAGTGGTTAGTGAACTGGACTACAAACCACACGAGATCGGGTTTGGTACTGATCGACGGCTTCCGTGTTCACCCAGCATTAAATGGATACAGGATTTTTTTTCATGGGAAAATAAAGCGGCACGGGCGTAATAGCGATCACATTTCCTCAAATCTCATGTGCCGAAGGGCTGTACAAATTATGGTCACTAACACCATATTCTCCCTATACGTCACATGGCGTGACGGGGCTCTTTACTTAATTTTTTACAGCCCGTAGTGCATCGAACAGAAGAATGTTGAGAATATCATGGGCAGCTAAGAAGAGTAATGAAAATGTCATGAAAGAGGTCAAAGCAAAAAGAGAGCTAATTTCCAATATTAGGAAGAAACAATCATCATTTGTTGGCCATGTAATGAGAAGAGAACAACTGGAATATATTGTAACAACGGAGAAGATTGAGGGACGAAGAAATAGAGGGAAGCAAAGAGAAAAAATACCAGACAGCTTAAGAGAATGGCTTGGCAGAAGGTCAACAACAGAAATGATAAATAACTGTCGAGATCGAAATTTGTGGAGAGACATGATCACCTACGCCAGCAAACCCGGTACTTGATGATGATGATGAGTGCATCGAAAAAGATTTAGAGCAAGAAATGTGGATAGAATTATGGAATGCAAAACTTTGGGAACAGAAAGAGTAATAACATGATTTAATGACAAGTAACATCTTGAAATAGTGAAATTATAATTTATTACATAATGTTTCGTAAGAAGTTGAGAATTCCGTGTAGAGATAATAATGAGTCACTCCAGAGAGTCAATGATATGATTGTATAACTTGCACAAGTATCAACTATAAGAGTCTATTCAAGTAGAGTCTCCTGCCATTTAGGGAATAGTGTGTTAGTGACCAACATTGTTATTTGTACATAGGTGTTTGGAGTAATGTGGTCGGTATTACTTTATATGTACATGGCTTTTTGGAGTAATGTAGTCGGATTTGCTTTATATGTACTTGGCTTTTTGGTGTAATGTGGTCGGTATTTTTTATATGTACATGGCTTTTTAGAGTAATCTGGTGAATATTACTTTATATGTACATGGGCTTTTGGTGTAATGTGGTCGGTATTACTTTATATATACATGATGTTTTGAGTAATGTGGTCAGTATTACTGTATATGTACATGATGTTTTGAGTAATGTGGTCAGTATTAATGTATATGTACATGATGTTTTGAGTAATGTGATCAGTATTACTGTATATGTACATAGCTTTTTGAGAAATGTGGTCAATATTACTTTATATGTACATGGGCTTTTGGTGTAATGTGGTTGGTATTACTTTATATGTACATGATGTTGTGAGTAATGTGGTCAGTATTACTATATATGTACACCGGCTTTTTGAAGTAATGTGGTCGGTATTACTTTATATGTTCATAGCTTTTTGGAGTAATGTGGTTTGCAATTATGGCAGTCCAGCTTTGCTTTACTTGAAACAAAAAATTCGTTATTCATTTAAGGCTGGGTGAACCTAGAAGTCATCGATCATAATCAAACCCTTCCTCCTATCCTTTGTAATCTAGTTCACGAGCCACTGATTTTTCGCGGTTCCTAATAGTTTATTAGATTCCCTGATAATAATGTCATTGATGGCCATGTAACCGCAGTACTGAATATATTTGCCCGTTCCCAACTTACTTGAATCCGCTGCTACTTTATGTTTATCCAGTGTCATCCATGTTTATTAGTTAGACTCATTACCATAGCTTTCCGTTCCCTCACCTCTGTTCCCTGATCGTGTGTTCTCGTTCTCTGATGAAGGTCACATGTGGGCCGAAACGTCAGTATTCTGTTGTGTTTTTTTTTTTTTATAAAGCTGTCACCATACCTTATAAAAGTGTACGTTAATCCCACTTCTGGCTCATTGTTACCAGCTTTACCGCGGCACTTCATTTATTTTCCCGCTCCCTACCACATACATACTTAGATACTCATCTACATAGAAGCTTCTATATCTGTTTAGCATGGGCACACTCATTTCGAACAACCTGCATCTTATAATATAGAATTCTTATAGAAGATTTGTATTATAAATTAAATAGGTCTATTCTCTCTCGTTCAATCTAGATCACGTAGGCGACGCTTTCATATGTTATGTACGTTTTAAACTGAACATAAATCTGTACAGTAACCCATAACGAGATAGTGTGTATTCACGTGGGTGTATCTCTGTGATTAACAACAAACAGAGGCAGTGCACTTTTTCAACTCATTCACAATTTGTTTCCATGAATTTGCTAAAACATGTATTCTATCCGTTGTCATCAATCAAAGTGTGCCAAAGCTGTACCAACGTGTGTATCTCTACTTCCATTTTCACTGTTATCTTTCCTTTCAACTGTCTCCGTTTCTCTTTTCCTTCTCCACCAGCATCATTGATTGATGGTGACTGTGTCTGGAACCGGTTTTGAGTAAATGACGTCACAAATGGAGCGACTTCCTCTAGTGTACTTCCTGTTGGTTGCTGACTTTGCTTAAAGATTACAAGATCTAGGAGTCAATTATTTTGCATAAATTAATTACAATACAGTAATCCCTCAGTTATCGCGGTTAATAGGGACCAGAGCCGGCCGCGATAAGTGAAAAACCGCGAAGTAGTGTCACCCTCTCATTTTTAACATACGTACATTTTTTGTGTATGTATAATATCAATAAGTGTATATGAAACCATATAAGTGCATATGTTATCAATAGAACATTAAAGAATAGTTTCAAACATGTAAATAAAATATTAATAGTATAAATAACATACATAAAATAATGTTTTTTTATTATAATAATTCCTCAATTTTGAATTTTTGAACAATCCGCGATGTACTGGGGCCGCGATAAATGAACCGCGAAGTAGGGAGGGAAGACTGCATTAATGTTCTGTTTTATACTTCCCGCCAGTATTTAGATTCATACAAGAGCGCTAAATTAAGCAGTCAGTAAAATGTAAAGAGCTCCGTCACACCAAGTGGCGTATTGGGAATATGGTGTTAACGACCATTATTTTTATAGTCCTTCGACACATGATTTTTGAGGTAATGTGGTCGGTATTACACCCGTGCGCCTTACTTTCCCAGAAAAACAAAACCCGGTACACATTTAATGCTGGGTGAACCCGAAAGCCGTCGATCAGGATCGAACTCGACCTCTTGTCCTTTGTAGTCCAGTTCCCTAACCACTGAGCTATCGCGACTCTCCTTAAATTAAGCAGATTAAACATATATACATTATATACTAATGCTTGAAGATGCTATAAATGTCGAAATCTGTATGGGAGTCCCTATATACAAGGTTACAAGGTTTAACATTATGTTGTAGTGACAGCTTGACAAGTATTTTAACTCTTTCCATGCGTTTCGCCGCACAGTGCGTCACTCTCATTTAGATTAGTTTAAACTGTAATCACATTATTTTCTTTTTAATATGTTTTGTATCATCTTGTATTGGTGAAATATAATTCCTTATTTAATTATAACAAAAAATAGATATGTTAAATAAATATAAACATGTAGATTAATATTTTAAAACATGAACAATTTTGTCTGTGAAATCTTTACCGCTAAATTGATAAAATCCTTCCTTACAAAAAGGGTTAATGGGGGGAAAAAAAGCCATGATATTAGGGATGACGAACTTTGATGGTACGTAATAGTCAAGAGAAATAACATGTAAGAATGTCAAAGATATAAATGCAAACACTAATGACCAAGGAATTGCGAGTGAGCGCTCTAAGCCAATTAGCTTCATATGTGACGAATCTTTACATCATTACGTAATGAAGTTAACGATCTTGCAATTAAAGTTCATTGCAGTACATTATTCTAATGAACATACAGCAATTTTATTTTTAATAATTCCCCCCCCCCCTCCCCCCTTCCGTGTATGACATAACGACTTTTGACAGTGAAGAATAAGTTAGCATCATAGCAGTTCATATAGAAAACGACATGCCACGTATACGTTCAGTGTTATTGTTATTTATTATTCTTCCAGACGTCAATTTTCTTCGCCTCAGGAACAAAAACATAGCAGTGTCTCGGACGTTTATCCCATCAGATGATTTACAGTGGACGTTCATGGAGATCGTAAAGCAAGTGGTAAATCGTTGACACAATGAAATTGTGCTGACATTGAAATAACAAATAATGAACGAACTTTTAGACATTTTTGAGAGGTGGATTAATTTTTTCCGCACGTTTCGACGCACTGTGCGCCATGTCGATTTCGGCCGCGACCGTTTCGCCGCATAGTGCGTCACACTCAATAATATTAGTCTAAACTGTCATCACACTATATTTTTTTTACATGTCATGTATCATCTTGGTATTAATGAAATCTAGTCCCTTCTTCAATTACCTAACACTTCACATATAATGTGGTATATGTTAGTTAAACATAAATATGTAGATGGAATCTTAAACCATGAAAAAAGTTGTCTCTGAAATCTCTTCTGTTGCTTTGATAAAAAAGCTTCAGAACGAAAAGAATAAATGTCGAATGAGCAGGAAGTGACGAAGGGACAAGTATACAAATTATCACAGTGTTTACCTCAACTATTGATCTGGTGCAAAGTTCTTCACATTTGCGTATAAATAAGACATCATTCTTCTACTTCTTTTTCTACCTTTCAGCTCCCAGTGGAGCATAGGTCCTCAACAAACACTTTCCAAGTTGTTATGTTTCTTGCCATTCTTTTAAGATAATTCGATGTCTTCCCCATCATTTTCATCTCTGCTTCTATCTGTCTTCTCCAAGAATTCTTGGTCTTCCTCTTTGTCTTTTCCCCTGGGGATTCAAAAAAAAGGGCCTGTTGTGTAATACACTCAGTTGGCTTCCGCATCATAAGACATCATTTACTCAAATAATTTTCTGCATTTCTTTAAAAAAAAAATCAAAGTCCATTGTTTTGAGATGTGTTCTCTTGTCAATCTATTGTTGCTGATGAATTGACACAAATGGCAAATATTTTTATGACAAAGTGTATTTTCCTTGCACGTTCCTCCCAATCTTTCTCTTTATATTTCTTTCTTATATATGTGTGTGCGGGTATATATATATATATATATTTATATATATATATATATATATATATATATATATATATATATATATAAAGGTTCCCTCTAAGCCTTGCTAGGCGTACGGGGAATATGGTGTAAGTGACCATATTTGATGTGGTCGGTTTCACGCCAGGCCGCCTTTAGTTCCCAGAAAATCTCTGGCACCCATTTTTAAAGGCTGGGTCAACCCCGGAGTCTTATCGGCTGGGGATGGAACCCGGACCCTTCAGGTCAGGAAGCGAACACAGTAGCCACTCAGCCACCGAGGCTCATATACATATATATATATATATATATATATATATATATATATTTATTGATTTATTTAAATATACACAAAGTCAGTCCAGAAATATTAATATTATAATAACAACATTATCTTTCTTTTCTGTATGTTTATATAAAGGTTTTTTTTTTTTTTACTTTTTAACACACTCAAAGACAAGTGAGAGTGTTTGACACTCTTGGATGAGAATTAATGGGAAGTGCAGAAAGTTTTGAGAGATGAGCGGCGAATGTGTGACAAGACAAGTAACACGGGAGATAACTATAGAGAATAGGTTGAGCAGTTGCGTAATCTGTTCTAGAGTGTATTGACACTGCAAGAAACAAAGTCGATTAGTGTTCAATGGTAGCTGACCGTGGCTGCGGAGACAAGTGATAGTGAGGATGATCTCAGCTTTCATTTTTTTTTTTCTTTTTTTCTGATTTCTGAGACAGTTTCATCAGTTCATCTATAACATGCAGAATAGCTCAGGCAAAAGCAGCTTTCTAAAAAAAATGTGGATGATACTATGCATTCTATTTTTGATAATAGAAACACGAAAAATTGTTCTTGCATGTTATGTAGAGCCAGTATTAACATATGGATGTGAACAATTGATAATAGTACAACAGACAAGAAATTCATTGGAGGCTGTAGAAATGTGGTTTTATGGGAGAATGTTGAGAATGTCATGGACAGCTCAGAAGAGCAATGAAAACGTTCTGAAAGAGAACAAAGCAAAAAGAAAGCTAATTTCCAAAATTAGTAAGAAACTCAAGGCTAACATGGATGAGTAACATCAAAAGATGGACAAGTCAACCTATGACAATGTGCACCATCAAGGCAAGAGACAGAGTGGAATGGCGCTCAATGGTAGCCAAAATTCGATGCGGAGATGGCACACAATGATAATGGTAATGATGAGTGAGAAACAATCATCACTGTTTGGCCATGCAATGAGAAGGGAACAATTGGAATATATTGTGACAACTGGGAAAACTGAGGGACGAAGAGATAGAGGGATGCAATGAGAAAATATACCAGACAGTTTAAGAGAATAGCTTGGTAGAAGGTCAACAACAGAAATGACTGTCGAGATCGAAAGTTGTGGAGACACATGTTCACCCACGCCAGCAGGCATGGTACTTGATGATGATTGATTTCCGATTTCGCCCTTAATCGTTCATGATCCCACAAATCTGACCACCTCACTACCTTGTACACTGAACTACACTTTTATCACTGACAGCTCTAGCTGTATCAAGCGCAAGCGTTGTTCCAGTTCACATCTATATATCTGAGTATACTAATCAAAGTAATTTACACATCATCATCATCAAGTACCGGTCCTACTGGCGTAGGTGATCATGTCTCTCCACAATTTTCGATCACGACAGTTATTTATCATTTCTGTTGTTGTGACCTTCTGCCAAGCCATTCTCTTAAGCTGTCTGGTATCTGTTCTCTTTGCTCCCCTCTATCTCCTTGTCCCTCGATTTTCCTAGTTGTTACAATATATTCCAGCTGGTCTTCTTTCATTACATGGCCAAAAAATTATGGACGATTCATGATTGTACACAAAAATTACGACGGTGGTTTTCTGTTGCCTTTCGTCGGTTTGTTTACGGTCGGCTCTGCTAGCCTTTGACTAAAAAGTCTCACTCACAAGGCAGTGTTTACATAACAACGTTTGTTTAATCCATCAAGAGTTTCACCGCTCGACACGGTCTCAATAATTGATCAAGGCTAATTGCGAGTCGAGTATGGCGATTGGATCCGCGAACATCATAAACTATATCGGGCTGATGATAATAACTCGTCCAGTGGCAGTTATAGCAATACTGTTGAAGGTGATATATTACCGTTCCTTTCAATTTGAAAAATGAATGTAGTACACCCTGGTAAATAGTCAGTGTGTGAGTTAGTCACAATAGAACTAAAATGAATATATGCATATCATACTATTTTACATTACGTTACGGTACACCATGCTATAATACGCTATACGATATTATGCTATACAATACTAATACTATATTATACAATTTTAATATAATAAATGAATTTAAAAAAAAACAGCCGTCACGCCACGTGGCATATAGAGAGTATGGCGTATATTCCCGTATTTTTTAATGTGGTCAATTCTGACCTAAGGAAGTGAAGCATGGACAGTAGACAAACACATGAAATGAGGATTAGAAGCAACAGAGATGGGATTTCTTAGAACAATTTTCCAAAGTTCCCAAACAGCTAAAAAGACCAACAAGGAAATTATCAAAGAGGCCAACTCAAAAAGAGAGTTCATAAAGAACATCAGAAAGAAACAATCAACGATTTTTCGGGCAGATCATGAGAAGAGGAAAGCTGGAATACCTGATTACAACTGGCAAAATACAGGGAAAGAGAGATCGCGGACGACAAAGAGTGAAATTACTAGATAGCTTGGTGTCATGGGATGGAAAACAGTCAACAAACAGAATTTATACGATTCACTGTGAACAGAAGAATGTGGACGGACATGATCGCATACACCAATCGGTATGGCCCATGGTGATGATGATGCGTGTGATCAGTATTACGCCCGTGTCGTTTGTCTTTCCAGACAAAAAATCCGGTACCCGTTTAAGGCTGGGTGAAGCTGGAGGACGTCGATCAGGATCAAACTCGATCGCTTGTCTTTATTAGTCCGGTTCACTAACTATATTAAGCTATAGCGGCTAAAAAAAATGACTGAAGATAGAGACAAATGGAGAAGGTTGACTACATCTGTCAGTATTGCCACAACGGAATAAGTCTGTCAGTGTTGCCCCAACGACTCCCAGGTTGACTAAGACTGCCAGTGTTGCCCCAACGACCCCAGGTTGACTAAGTCGGTCAGTGTTGCCACAACGTCCCCAGGTTGACTAAGACTGCCAGTGTTGCCCCAACGACCCCAGGTTGACTAAGTCGGTCAGTGTTGCCACAACGTCCCCAGGTTGACTAAGACTGCCAGTGTTGCCCCAACGACCCCAGGTTGACTAAGTCGGTCAGTGTTGCCACAACGTCCCCAGGTTGACTAAGACTGCCAGTGTTGCTCCAATGATTTCCAGGTTGACTAAGTCTGTCAGTATTGCCCCAACGACCCCAGGTTGACTAAGTCGGTCAGTGTTGCCACAACGTCCCCAGGTTGACTAAGACTGCCAGTGTTGCTCCAACGATTTCCAGGTTGACTAAGTCTGTCAGTGTTGCCCCAACGACTCCCAGGTTGACTAAGACCGCCAGTGATGCCCCAAAGACTACAGGTTGACTAAGTGTCAGTGTTGTCCCAACGACCCCCACGTTGACTAAGTCTGTTAGTGTTGCCCCAACGACCCCCAGAGTTATGGGATGATGAAGAAGAGTCATGGTTTGAAACTTTGAATGTCAATGTTATTTTAATTTATTAGAAAAAAAAAACTGGATGTGTAAAATCAAAGGAAGGATAACTGAACAAGAAAGCATAAGAGAACGATGGACATAATACATAAAAGATCTTTATTATGTTGATTGAACAGAAGCATACATAAAGGATAATGGGGAGGGACCAGAAATACTCAAAGAAGAAGTGGAAGACGCCTTGCGCAATATGAAAGCAGGAAAGGCTCCTGGACTATATACTATAACTAAAGAAGAGATTGAAGCCATGGGTGATTTTGGAAATGAATTAGTAACAAAATAATGAATGATATCTACAACAGCGGATATATACCAGACGACATGCTCAAATCAATATTCATAGCCCTACCAAAGAAATCGGGTGCGGTTGAATGCGATGATCTTAGCACAATAAGCCTTATGAGTCATATGACTAAGATATTACTAAGAATCATCATGCAAAAAGTGCGAAAAAAACCAGTTCAGAAATTAGTGATGAACAGTGTGGTTTTGTTGGAGGTAAAGGTACGTACAATCCCATATACACTATAGCATGTTTAGTAGAAAGAGCCATAGAGGTTAAAACAGATATATACCTATGTTTCATAGATTATACCAAAGCATTGGACAAAGTAAAGCGCAAAGAAATAATCAAAATTGTAGAAAGTATAAACGTAGACAGCAAAGATCTAAGAATAATAAAGAACATGTACTGGCAAAAAACAGCGGCCATAAGAACAGGAAACCAATTGGGAATGTTTCAACAAATAAAACAGGGTTTTAGACAAGGTTGTGTGCTGTCACCAGATTTGTTTAATATATATATATATAGTCAGATTTGTTTAAAATCCATAAGGGGCATGCGTGAAATAAAAATTGGAGGCCATGGACATTATAGTGAATGAAAGCAAAATGAAAGGACGTAGTCGAAATAGAAAAAAGACAGAAGTAGTGGTAGCAACAAATACAAAAGCATCACCACAATGCACAATAAAGACAACTGAAACGATATTAAAATAAGAAAATGAATTTAATTATATTGGAAAAATGTTAACGTCAGATGGTAAATGTATAACAGAGGTGGGATGCAGAATAGCTCACACAAAAGCAGCTTTAAAAAAATGAGGAAGATACTGGGCAATCCATTTTTGACGATAGAAACACGAAACAGAGTTCTTAAATGTTATGTAGAGCCAGTTTTAACATATGGATGTGAATCACGGGCAAAAAGAAAATAGATAAGAATGTCACTGTAGGCTGCAGAAATGTGGTTTTACAGTAAAATGTTCAACATAATACGGGAGGTCAAAAAGTAATGCACACCAATTTTTTTCTCGGCTAATAATAAAGATAGGAAAATGAAATTTTGCACACTTGGAATATGACATGTTCCAATTATGTGTACCAAATTGCACAGCATTCTGATAAATATTACGCAATCTATGAACCGTTAAAATGGAGCTTGTCAACAATGTCCGTTACAAACAGCGAATTGTCATAGAATTTCTGGTTGCGGAAAAAGAAACTGTGGCAAACATTCATAAACGACTGTGTGCAGTGTACAAATGTTCTGCAGTCGATAGGAGCACAGTTAGTCGCTGGGTTCAGAGAATTAAAGCTGCAGAAAGTGTACGAGTGGAGCTGCATGATTTACCGCGTTCTGGACGTGTTGCCTCGGCTACCAGCACAGACATGTTAAACCGGGCTGATGCCATTATTCGTAAGGATAGGCGTATCACTAGTCAGCAATTGGCATTGCAGCTTACAGTCAGCAAGGGCAGTGCAATCGCAATTTTTAAAACTCTCGGATATTCAAAGATTTGCGCTCGATGGGTTCCTCGGTGCCTAACAAATGATCACAGAGTTCAAAGGAAAACATTCTGTTCTGAATTGTTGGAGCGTTTCGGTGTTGAAGGAGAAATGTTTTTGTCAAAAATTGTTACCGGTGACGAAACGTGGGCACATTATTATGAGCCTGAAACAAAAATGCAGTCAATGGAATGGCATCATCCGCAGTCACCAAAAAGAAAAAAATTCAAAACATCTCCATCAGCCGGAAAGGTGATGATCACTGTCTTCTGGGACATTGATGGTGTGATTCTTGTTGATGTAATGACAAGAGGTGAGACAATCAACTCGACAGCTTACATCAATACACTGACAAAACTCAAAAATCGGTTCCACAGAGTTCGGCCTAATAAGCCATCTGCAGATTTGTTGCTTCAACATGACAATGCACGCCCTCACACAAGTCTGGTAACACGGGAAGCAATCAACAAATTTGGTTGGACTGTACTGCCCCATCCTCCTTACAGCCCTGATCTGGCTCCCTCAGATTTCCATCTGTTTGGACCATTCAAAAAATTCCTGCGTGGGACACACTTTGACAATGATGAGGGTGTGATCCGTGCAGTTAAAAAATGGCTAAGCGAGCAGGACAAAACTTGGTACAAACGAGGCATTCATGACCTAGTTTCGCGTTGGCGTAAGGCAATACGCTTGGACGGAGATTATGTTGAAAAATAGGTAGTGTAAAGGGGATGTTCAGCTACAATCTGTGAAAATTTCACACATTTTGCCCGAATAGTTTCCGAGAAAAAAATTGGTGTGCATGACTTTTTGACCTCCCTACGTACATTAGACGGATAAGAATTGTAATTAAAAAAAATTCAAAAATAGGCCAAAGCAAAAGGAGAGATAATTTCCAATATTTGGAAGAAATAGTCATCCCTTTTTGGCAATGTAATAAGAAGGGAACAGCTGGAATATATTGTGACAACAAGGAAAATTGAGAGACAAAGAGATAGAGGGAAGCGAATAGAAAAGATACCAGACAGTCTAAGAGAATGGTTTGGAAGAAGTTCAACAACAGAAATGATAAATAATTGTCGAGATAGAAAGTTGTGGAGACACATGTTCACCTACGCCAGCAGGCAAGGTACTCTATGATCATGATAAACACCATTCTACAGAGGAAATAAAAATACATTGGTCATATCAAAAGACACATCGGGTCCTGGGCAACGCATCAGTGGCAGACCAATAAGACAATAGTTTCAAGACATCAATGAGACATTGAACAATACAAACAGAAGAAGTGGAAGATCTGACTAGAGACAAAGGTTCTTTCAGCCGGGACAATGTTGTTGCAACGTTCTGCAAAGTACATGTGACCTGATGATGATTATTATTATTGAATCTAAATTCCCATTATTTAAACTACATGCTCTAGACATTAAAAACGTGACTTTTAATATCCTTTAAAGAAAGGCTTTACTTGATATAAACATGTTTAATTTAGGAAATTAATGATTCTAATACAGTGATAAATATCTAGTGTTCGCGTCAATGTGATAAATCTCATTACCGTGTTTCGTTCGTTGTACGCTAACCGTAGGGTCTGTTGTTTGCTGTGTGACGGAGATAATTCGACGACTGAGTTTATATGTTCCGTTGGAGTCAAGAACGATGTCCTAACATCATCAAGCGCTATACATTTTTTGTTCTCAATATGACGATCATCATTTTCGGGAGGACGTGAACTTCCATGGTATATGGTGGATAGGCGGCAGGAACCATTGAAGGCCATGTCTGAAAAGTGTTCCTTGTTGCAGTTTCCTCATATTCCAAGTCCTGCTTGTTGCAGAAGCTACTGAGTTAAGTGCTCTGTGCATACCGTGAGCTGTGTGTCTCATCCGTTTTGATCATGTTTCGATATCCCAATTGTTTACGATGAATGATGATATCGTATGACAGGGAACAGTTGGCTGTGTTCACTTTCTGCGCGGTTTCGCCTTATGTCTTTTGGCGTGTGTTGAGACTGCAACGATGGGGACTACAGTTACCTTTCTTTGTTTGGGAGATGAGTTAGTAATTCGGATGATTCCACTGGCACGGGCGGTTGAGCAATTATGGATTTTAATTCGTTTGCAGTGATACCGAGGCCTTCCATAACCAAATAACCAAAATCTCTTGACTAAGATAATAGCAAGAATGTGTGCGTATATTGAGGCAAGGGAAATAAGCACGTAAAATGTTTTATAGACATTCAATAAATTAAAACAGAGTTATATTATGAGAATATAAATAGAACAAGTAATGTTTAATTACCGCAAATTGATAATCACGTCAAACGTGCTTTTATAAACGGTTTATTCGCTGTGTTATCAATTAGAATCAGGCGGTAACATGGTTTGATCCAGCTGTTTGATGGTTGAATACAGAATTCAAACAGTTTTATAACGTTTTATGAATATGTTAATTATTAATTTAAGACTAAAGTATACAGAAGCAGTGAAATGATCATGCTAGCGACATATTATTTCCTGCAGTCTTGTCTCGTTGTCTGTGTGATATTTACTTTACGTAAGATAACGCTTGTCGTTTAAAGTGATACTATCTATCTATCTATCTTTCGTTCGCCTGAAGTATTGTCTATATCTGCAATGGTGTTTCCTGTATAAATGTTACTGTCTTTTGTAATTCTTGCAGTGGCCCATATAGTTTTGTCTGTAGCGTTGTATCTATGGGCCAATGGATTTTCCTCAGTTTACTATATTCAGTGCAGTCTTGAAGTATGTGTTCAGCAGTCTGGGGCGCTGTCCACATGTACAAGTAGTTGGGGTGCCGATCTTGAATTTTGTATATATGTGACTATGGAGTCGATTGTGTCCTGTTCTGAGGCGTATAATGATAACTTGTTCATATCTATTCATATTATGAAAGGCATCCTGATTTGGGGCTTGTGGTCTTCAGATTGATTTGATTATCTGTTTCTTATGGTATGTAACCGGTGTATCTAGTTGTGTGCCTGTTGAACCTTCCTTTGCCAACTGATCTGCTTTCTCATTTCCTGGTATTACACAGTGAGATGGGATCCACTGCAGGGCAACCCTGTGGTGCTTGCAGAGTTCAGTCAATAAGGTCTGCAGATGTGGTAATTTTCTGGATTGTAGTGCCTGGAGTACTGATCTTGCATCTGTCAAAAACACTACAGGCTGTGGGCTAAGATTACTGTTCAGCAGTTTTTCTATTGCCAACTTTATTGCTTGTATTTCTGCATCGTAATTGTGGCAATATTTCCCTGTTTCTATTTTATTCATATCCCTAATGTTATTTGGGTACTCTATATATGCACCTGCTCCCCCATTCTTTACTGCATTATGTGCTGATCCATCTGTGTACACACGAATCCATAGGTCATGTGGGTATTCTTCATCCAAGAAACTGAGAGTTATTGTTTTTCACTGTAGACTAATCTGTTCTTCTTTGTCAACTATTCCTTTCATTTCTGTCCGTTTTTGAACTGATAATCCTGATTCCTCTGTCCAGGGAGTCTGTTCTGGTATGGGCAGTAGGGGGTGGGGGGTGGTTAACAACTCTTGGCATGTCTGGTGTTTGTCTACTAATACGCCAGGCTTGGTGGATAAAGCTGCTTCTCTTAAGTCGTCCCAATGCAAGATTTTGGAATCTGTCCTTCATTGGATGTCTCGGCATGCATACACATTTTCTGCCTGTATCAGCACCTTTGTGTCCCTCCGTTCTCTCAGTGCTGGTATCCTCAACAATTTCTCCATCTCCAATATTGGTGTTGATTTCATTGCTCCTGTGATGACCCTAAGTGCCTGGTTTTGTACTTTGTCCAGTTCTTGTCGTGTGGTGTTTGATGGTGAGCACCATGCAACTGATCCATATTCTACATCTTCGGGCAACACGGACAGTTTAGTCAAACTGGGGTCGTTGGGGCACCACAGACAGACGTAGTCCACCTGGGGTTGTTGGGGCAACACGGACAGACTTAGTCAACCTGGGGTCGTTGGGGAAACAGGAACAGACTTAGTCAACCTAGGGGCTTTGGGGCACCACGGACAGACTTAGTCAACATGGGGTCGTTGGTACACCACAGATTGACTTACTCAACCTGGGGTCGTTGGGGCAACACGGACAGACTTATTAAACAAGGGGGACGTTGGGGCACCACGAACAGAATTAGTCAACCTGAGTTCGTTGAGGTAACAAGGACAGACTTAGTCAATATGGCGGACGTTGGGGCACCACGGAAAGACTTAGTCAACCTGGAGTCGTGGGGGCAACACGGACAGCCTTAGTCAACCTGGGGTCGTTGGGGCACCACGGACAAACTTAGTCAACCTCGGTTCGTTGGGGCACCACAGATAGACTTATCCAACATGGGGTCGTTGGGGCACTACGGAAGACTTAATCAACCTGTTGTTGTTCGGGCACCACGGAAAGACTTAGTCAACCTGGGGTCGTTGGGGCACCACAGAGAGAATTAGTCAACCTGGGGTCGTTGGGGTACCAAAGCTAGACTTAGTCAACCTGGGGTCGTTGGGGCACCACAGAGAGAATTAGTCAACCTAGGATCGTTGGGGTACCAAAGCTAGACTTAGTCAACCTGGGGTCGTTGGGGCACCACAGAGAGAATTAGTCAACCTGGGGTCGTTGGCGTAATACGGACAGACGTAATCAATCTGGGGTTGTTGGTGCATCACAGACAGCCTTATCCAACATGGGGTCGTTGGGGCACCACAGACAGACTTAGTCAACATAGGGTCGTTGGGGCACCACGGACAAACTTAGTCAACCTCGGTTCGTTGGGGCACCACAGATAGACTTATCCAACATGGGGTCGTTGAGGCACTACGGACAAACTTAGTCAACCTCGGTTCGTTGGGGCACCACAGATAGACTTATCCAACATGGGGTCGTTGGGGCACCACGGACAAACTTAGTCAACCTCGGTTCGTTGGGGCACCACAGATAGACTTATCCAACATGGGGTCGTTGGGGCACTACGGATAGACTTAATCAACCTGAGATCGTTGGGGCACCACGGTCAGACTTAGCCAATCTGGGCGACGTTGGAGCACATCGAACAGACGTAGTCAACCTCGGGGACGTAGGGGTGCCAAGGACCGACTTAGTCAACCTGGGAACGTTGGGCACCACAGACAGACGTCGTCAATCTGGGGGACGTTGGGGCAACACGGTCAGACTTAGTCAGCCTGGGGTCGGTAGGGCACCACGGACAGACTTAGTCAACCTGGGGGACGTCGTTGTACCACGGACTGACTTAGTCATACTGGTACCGTTGGGGCACCACAGACAGACGTCAATCTGGTGGACGTTGAGGCACCACGGACAGATTTAGTCAACCTTGGGGCACCACGAACAGACTTAATCAACCTGGGGGAAGTTGGGGTACCACAGACAGACGTAGTCAACCTGGAAATGTTGGGGGACCACAGACAGACTTAGTCAACTTAGGACCGTTGGGGTACCACGGACAGACTTATTCAACCTGGGGTCGTTGGGGCAACACGGATAGACTTATTAAACCTGGGGGACGTTGGCACCACGAACAGAATTAGTCAACCTGGGGTCGTTGAGGTAACAATGACAGACGTAGTCAACCTGGGGTCGTCGGTGCACCACAGACAGACTTAGTTAACCTGGGGTCGTTGGGGCACCACGGACAGACTTAGTCAACCTGGGGTCGTTGGGGCACCACGGACAGACAGTCAGCGTGGGATCGTTGGAGTGTAATAGTAAATAGCCAAGTGTTGAAATATAGTAAACGGCCAGGTAGGCAATGGTTGAGTGCATTTGGGGGGAGAGACTAGGTATGATAGAAATAGACTATAGATAGGTGTAAGGGTATAGCGCCAAGAGGGCGTGCAGTCAGTGGGAAGTCGTGGAAGCGTGAAGGACACTAGGTGTGGGCAGTCATGCTAGAAACAGACCTAGATAGGGTGAAGGTCAAAGGCTTATGACAGAAAGATCTGGAAGGTTCTAGGAGTAACGTATTGGGTATGCATAGTAAACAAGGGATAGAAGATTAAAAGTGAATGGTTACGGAGGATTCTGGGATAGTGAATAGGAGGATGGTATAAATAGTTGGGAGGAGAGAAAACTCTCTCTCTCTCTCTCGCTGGTCATCAACTGCATTAGTCATATTACCAACTGATGTTTTTTTATGTGGAAGACATGTGAATGATATCAATATTTTGTACAGCCATGTCGACAGTTTCATGTGGTAGAAATGTGAATGATATCAATATTTTGTTCAGCCATGTCGACAGTTTCATGTGGTAGAAATGTGAATGATATCAATATTTTGTGCAGCCATATCGACAGTTTCATGTGGAAGAAATGTGAATGATATCAATATTTTGTACAGCCATGTCGACAGTTTCATGTGGTAGAAATGTGAATGATATCAATATTTTGTGCAGCCATGTCCACAGTTTCATGTGGTAGAAATGTGAATGATATCAATATTTTGTTCAGCCATGTCGACAGTTTCATATGGTAGAAATGTGAATGATATCAATATTTTGTACAGCCATATCGACAGTTTCATGTGGAAGAAATGTGAATGATATCAATATTTTGTACAGCCATGTCGACAGTTTCATGTGGAAGAAATGTGAATGATATCACTATTGTAGTCAAAACACAAACGTCAATGGCACACATTAAGATTGAGTTCTCACCGACCATTTTGCAGGCCGACAGTGCACTGACGGTATGTGAGGTGCAAACATTTACAGACACCTATTGTCTGGACGAGCATTCTTGTCGTTTTGTACAGTGTGTAGTGGGTGTTGCAGAGGCTGCAACGTCATCATCGGTACTTGTCACGGCTACTGTTCACATGGGATCTATGGTCACGACTGTTCCGGGTCTTGTCTCAGTGTATGTCCTTTATTTGAGGAAAAATCTGGAAAATGCCTACAATGTAAACATCTTGGCTATACCTGTAATGACACTTGTCCAGATGGTAATTTTGGGCGACAGTGCGAGCAGATGTGTTCTGATGGCTGTGACATCATATGTACTCTCAAATGTCCGGACAACTGTTTCAACGACACCTGTCAACAGTCGATCGGGAATCTGTACATGCAAGAGAACGTTCTATGGGTCAGACTGCACTCTCAAATCTCCGGACAACTGTTTAACGAAACCTGTGATTCCCACGTTCAGAAGAGTCTGCCGACTACAACAAGCCCAAGCATATGGACACTTTAATGTGTTTCTGTGCTAGACATGGTTCATTTTTTGGTGTTTTTTAGTGAAGCCATGGCTCATATCTTGCTGTGTTTCTGTCCTAGCCATGACTCATATCTTAGCTTGTGTGTGCTGGCCATGGCTCATATCTTGGTGTGTGTCATGTTAGTCATATCTCATATCTCGGTGTGTCCGTGTTAATCATGTCTCATATCTTTATGTATGTCTGTGTTTAGTCATATCTCATATCTTAGTGTGTACCAGTGTTAGTCATATGTCATATCTTTGTGTGTGCATGTCTGGGTTAGTGATATCTCATATCTTTGTGTGCATGTTTATGTTAGTCATATCTCATATCTTTGTGTGTGCATGTCTGTGTTTGTCACATCTCATATCCTTGTGTGTGCATGGCTATATTAGTCCCATCTCATATCTTTGTGTGTGCATATCTATGTTAGTCATATCTCTTATTTTTGTGTGCATGTCTATGTTAGGCATGTGTCATATCTTTGTGTGTGCATGTCAATGTCAGTTATATCTCATATCTTTATGTGCATGTTTATGTTAGTCATGTGTCATATATCTTGATGTGTGTCAGTGTTAGTCATGCCTCGTATCGCTGTGTGCATGTCTGTATTAGTCATATATCATATCTTTGTGTGTACATGTCTGTGTTAGTCACATCTCACATCTTTGTGTGTCCGTGTCTGTGTTAGTCATCTCTAGTGACTCGGGCAGATGGTGCTCGTAAACCTGGGAGGGCCGACCATCTAAGGGCAGAATTCCCCTACAGAAAAGATCATCTGCTGCCTTGCAGGAATATTAGGGACAATCAAAGGCTAGGGAAAGCAAACCCGAATGAAATGCTGGCTGAAATCGGATGCACTGGGCCACTGGCGCAGAACACAGTGCAACGTATTAACGGGTGTTCAGTCAGAGTGGATCTGACAGACTCTAATTGTGATGTTCTGTCTGTGGGGGCGATCAACACACTTAGCCTGACAGCTGACTTCATGTGAGAGTCTGGAATCCTTACTCTGATTGAGTCCTGAACGCAGAGAGAGTGATATCAATATTTTGTGCAGCCATATCGACAGTTTCATGTCAATAAAGTTGCTACTCTGTTTGACGACAACTGGTTGTTGATTCCACCTCGTTAAAAGCCATCGAAGCGTTATGCCTATAACATAAGCGCCACGGAGAGACTTAGTCATCCTGGGGGTCGTCGTTGGGGCACCATTGACAGACTTAGACAAACTGGGGTTGTTTGGGCATCACGGATAGACTTAAGTAAACCTGGGGTCTTTGGGGCAACATTGACACATGTAGTCAACCTAGGATCGTATAGTAAGGAATAATAGAACAAAGAAGTATGTGTTAGCACTCGGAAAAATTGACAGACAAACAACAACAGAAAAAAACGAAGAACAATATATGGTCCGAAGCGGGATCAAACCCGTACTCCCTGGCACCGCGACTTGCCACGAGAAGCCGAACGCTTGGCACACTGCCACGCAGCCAACTAAAAAATTGGCTATTGTAGTAGTGTCTTACACGAAAGGCGTTCTCAATGACTATAGCATAGGGTAACGATCACAGACCGGAAATAAATTGTATATTTGTACTTTCCTATTAATGCAAGTATCTCCCAGTAGGGCTGAATACTTGTGTTGTAGACAAACACTTATTAATAAATAAATTAATAAATAGTTATTGATTATTGATCGTATAGTAAGTAGGATTATGTCATGGAGGACTTGATAGCGGTCACTAGTCGGAGTTGGACAAACTTTAAGTCTTTACTGAGGACAGAACTTTCATCCGCAGATCAGGTCAGGGGGTTTAATGACTGCTAAGTTGGGGTCAGGCAATCCTGAAGTGATAAGAGGAGGTGGAGTAGAACGCAAGGCTAACAGTTTAGTCGGGAGTGTTCCCTTTTTGTAAAGCTGTCACCATAACTTGTAGGAGTTTCTGCTACATCTCACAACTGGCTCCTAACAATTTCATCTTTTGATGGTTATAGAGGAAATGGTAGGCACATTTGTTACAGGTCTAGGAATGGGAGAATTCGTGATCTAGATGAAAGTGGCAGGGTGGACGTAGAGGGTAAAAGTGGAAACGGAGCTTAGAAGCGTGATTTACGGAAGCAGGAATGTGTTATGGAGGAGTTCATATCGGTCATTTCACACATTTATTATAGACATGGATTATCTGCCGAAATAAGAGATGTACTGGACGGTTCCCAGAGGTTAGAAGGCAAAGTTTGGAAAGAAGCGAGAGCATTTGGGTGTCCAGACGTGAGAGTAAATGTTGGTGGTTGGTAATGACGGCTCTGATACGCAGTTGCCAACTTTGAAGTTCAATACGCTCAAAATGTATAATATCGTAATGGTTCATAAGTCCTCCCCTGGACTGTAACTACGTACGGAACCTTTGAGGTAGGACGTGTAGGAGGAGACACAGCGAAAGTTGGGGTGGCTAGTACGTACAGGCGGAGATAATTATGGAGAAAGTTGAGGTGGCTAGTACGTACAGGCGGAGATAATTATGGAGAAAGTTGGGGTGGCTAGTACGTACAGGCGGAGACAATTATGGAGAAAGTTGAGGTGGCTAGTACGTACAGGCGGAGACAATTATGGAGAAAGTTGGGGTGGCTAGTACGTACAGGCGGAGACAATTATGGAGAAAGTTGGGGTGGCTAGTACGTACAGGCGGAGATAATTATGGAGAAAGTTGAGGTGGCTAGTACGTACAGGCGGAGACAATTATGGAGAAAGTTGAGGTGGCTAGTACGTACAGGCGGAGATAATTATGGAGAAAGTTGAGGTGGCTAGTACGTACAGGCGGAGATAATTATGGAGAAAGTTGAGGTGGCTAGTACGTACAGGAGGAGACAATTATGGAGAAATGAGGTGGCTAGTACGTACAGGCGGAGACAATTATGGAGAAATGAAGTGGCTAGTACGTACAGGCGGAGACAATTATGGAGAAATGAGGTGGCTAGTACGTACAGGCGGAGATAATTATGGAGAAAGTTGAGGTGGCTAGTACGTACAGGCGGAGACAATTATGGAGAAATGAGGTGGCTAGTACGTACAGGCGGAGATAATTATGGAGAAAGTTGAGGTGGCTAGTACGTACAGGCGGAGATAATTATGGAGAAATGAGGTGGCTAGTACGTACAGGCGGAGACAATTATGGAGAAATGATGTGGCTAGTACGTACAGGCGGAGACAATTATGGAGAAAGTTGGGGTGGCTAGTACGTACAGGCGGAGACAATTATGGAGAAATGAGGTGGCTAGTACGTACAGGCGGAGACAATTATGGAGAAAGTTGGGGTGGCTAGTACGTACAGGCGGAGACAATTATGGAGAAATGAGGTGGCTAGTACGTACAGGCGGAGACAATTATGGAGAAATGAGGTGGCTAGTACGTACAGACGGAGACAATTATGGAGAAATGAGGTGGCTAGTACGTACAGGCGGAGACAATTATGGAGAAATGAGGTGCCTAGTACGTACAGGCGGAGACAATTATGGAGAAAGTTGGGGTGGCTAGTACGTACAGGCGGAGACAATTATGGAGAAAGTTGGGGTGGCTAGTACGTACAGACGGAGACAATTATGGAGAAAGTTGGGGTGGCTAGTACGTACAGACGGAGACAATTATGGAGAAATGAGGTGCCTAGTACGTACAGGCGGAGACAATTATGGAGAAATGAGGTGGCTAGTACGTACAGGCGGAGACAATTATGGAGAAATGAGGTGCCTAGTACGTACAGGCGGAGACAATTATGGAGAAAGTTGGGGTGGCTAGTACGTACAGGCGGAGACAATTATGGAGAAAGTTGGGGTGGCTAGTACGTACAGGCGGAGACAATTATGGAGAAAGTTGGGGTGGCTAGTACGTACAGACGGAGACAATTATGGAGAAAGCTGGGGTGGCTAGTACGTACAGGCGGAGACAATTATGGAGAAAGATGGGTGGCTAGTACGTACAGGCGGAGACAATTATGGAGAAAGTTGGGGTGGCTAGTACGTACAGGCAGAGACAATTATGGAGAAAGTTGGGGTGGCTAGTACGTACAGGCGGAGACAATTATGGAGAAAGTTGGGGTGGCTAGTACGTACAGGCGGAGACAATTATGGAGAAATGAGGTGGCTAGTACGTACAGACGGAGACAATTATGGAGAAATGAGGTGGCTAGTACGTACAGGCGGAGACAATTATGGAGAAAGTTGGGGTGGCTAGTACGTACAGACGGAGACAATTATGGAGAAAGTTGGGGTGGCTAGTACGTACAGGCGGAGACAATTATGGAGAAAGTTGAGGTGGCTAGTACGTACAGGCGGAGACAATAATGGAGAAAGTTGGGGTGGCTAGTACGTACAGGCGGAGACAATTATGGAGAAAGTTGGGGTGGCTAGTACGTACAGACGGAGACAATTATGGAGAAAGTTGGGGTGGCTAGTACGTACAGGCGGAGACAATTATGGAGAAGGTTGAGGTGGCTAGTACGTACAGGCGGAGACAATTATGGAGAAAGTTGAGGTGGCTAGTACGTACAGGCGGAGACAATTATGGAGAAAGTTGAGGTGGCTAGTACGTACAGGCAGAGATAATTATGGAGAAAGTTGGGGTGGCTAGTACGTACAGGCGGAGATAATTATCGAGAAAGTTGGGGTGTCTAGTACGTACAGGCGGAGACAATTATGGAGAAAGTTGAGGTGGCTAGTACGTACAGGCGGAGACAATTATGGAGAAAGTTGAGGGGGCTAGTACGTACAGGCGGAGATAATTATGGAGAAAGTTGAGGTGGCTAGTACGTACAGGCGGAGACAATTATGGAGAAAGTTGAGGTGGCTAGTACGTACAGGCGGAGATAATTATGGAGAAAGTTGGGGTGGCTAGTACGTACAGGCGGAGATAATTATGGAGAAAGTTGGGGTGGCTAGTACGTACAGGCGGAGATAATTATGGAGAAAGTTGGAGTGGCTAGTACGTACAGGCGGAGATAATTATGGAGAAAGTTGGGGTGGCTAGTACGTACAGGCGGAGACAATTATGGAGAAAGTTGGGGTGGCTAGTACGTACAGGCGGAGATAATTATGGAGAAAGTTGAGGTGGCTAGTACGTACAGGCGGAGATAATTATGGAGAAAGTTGAGGTGGCTAGTACGTACAGGCGGAGATAATTATGGAGAAAGTTGAGGTGGCTAGTACGTACAGGCGGAGATAATTATGGAGAAAGTTGGGGTGGCTAGTACGTACAGGCGGAGATAATTATGGAGAATGTTGGGGTGGCTAGTACGTACAGGCGGAGACAATTATGGAGAAAGTTGAGGTGGCTAGTACGTACAGGCGGAGACAATTATGGAGAAATGAGGTGCCTAGTACGTACAGGCGGAGACAATTATGGAGAAAGTTGGGGTGGCTAGTACGTACAGGCGGAGACAATTATGGAGAAAGTTGGGGTGGCTAGTACGTACAGACGGAGCCAATTATGGAGAAAGTTGGGGTGGCTAGTACGTACAGACGGAGACAATTATGGAGAAATGAGGTGCCTAGTACGTACAGGCGGAGACAATTATGGAGAAATGAGGTGGCTAGTACGTACAGGCGGAGACAATTATGGAGAAATGAGGTGCCTAGTACGTACAGGCGGAGACAATTATGGAGAAAGTTGGGGTGGCTAGTACGTACAGGCGGAGACAATTATGGAGAAAGTTGGGGTGGCTAGTACGTACAGGCGGAGACAATTATGGAGAAAGTTGGGGTGGCTAGTACGTACAGACGGAGACAATTATGGAGAAAGCTGGGGTGGCTAGTACGTACAGGCGGAGACAATTATGGAGAAAGATGGGTGGCTAGTACGTACAGGCGGAGACAGTTATGGAGAAAGTTGGGGTGGCTAGTACGTACAGGCGGAGACAATTATGGAGAAAGTTGGGGTGGCTAGTACGTACAGGCGGAGACAATTATGGAGAAAGTTGGGGTGGCTAGTACGTACAGGCGGAGACAATTATGGAGAAATGAGGTGGCTAGTACGTACAGACGGAGACAATTATGGAGAAATGAGGTGGCTAGTACGTACAGGCGGAGACAATTATGGAGAAAGTTGGGGTGGCTAGTACGTACAGACGGAGACAATTATGGAGAAAGTTGGGGTGGCTA
This sequence comes from Megaustenia siamemsis, assembly GCA_032433765.1. Lineage (NCBI taxonomy): Eukaryota > Metazoa > Mollusca > Gastropoda > Stylommatophora > Ariophantidae > Megaustenia > Megaustenia siamemsis. Next base: position 18,929,858 of record JAVIAB010000126.1, read on the forward strand.
GTACGTACAGGCGGAGACAATTATGGAGAAAGTTGAGGTGGCTAGTACGTACAGGCGGAGACAATAATGGAGAAAGTTGGGGTGGCTAGTACGTACAGGCGGAGACAATTATGGAGAAAGTTGGGGTGGCTAGTACGTACAGACGGAGACAATTATGGAGAAAGTTGGGGTGGCTAGTACGTACAGGCGGAGACAATTATGGAGAAGGTTGAGGTGGCTAGTACGTACAGGCGGAGACAATTATGGAGAAAGTTGAGGTGGCTAGTACGTACAGGCGGAGACAATTATGGAGAAAGTTGAGGTGGCTAGTACGTACAGGCAGAGATAATTATGGAGAAAGTTGGGGTGGCTAGTACGTACAGGCGGAGATATTTATGGAGAAAGTTGGGGTGTCTAGTACGTACAGGCGGAGACAATTATGGAGAAAGTTGAGTTGGCTAGTACGTACAGGCGGAGACAATTATGGAGAAAGTTGAGGGGGCTAGTACGTACAGGCGGAGACAATTATGGAGAAAGTTGAGGTGGCTAGTACGTACAGGCGGAGACAATTATGGAGAAAGTTGAGGTGGCTAGTACGTACAGGCGGAGATAATTATGGAGAAAGTTGGGGTGGCTAGTACGTACAGGCGGAGATAATTATGGAGAAAGTTGGGGTGGCTAGTACGTACAGGCGGAGATAATTATGGAGAAAGTTGGGGTGGCTAGTACGTACAGGCGGAGATAATTATGGAGAAAGTTGGGGTGGCTAGTACGTACAGGCGGAGACAATTATGGAGAAAGTTGGGGTGGCTAGTACGTACAGGCGGAGATAATTATGGAGAAAGTTGAGGTGGCTAGTCCGTACAGGCGGAGATAATTATGGAGAAAGTTGAGGTGGCTAGTACGTACAGGCGGAGATAATTATGGAGAAAGTTGAGGTTGCTAGTACGTACAGGCGGAGATAATTATGGAGAAAGTTGGGGTGGCTAGTACGTACAGGCGGAGATAATTATGGAGAAAGTTGGGGTGGCTAGTACGTACAGGCGGAGACAATTATGGAGAAAGTTGAGGTGGCTAGTACGTACAGACGGAGATAATTATGGAGAAAGTTGGGGTGGCTAGTACGTACAGGCGGAGATAATTATGGAGAAAGTTGGGGTGGCTAGTACGTACAGGCGGAGACAATTATGGAGAAAGTTGAGGTGGCTAGTACGTACAGGCGGAGACAATTATGGGGAAAGTTGAGGTGGCTAGTACGTACAGGCGGAGACAATTATGGAGAAAGTTGAGGTGGCTAGTACGTACAGGCGGAGACAATTATGGAGAAAGTTGAGGTGGCTAGTACGTACAGGCGGAGACAATTATGCAGAAAGTTGGGGTGGCTAGTACGTACAGGCGGAGACAATTATGCAGAAAGTTGGGGTGGCTAGTACGTACAGGCGGAGACAATTATGCAGAAAGTTGGGGTGGCTAGTACGTACAGGCGGAGACAATTATGCAGAAAGTTGGGGTGGCTAGTACGTACAGGCGGAGACAATTATGGAGAAAGTTGAAGTGGTAGGCCTTCCATATCTTCTATATCTGAATACGTCACGTTAGTTAGTGCGTTTTTCAGATTTTATTCTCTCCCCGCGGGTCTTATTAAATCTATAATTGTCTGTGGTCTCACGCTACCCAATTCCAGCAAGACCGCCTGGGAAGTGTCAGATACAAGTTGTAAACCATTCCTTTATATTCAAGCTCCACGCGCAAACAATGACACTGATTATATTGTCGCTACATAAAAAAAAACAACTGCACAAAATGCAGCCATATCACCAGTTCTGTATGACAGGCTTATGTGATCGTGTCACTTTCTCTACCCAGCTTTACACACACACACAATTATGTCAAAAGAAACGGAAGTAAATAAATCGCTCTTTTAAAGGTCTCCCGCTAACAGAACGCAGTGTGCTATTTCCAATACCGTTTACTTCATTAAAAAGTGTTCAGCACAAAAAGAAATGAGCTGACTGGAGTTGTAAATACAGGGATCTCTAGTGGCAAGGCACTGTTAAGTAATACACGGGTTCTTTATCCTGCCTATTATGTTCGTGTGCTATTGGTTTTTATTTGTGATCTAAACATATCAGTTACAGTTATGTAAGAGCAGTATATGACGCACATCGCTTGCCTTACTTTACTGTAAGGATTGAAACTAAATCATTCAGTAAAAATACGGTTGCTAGTTTGAGCTTGTTAACGGCTAAAGTACCACCACTTCAATGGAGCTCAGCCCATACTACCATCACCAAAAAATGTGAGGATGAGAAACCAGCTGTAACAAGTGCCTTTAAAGAACAATGATATCTTAAAGTAATAAAAGGACCAAAATCACTAATCGAGTACATTTCATAAACGCTTTCAGGACCAGATGTCAAATATTTCCTCAAGATACTATACTGAAACTTCAAAACGTACCTCTGACACTGAACTGACACATTAGAAACAGACTAAATGTCTATCTTCACACACTGTTAATGATTATGACGCTCAAGGGTGCAAGTCTTACTATCCACAGACTCCAGAATACGTCCCATCAGTATGTACAATTGACAGAGACCTAAAAAGCAATATCTGTCAATAAAAAACATCTTGACAGACCAAGGCGCGTGTTATGATCTCATAAGCCTCAATTTACTTTACTGCAAGAGTTACATAAGATATGAAACTGAAAGCAAAAGGTGGTGATAAGAGAGGAAGAAGTTAATACAAAAAATAAGTAAAATGAATAATACATATGTGCTTGTGTGTACAAGAGAATTGTTACGTTCCTTATATTATGATATAAAGAAAGTAAAAAAAAAAATCCAAAATTAGGAAGAAACAATCATCATTATTTGGCCATGTAATGAGAAAGGAACAGCTGGAATATATTGTGACAAATGGGAAAACTGAGTGACAATGAGATAGAGGGTAGCAAACAGGAAAGAAATTAGACAGCTTAAGAGAATAGCTTGGCAGAAGGCCAACAACAGAAATGATAAATAACTGTCGAGATCGAAAGTTGTGGAGAGACGTGATCATCTACGCCAGCAGACACGTTACTTCATGATGCATGATGATGATGATATTTCGATCTGATAATGTGCGGCGGTGATCTACGTGGTAAGCCTCTGGATAAGAGTTCGAAGGGCACAAATATATGGGACAAAAGGACACGAAAATAGGGGACAAAGGCACAAATATAGAGGAGAAAGGGCACAAAAATAAGGGAAAACTGAAACAAAAATAGGGGACAAAGGGGATAAATAAAGGGGACAAAGTGCACAAAAATAAGGGACAAAGGGCATACATATAGGGGACAAAGGGCACAAACATAGAGGACAAATGACATAAATATAGGGGACAAAGGGAACAAATATAGGGGACAAAGGGCATAACTATAGGAGACAAAGGGCACAAATATAGCGGACAAAGTTGGCAACTAAAGCAAGTAGAGACATTCAAATACCTAGGAAGTCTAATGACAAACGATAATTATCAAACAACAGAGATAGAATCATTATGCAACAAAGCTTGTCAAATCATTGGAGAGTTATCACCACTATTGTCCAACAAGGAAATAACTCTGGAGGCAAAACGAGCACTATACAATACAATCTTCATCCCAACGTTGTACTACCAATGCCAGACCTGGACCCTAGATGCAAGAACAATAAGTAAAAAATTACCTCTACAGAGATTAAATGTGTTAGACGAATTACAGGAAACAGTCTGAGAGATAGATAAGAAATGAAGAACTGAGAAAAATGCTAGGAATAGCCCCGCCATAGAATATATAAGGAAACAACAGATAAAATGGTTTGGCCACGTGACAAGACAGAAAGATCAAATCACATCACAACGAGCCTTCAGCAAACGTTGTGAGAACACCAGACCCAAAGGTCGACCACAAAAAATTATGGATCGATGGAATATTAGAAGCACTAGGAAATATGACACAGAAGTGGCACAAAGGACACACACATAGGGCACAAATATTGGGGACAGAGGGCACAAATATTGGGAACAAAGGACACTAATATAGGAGACAAACGGCACAAATATAGGGTACAAAGGGCACACATATAGGGGACAAAGAACACAAATATTATGGAGAAAGGGCACAAATATTGGGGACAAAAAACACACTAATATAGGGGTTTAAGGGCAGAAATATAGGGGAAAAAGGGTTTAAATATAAGGGAGAAGGGGCAGAAATATAGGGGAGAAAGGGCACAAATATATAGGAGAAAGGGCACAAATATATGAGAGAAGTGGCACAAATTTATGAGAGAAAAGGCACAAATATAAGGGAGAAATTGCACAAATATAGGGTAGGCAGGGCATAAATATAGGGGATAAAGGGCACAAATATAAGGGAGAAGGGGCACAAATATAGGTGAGAAAGGGCATAAATATAAGGGAGAAGGGACACAAATATAGGGGAGAAAGGGCATAAATATAAGGGAGAAGGGGCACAAATATAGGTGAGAAAGGGCACAAATATAAGGGAGAAATTGCACAAATATAGGGGAGAAAGGGCACAAATATAGGGGAGAAAGGACACAATTATAGGAGAAAAAGGGCATAAATATAAGGGAGAAAAGACACAAATATAGGGGTCTAATATAGTGCAAGATTTTGGCAAAATGTATTGGGGACGAAGGGCACAAAAATACGGTAACGAATGGCACAAATATAAGTGACGAAGAGCTCATATATAAGTAAGGAAGGGCACATATATAAGTGACGAATGGCACATATATAAGTAAAGAAAGGCATTTATATAAGTGACGAAGGGCACATGTATAAGTAAAGAAGAGTGCATATATAATTGACGAAGGGCACATGTATAAGTAAAGAAGAGCGCATATATAATTGACGAAGGGCACATGTATAAGTAAAGAAGAGCGCATATATAATTGACGAAGGGCACATGTATAAGTAAAGAAGGGCACATATATAATTGACGAAAGGCACATGTATAAGTAAAGAAGGGCACATATATAATTGACGAAGGGCACATGTATAAGTAAAGAAGGGCACATATATAAGTGACGAAGAGCTCATATATAAGTAAGGAAGGGCACATATATAAGTGACGAATGGCACATATATAAGTAAAGAAAGGCATTTATATAAGTGACGAAGGGCACATGTATAAGTAAAGAAGAGCGCATATATAATTGACGAAGGGCACATGTATAAGTAAAGAAGAGCGCATATATAATTGACGAAGGGCACATGTATAAGTAAAGAAGAGCGCATATATAATTGACGAAGGGCACATGTATAAGTAAAGAAGGGCACATATATAATTGACGAAGGGCACATGTATAAGTAAAGAAGGGCACATATATAATTGACGAAGGGCACATGTATAAGTAAAGAAGGGCACATATATAATTGACGAAGGGCACATGTATAAGTAAAGAAGGGCACATATATAATTGACGAATGGCACATGTATAAGTAACGAAGGGCGCATATATAATTGACAAAGGACATATATATCTCAACCTGCTGTAAATTTACGACACAACTCATCTGCATCTACTTAACAGGTCAACGCTGAAGGAAAATACGACAGAGCGTGAGGGTTGTTAGTGCGTATGTTAATGGCTGCAACACTTGACACTGATGTGGGTTTGTTGGAGGGTTTTTCTCTCTGTCTTATCTCTGACTTTCTTATTTTGCTCAATATTGAATGATCCTTAACATCAGTTTAACAAAATCACCATCATCAGGTGCCATACCTGTAGGAGTTGGCAACCATGTCTCCGCTTTTTTTTCTTACGCCAGCGCATTTTATCCATCGTATTTCTCTATGTGCAACATCGTTAAACTTCTCTTCACTTCACTTCTCTTCTCTTCACTTCTCTTCTCTTCTCTTCTCTTCACTTCTCTTCACCTCTCTTCTCTTCACTTCTCTTCATTTCTCTTCACTTCTCTTCTCTTCTCTTCACTTGTCTTCTCTTCTCTTCACTTCTCTTCTCTTCACTTCTCTTCTCTTCTCTTAGCACGAACAAAACGCATGCATTTCAAATTCTCACCGGTTCCCCATAGTTCCTGTTGACATAACAGATTCCCAAATTTTCCTATAGGAAGAATATCATAATATGGCTTAATGAACGGACAGCCTTTTTCTGACATAATTTAAAAGATTTCTTTGTGTTTTAACCTCTCTCATGACTTCTTCATTCAACAAAGTCATGTATATACAATCTTCATCTGTTGGTTGACCGGTTTACAGTCTCAATATAATGTTTCAATCTTCCAATTTGTATTTAACTCACAACTCTACAAACCCTGTCGTAACTGATACATTCATATCTATTTCACAATTTAGAATTCTTGTAAATCTATGCTTGTAATAAATAACTCAAGTTATCACATAACAGTGTATGCAGCGCAGCGTAATTGTAATATGAGGTAAATATGAGGTAGATAATCGGAAAAAGAATAAAACTACTGAGACAATGGTGTCGTCATCAATAGTGCGATCAAGAACGCTAGATATATGGATATGCTTGCGTTCGTCCGATGACTTAAGGAGTGTACCTCGTCATCATCCGCCCTTAAAAGTAAGTTAAGTAGACGTGTCTGCGTTGTGTTGTGGTTTACAGTATAACTGTTATATTTGCGCCTTTCGGCCCAACACATCCGACTTCAGCATGACATTTTTGAGTACCAGGTTGTCTTCCCTCTTCGATCCCTACTCGCTTGGCCAGACTAGACAGGTTAGTCTGTTACTAGAGGCACCACGGAGAGGTGGAGCAGGATCTGGATGGTTCTGGTTCACCGATTCTGGCGCAAGCCATCAGCTGTGGATCGCTGACAACTTCCAGCTCTGGTGCTGGGAGGCGTGCCTTCGCCTCCATATGGATATAATCGGGCATGTTAAAACATGTTAAGAACAGAGAAAAGTTGTTTGCGTGAGGAATAGTCTGATCACTCAGAGAGTCAGAAGACTGTGTTACTCTGATTAAAGGCCAGGACCAAAGGGCGATGCGACATTTCGGGGAGTAAACGTCGAGCCCAGAAGACTAGAACTAGTGGTTGATGATAAGAAAGAGATGAGTATACTAAAGAGTATAGACGATGAATAAAACCTGGAGAAAATATGTCGTAGCGAATAGTGAAAGAGTTCACCTGAGCTATCATAACTGAAGTTGCATATTAAATTAATAGTATGTTTACAGAATCAAGAATGTTATATATATATCCTAGTGTGTGAAAGATAGAGTGTCAGCACACATGTTTTTTTTTCGTTCGCCAGCTTTGACATCTTACTAAGTCCCTAGAGACTAGAAACTGAATCCATTTGCATGTTAATCTATTTTTCCCTGGCAGCCGTGTGCACAGGGGTCCCTCGCCGCACAGGCAGATAAATCCATCTTCGGAGGTACTCATAATTTTTCTGTCGATGAGTAATTGACGTTCCAAGCCGGGCCGCTGAGACCAGGGGTGGTTGTGGCAGAAATAAATCATCAATAAAAATCCCAACTGGCGCAGCCGGGATTTGAACCTACAACCTCTCTGTTTCGAGGCCGACGCCTTGCCTTGAGACCAACTAGACCACCCAGGACACATTTGAGAGAAGCAGCATTAGTATTATCTTAAATCCGGCTCGTCTAATTATACCCGAATGTCTCCCGTGAATAATTATATAATTATAACTCGTATAATTATAGCTCGATGAGATTTGGTTTCTATTTTCGATGTTTAAATAAAATCCCTTCGTACTTAATCCAATCCTGCTTTATAAAAGTCTATTTGAATGCTTATGTTTGTAACTAACTCATTCAATTCTTGTGCTATTAAAATCAGGTTTCATTGTCTTTTTTAACCGGTTGGAACTGTGAGTTATTCCAAGTAATTAATTTTAAAATTAATTTTAAATTATTATCTGATAAGAAAATAGCTTCCTTTTAATTATTATTATTATTTTTAGTTTGAGTGGATAAATCTTAACCAAATGTTCGCGTGCTAATACGCCTGTTCAAGTCTCGTACTTTACCTTTACTTTACCTTTAACCAAATGTTAACCAGAAACATGTGTACTATTTATCTCCTCTTTCTAACAGAAGGTGTAGACCCCTTAAGCTAAGATCATGAAATCAACAGAGACGATTAAAACACTTCCTTGTAAAGAAACTAATCAGTTAAAGCTGCGACAGTCATACTCAAGAACACATGGTAAATTGAAACCTCAACACGGAAGCCAAATTACGTTTGTCGTTCTTATTTACTCGTAGAACATACAACATGGAATATTAAATATTCGTGCTTTTTTTTTCATCTTTTTTAGAAAAAGAAGTAAAAACTGCAAATCCAGACAATGGTCTCTATTGGCTTCAAGTCTATTTTTGCCGTCGCTGTGTTACTGCCTACAGGTAAGGTATTAGTTTTCTACAAATTGACTTGTTTGTTTTCTATTTCATTCTCTTCGTGTGTTTTGTGTTAGAATCATCATCATTGCACACCGGACGAGTCCATAGATTATATTTTATATTTATAATTGAGTGTCGTCTCCGCATCGAAGGTTGGCTACCATGGAGCGCCGTTCCGCTATGTCTCTCTTTTTGATGGTGCAGTTTGTCATAGTCAGACTCGTTCCTCTTTTGATGTTACTCGTCCATGTTAATCTTGGTCTGCCTCTGCATCTTTTGCCTTGTATTTTTCCTTCCAAGATTTAATTTTAGTAGGCTATTGTGCATTTTAATATGACCCAAAAATTTCATTTGCCTTGTTCGGATTGTATTTAGTAGTTTTCTTTTTTTTAGTTGTTTTATGACTTCATCGTTTGTTTTCGTTTCTTTTATTCAATTCTTCATATTCTTTTAAAAATCCACATTTCAAAGGCTTCAATTTTCTGTTCTGTTTTCTTGTTTATGTTTAATGTCCACGTTTTGCCATTGTTTATTTCAGTTTTACATTTTCCATCACTGGTTATAATAAGGTATTTGTAGCTTTGAACTGTATTCAGGTCTATCAGTTCAACTTTGATATCCACTTGCAGGTTTTGAGTATTATCTTTGTCTATGATCATAGTAATTCGCATCCAATCCAAGTTTTTTTCTTGCCATAGATGACATCAGTGTGTGGACTGTGTCTTCCGTTACAGCGTGTGTAGTTTTGCAATACGCTGGTTAACGCGGTGTGTGCTGCTTGGACTGAATGTTCTGCTCATGCCTGTTATGGTTGTTTAACTTCTTATTGACTGGTGGACGGTGGAAATCCTCGTTTTTAAGTGGGTATTTATCTTCTTTTCAATCTAGATAGACCTACCAATAGGTCATTGTTTTTCACTCACTCCGCGCAGACGGGAATGTCCGTCCAGAATTGTAAAAAGTCTGTGACGGTGGATGGGGCAGAAGAGGCAGCAATGATCAATGGCCCAGAAAGCAAAGCCAGCAAAGTGTGTGATACACAAAAGACATGTTCGGGACACGAAAGACGAATGTGGCAGACCACCGAGAAAGAGATTGGAGCCTCATCACGTACAATTCCAGAGAAAGCCATGGAGAGGAATGTAACAGGGAATAGATGAGGGTGTGTGAAACGGGTGTGTAGCGGGGCAACAAGAGAAACAGAGTATTGATGAGAGTTGATTGAAACAGACGATATTAGTAGAGAAATAATAAACATCTAGGGGAGACAAGCAGAAGTGGTCAGGTGTGAGTGAGTGAACTGTTTTATAGAGAAATGCGAAATAAGCGTGAATGGGTGAGATGTTTTCAGGGGAAGTGGGGAGTTGAGAATAGACGTAGATTTTAAAGTCAGTGTGCATTTGAGCCGGGTCCAGTGCGGACGTCTAGAGAAATCTAGTTAGCTTACCGCGGACTAGAAAGGAGTTGTAAATAGATGAAAGTTAAGACAGATATAGGGCGACAGCCAATTAGTTTAGTTATCCTATTTCCAGGAGTTGTGATTGTTAGTTACTAAATGTTGTGTTAGATATGGCAAGATAGAATAGGTGTGAGTGTCACTGTTAAGGTTAGGGTTACCTTAGCGGCAACGAAACTGATTGTGAATCAGTGGAATTGACACAGTAGAACATTGTTGGAAACTTGTTAAGTGTCCAGCGCTCGCCGACTTTGAGGGAGTCGTAGAGCAAGATTTATGAAGAATATAGAATCAGTGGGATTGTCACTGTTAAGGTTAGGGTTACCTTAGTGGCAAAGAAACTGATTGTGCATCAATGAAAGTGACACAGTAGAACATTGTTGGAAACTTGTTAAGTGTCCAGCGCTCGCCGACTTTGAGAAAGTCGTGGAGCAAGACTTATGAAGAATCTAGAAGTGTGATTGTAGCTGTTAAGGTTAGCGTTACCTTCTCGGCATAGAAGCTGATTGCGAATCAGTGCAATCGACACGTTGTTGGATAATCTCGCTGACTTCGAGGAAGTCGTGGCGGGAAAGTTTAGGAAGCTTATGACGAAGCTTCTACCATGAAGAGAGACTTTTATCGATCGTGTAGATCGTCCACATCATTGGGAAACTTCAAGTAAGGGTCCTCAGAGACTTGGGAGCTTATGACTAGCTTCTATGACACACAATTGAACTTGTTAGTCAAGTAGATTACATAGAGTTGGGAACTCGACAATAGAGTTCCACCGAGTTTGGGCTAAAGTAGCAGTCCATGAGAAGTGCACCTGAGGGTGGCACTAATGTTAATCAAGGGAGGGAATTGTCACTGTGAATATATGTACTGTTAATTTGTGAAATGTGTTTACATGATCCGGACATGTGCCTTGTCAAATAAAGATGTTTTGTGTGTAGTCAGGACTTGAGTTGAGTCATTAAAACATCTTCAGTGTTACAACCATCTAGCGAGTGAACGAGCTGGGAGAATCGCGGGGGGAATTGATAAGTTACAACGTGAAGTACTACACTATAGATCATAACGGTCCAAGGAGAGTCGCAACAGAATGACGTGAAGTACGAGGCATCAATCATGGCGGTCCAAAAGACTGGCATGGCAGCTTGAGAACGGGGCAGATCATCAGAGTGGCGAGGAACTCGTCATTCAGCAATCCGGCCATAAGCAGCATCACGAGCCCTCGCTCATCGTGCTAAAGCACCTCTGGTACTCGGGCTCGTGGTGAAGAGGAGTGATCTCAATCTCAAGGGGACGAGAGGTCAGTCGATCAGTCAAGTTGATCATCAAGGTTATAAGAAGTTGAGCGTCAAATTAGGATGATTATCAAGCATTAGTGTTTGAGCTCTCTCACTTTTCAGTATTACATCGCGCAATTTTATTATTACATTGGTGGCTGATCAACGCTAGATCGGTTGCAACAAGACAACTGAAAGGCACAGAGAGAGAGAGAGAAAAATGTGTTTAAGTATTCTAAGGATCATCGAGGATGTGATTCAGTAATTAGTTAATTAAAATTGATTGAAAGATAGTATGTGAGTGGAAGAGTGATTGAAAAAGAGACAAATTACTAACAAATGAGTGTGATAAAGAAGTATTGGAGTCATGTGTGTCGAACATTTTTGTAGATAGAATAGAGTTAACGGATGAAGAATTAAAGGAAGGGGGTAGAATAGGAAAATGAGTAGGATTTAAATTGATAGACACACATGGCTAGAATACAGGAAAGAAAGAAATAAGTTGTGTGAGATAAGTCAAACAATTGAAAGAGTTTGACATGAGATGTAAGAGTATTGTGTAGAAGGCTGGAATTTTTTTTGTTGTATGGTTGTAAAAGGTATACGGTTAATATGCCAATTGAGAAAACATCGACAAGGAAAGGGAAATAATTCAGAATGAATTTTGTGTGTGTATTGTTGTTAAATGTATTTTGTTAATAGGCCAATAGAAGAAAACCTCTACAAGAAAGGGGGAAATAATTAGCAAATAAGGTATTGTATAAAATGATGAAATTTTTTTAAAATGATTGTTGCTAAAGGTATATTATTAATTTGGCAATAGAAAACCTCTACAAAGAAAGGAAATAATGAGCAAATGAGGTATTATGTAAAATGCTGAATTATTTTATGTTGTAAAGAGATATAAGTGAACGTATCAATAGGAAGACCTATGCAAAGAGGGAAAAGATAATTAACGAATGGAGAATATATCTCAGGAAGGGTACATGTGGCAAGCGGTGCAAAAGATGGGAGAAGTGATTGAAAGATTAAGTGGTAGTTTGCAGATGCAGGAAATAACAGGTAGAATACCAATATTTGAGGGACAAGTAGAAACGTTTGAAAATTGGATACAAGCAATTGAGTTCTGGGGTAATAGGAAAAGGTTAAATCAAATAGAATGGAAAGACTTGGCAGTGGCCACAAGTCAAGGGGCAGTGCTAGCGTGTGTAAGGAGAAGAGTTGAAGATAGAAATGAAGAACCATGGCAGGAATTTAAGTCATATTTAGCAAGTAGATATGGGAGATTTCAGGATGAGCAGCATGCGTTAATGGAGTTAAAAAGAGTAAGGCAAGAAAGGTATGAAACGGTACAAGAGTATGGGGAAAGGATAAGGGAGATGGCGGAAAGAGGATTTGGAAAAGGGGTTGAGTCAGAGCAGGTAGACAAGATACTGATAGCAACATTGATAGAGGGAGTAAGGGATAAAGGGTTAAGGTTAACATTATCAAGGAAAAAGAACATGAAATTGTTGCAGTTATTAGAGATAGCAGTTGAAGAAGAAGGGTTAGTAAGAAGATTTCAAGAACATAGTCAACAAAGAGAAAAAGGGGGGATAGAAAGACAAGACAGTCCGATGGAAGTAGACCATTTTAGGAGAAGGGATGAGCAACGAGAAGGTAGACAAATAGTGAATAGCATACAAGAGAGAAGAACATGCTATAGATGTGGGAAGATAGGACATATAAAATATGAGTGTAAACAAGGAAGTATGAGACAAAGAAGAGGACAGGTAATAGAGGTAGGGGAGACAAGAAGATGTTATGGATGTGGCAAAGTAGGGCATTTAGTGGGGAGGTGTAGGGGAGCGAATAGGGCACAGGGAAGCAAGAAAGGTAGGAAGTCAGAAAACAGGAAACAGAGATGGGGCTTAAGACGGCAGGCAGTTTTGAGCACAGAAGAGAAGCCTGAACAATTTGGAAGGTATGGGAGAAGGGAGGACCCATGCTCATGTATAGTAGAGGTAGAGAAACAGAAACTTAGGGCAATGATAGACACCGGAGCGAGTGTGAGTGTTATAAAGGAAAGTACATTCCAGTCAATAAGAGGGAAGAAGGAAGTGTATAGAACGAACAATAAAATAGAAGCAATAAGTGGCCATTTGTTGGAGGTCCGAGGAGAGGTATGGCTCAACATCAAGGTAGGGAAGAGAGAAATGCTACAGAAGTTCATGATAGTTAAGGGGATGAACAGGGTAATGGTTTTAGGTAGGGATTGGATGAGGAGGAACATGGTGAAAGTGGACTATGGAACTCAGAAGATGACAGTGGCGGGAGCAGAAATACAAATGGAGGATGATATACATATGGCAACACTGGCGAGAGTTAAAGGAGATGTGTTACTGAGACCACACAGTGTACACATAACAGTAGCAAAAGTGAGAAAAAATGATTACATTCAACCAGGGATGACGATAGAGACAACAAAGACAATACAGTATATCATGGAGGAACCAAACATAAGCGTAGTGGATGGAGTGGTAACAGTAAATGAGGGAAACAGTTTCCCAGTAATGTTAATAAATCACTCGGGCAGAACGATAAAATTGAAGAAGGGGAAAGTGATAGCACGAATAAAAAGACAAACGAAGGAGAAGCAAATAGAAGAGCTAAAGGAACAAGAGAGGGAGGAGAGGAGGAAAGATAGACAAATGTATCTGCAGTGGGTAAAAAGGAGATTTCGAGAGGACAAAGAAGAAAGAGGTTGGAGGAGAAGAGGAGAAAAGAAAGCGGAGTTAGCACTGGAAGAAAAGAAACCGCAGGTTTGGATGACAAAAGAAAGACGGAAACAACTGATAGAACAAATACAGACGAAGGAGGAAAATAGGGAGTGTGTACAGAAATTGGTGTTAAACAACCAAGACGTATTTGCACTAACAGACTTTGAGTTAGGAAGAACGGATACAGTAGAGTTAGAAATAAATACAGGAACAGCACAACCGTCAAGTGTCAGAACATACAGGACGCCATTGAAGGACAGAGAAGTAGTGGAGAAAACGGTGGAAGAAATGCTGGAAGCTGGGATAATTACAAGGACGACATCCCAGTGGTCATTACCAGTAGTAATAGTTCAGAAGAAGGATGGGTCGAAGAGGTTCTGTTGCGATTACAGAGCGCTAAATAAGGTGACAAGAGATGTCAGTTATCAGATGCCGCGGGTGGACGATATAGTGTCATTATTCCAGGGGACAGATCTATACACAACATTGGATTGCAAGTCCGGGTATTGGGCAATAAAGGTTCATCGGAATACACAGGACAAACTTGCGTTCAACACACATGTGGGGACATTCACAGGGAATGTGATGCCGTTCGGACTGAAAGGATCGCCAGCGACATATATGAATCTTATGAACCAAGTATTACAAGGGTTAGGAGAATTTGCACAGGCATATGTAGATGACATTATTATCTTCACGAAAGGGACGAAGGAGCAGCACATAAAGCACATTGAAATAGTACTGGAGAGGTTGAGACAACATGATATAAAATTAAAGTTGAGTAAGTGTCAGTTTTTAAGAGAAGAAGTGAAATATTTGGGGTTCGTAGTAAACAGGGAAGGAATACTACCTGATAAGGACAAAGTGCAAGTAATAAAGGACATGACACCACCGGGGAGGGTAAGAGAAGTCAGGAGCTTTCTAGGAATGTGCGGCTATTACAGAAGATTTATACCCAAGTTTGCGGAAGTAGCAGAACCACTAACGGCGTTAACGAAAAAGTTTGTTAGGTTTAACTGGTCGCCAAATTGTCAAAGAGCATTTGAAACACTGAAGGAAGGATTATTAAGGGTACCATTCTTAGCCCACCCTAACAAGGAAGGTAGGATGATAGTGTACACGGATGCTTCAGATATAGCAATAGGGGCGTGTTTAGTATGCGAAAGGAAGGAGAAAGACAAGACAGGACAAGAAAAGATCATAGAATGGCCTATATATTTTTTGTCCCACAAGTTGAGCAGAACACAGATGAGGTGGCCGACAATAGAAAAAGAGGCGTATGCAATCCACTACGCAATCCAAAAGCTCCATTTTTATATTTATGGTCAAGTGCTAGTAATAAGAACAGACCATAAACCGTTGAAAGCGATTTTGGAAGCACCGATTAAAAACAGAAAAATAGACATGTGGTCGCTAACATTACAGAATAGTGGGGCAAAGGTGGAGTATATAGAAGGGAGCAGGAACATTTGTGCGGATTGGTTGTCTAGGATGCAAAGTACTAATGAAAGAGAAGGGGACCAAGAAGGGTCCGGAACAGATGTAGATGACAGGACGTTCCAGATAAACATCGTGGATACAAACAGAGTAAAACAAAATAGTGTAAATACAGAGGAGGAAGAAGGACACGAAAGTATTGAGGAACTACAGGAAATAAAGGTGATGGAACAAGAACAGAAGGAAGATGAGGAATTAGGGGAGATAATGGGAGACATAAAGAAGGGAAGAGCAGAGAAGTGGAGGAAGTTTGATATAGATGGAAATGACGGGGTGTTAGTGTATATAGGGGAAGGAGATGAAGTGCAGCCGAGAGTGTGTATACCACGAACACATAGAGAACAATTATTGAGAGAGTATCACGAAGGAAATGGACATATGGGAAGAGACAAGATGTTAGACGCGCTGAGGTTAAAGTATTATTGGCCAAGTATGTATAAGGCGGTGGACGAGCATACAAAGAAGTGCAGGATATGCAAAACAAGAAATTTAGTGGAAAAAGGGGGGCCGGTAATGATGATGGACAAACAATATTTTCCAATGCAGAAGATTAGTATGGACATAACAGGTCCATATCCGATGACAATATCAGGAAATAGGTATATATTGCATGTTACAGACTGTTACAGCAGGTGGCCAGAGAGCATACCAATAAAACATAAGGATACAGACACGATAGTAGACATACTGATAAATGAGATCATCCCGAGATACAGTTGTCCACAAAGCATACTCACAGACAATGGGGGGGGGGGGGAATTCACCAGCAACAAGTTTAGGCAAACGTTGAAGAGATTGAACATAAGACACATTAAAACGTCAGTATATAATCCCCAGGCAAATGGGATTAACGAAAGGCAGCACAGGACATTGAACGACATAATATCAAAACTGACAAGGGGACAAGAAATGGAATGGGACACCAAATTAAATCAAGCATTGGCGGCGGTAAGGATGAACAAAAATGAAAGCACACAGTTTTCTCCATTTTTTTTATTGTACGGGAGGCACCCGATGCTACCGTTGGATAATATATTGCAGCCAAGGAGAAGATATTTGGGGGAAGAGAGGCATGAGATAATGTTACAACAAATGCATGAAACACAGAGAATGGTATGGAAGAATTTGAAAAGGGCAGAGAAGAGGAATATGCAGAGGAGTCAGGACAAAGAGGTAGTAGACTATAAAGTAGGAGATAGAGTGTATTATAAGAACCAGACACCAACATCAAAGATCAGCCCTAGGTGGAAAGAAGGCTATGTGATAATAAAGAAGACAGGGGAGGCAAATTATAGAATCAAACATATATATGGGGAAAAGGAAATTAGAACGCACAGGAGAAACATAAGGAAGGACGAGTCCTTGTGGTCAGAAAAAGAACAAGAACAAGGGGGCAGGCCACGAAGGAAGTGCACAATGAACAAAGGAAGTGATTCAACAGAAGAAGATGGAAGGGACAAACAACTAGAAAGGGGGGCGATTGGGGGAAAGGACAAGGAGAAAGAGATAAGGAACAAAATGAGGAGGAGAGGAAAGAGAGTGAAAGGGAGAGTAGTAATGAGGAAGAGGAACGAGAAGGGAGTGCGACTGGAGAAACAGGCAGTACAGGGGATGATGCACCATACAAAAACACAAGGAATCGGGGGAAAGGTGGGGATCGAAGAGTACAGAGAGAGAGAGAAACTTCATCAGAAGAGGAAGATATGCCGATACCAGAGAGAAGAATCAGAATGGAGCTCAGAGATCAGGAGACGGAGCGACAAGAGAAAATGCAGAAGAAACAGATGATGGGTGACACAGAAGTGGAGACACAGAGAGATAAAGAAAAGCCTGTGAGGAAGAGGCAAGGAAGATGGTCATCAGGAGAATCACCGGAATATAAAAAGGGTAGAGAGGAGGAGACAGACCAAGGGGATAGCGACGAAAGTTGGCAGACATCAGAAGAACAGGTGCAAAGCACGAAGTAGAGTATGTAGACTAGAATCAAGGGCAGAAAGTAGAACAAAGAGAGCAGCGAAGGTTACCACAGATATAATAGAGATAATATAAGGTACGGGAGGTATAATTAGCAAGAAGTGGTAAGGAATAATAGTCTGGAAGTTATTACAGATGTTTAAATAACTTGCGGAAGGTATAAGGCAGTGTAACAGGGAATAGATGAGGGTGTGTGAAACGGGTGTGTAGCGGGGCAACAAGAGAAACAGAGTATTGATGAGAGTTGATTGAAACAGACGATATTAGTAGAGAAATAATAAACATCTAGGGGAGACAAGCAGAAGTGGTCAGGTGTGAGTGAGTGAACTGTTTTATAGAGAAATGCGAAATAAGCGTGAATGGGTGAGATGTTTTCAGGGGAAGTGGGGAGTTGAGAATAGACGTAGATTTTAAAGTCAGTGTGCATTTGAGCCGGGTCCAGTGCGGACGTCTAGAGAAATCTAGTTAGCTTACCGCGGACTAGAAAGGAGTTGTAAATAGATGAAAGTTAAGACAGATATAGGGCGACAGCCAATTAGTTTAGTTATCCTATTTCCAGGAGTTGTGATTGTTAGTTACTAAATGTTGTGTTAGATATGGCAAGATAGAATAGGTGTGAGTGTCACTGTTAAGGTTAGGGTTACCTTAGCGGCAACGAAACTGATTGTGAATCAGTGGAATTGACACAGTAGAACATTGTTGGAAACTTGTTAAGTGTCCAGCGCTCGCCGACTTTGAGGGAGTCGTAGAGCAAGATTTATGAAGAATATAGAATCAGTGGGATTGTCACTGTTAAGGTTAGGGTTACCTTAGTGGCAAAGAAACTGATTGTGCATCAATGAAAGTGACACAGTAGAACATTGTTGGAAACTTGTTAAGTGTCCAGCGCTCGCCGACTTTGAGAAAGTCGTGGAGCAAGACTTATGAAGAATCTAGAAGTGTGATTGTAGCTGTTAAGGTTAGCGTTACCTTCTCGGCATAGAAGCTGATTGCGAATCAGTGCAATCGACACGTTGTTGGATAATCTCGCTGACTTCGAGGAAGTCGTGGCGGGAAAGTTTAGGAAGCTTATGACGAAGCTTCTACCATGAAGAGAGACTTTTATCGATCGTGTAGATCGTACACATCATTGGGAAACTTCAAGTAAGGGTCCTCAGAGACTTGGGAGCTTATGACTAGCTTCTATGACACACAATTGAACTTGTTAGTCAAGTAGATTACATAGAGTTGGGAACTCGACAATAGAGTTCCACCGAGTTTGGGCTAAAGTAGCAGTCCATGAGAAGTGCACCTGAGGGTGGCACTAATGTTAATCAAGGGAGGGAATTGTCACTGTGAATATATGTACTGTTAATTTGTGAAATGTGTTTACATGATCCGGACATGTGCCTTGTCAAATAAAGATGTTTTGTGTGTAGTCAGGACTTGAGTTGAGTCATTAAAACATCTTCAGTGTTACAACCATCTAGCGAGTGAACGAGCTGGGAGAATCGCGGGGGGAATTGATAAGTTACAACGTGAAGTACTACACTATAGATCATAACGGTCCAAGGAGAGTCGCAACAGAATGACGTGAAGTACGAGGCATCAATCATGGCGGTCCAAAAGACTGGCATGGCAGCTTGAGAACGGGGCAGATCATCAGAGTGGCGAGGAACTCGTCATTCAGCAATCCGGCCATAAGCAGCATCACGAGCCCTCGCTCATCGTGCTAAAGCACCTCTGGTACTCGGGCTCGTGGTGAAGAGGAGTGATCTCAATCTCAAGGGGACGAGAGGTCAGTCGATCGTTCATGAATCGTCATTTCATCGGTCACGACATTGATTGTCCAGTGATTGTCGATAAAGATCAAGTGAGATTATTACTGGTCTCTCTCTCGCAAGAAATATTACATCACGCTGGAGAGCTCTCTCAGCGCAGCTCATTCTCTCGAGGACTCGCAAAAGTTCATTATTACAGGAATTCGAACTTATGTCGGAGGAAAGATCTAAAAATAGGTACATGGAATGTTAGGATTCTTTACCAAGAAGGAAAATTGGAAAATCTTATTTTAGAAGCAGAACAACTAAACATAGATATTTTAGACATACCAGAGACAAGATGGAAAGAATATGGGTACATACAGGACGGAAAAATATGCGTTTATTTATTCAGGTAACACAATAGAACATCAAAGAGGGGTAGGCATACTAATAAAAAGAAAGCTACAAAAATATATAAATATCCACTGGACATACAATGATGGATTATACTACTCAAGATGAAAATAAAACCACTCGACATAGCAACAATACAGAAATTCGTTCCAACTCAAGTATATACAGTTGAACCAATAGAGACAGCAATAAAGATGTAAATAAAGTTATGAAGCAAGTGAACTCGTCGGACATCTTAAATGTAAATTGGTGATAAGAATTCTAAAGTAAGAAAAGGTAGATACAAGACCATTATTGGAAATCATGGTTTAGGAAAGATACATGACAGAAGAGAAAGATTAATACAATTTTGTGAAGAAAACAAGCTGATAGTATGTAACACCCACTTTCAGCAATTTTATATTACATTTTATTCGACAACTTCTCCTTATACCATTTCTTGAATGAGGATGTCCATTGCTAGGTTTTTACCTTACAAGTTTATCTGTGTGCATTTATTTTTCTTCACAAAGACACCTTTATTGTTGTTAACAACACGTTTCGCATCTTAATATGTGTATTCTGGAACACTATGGCCCTTTTCGTCTTGTCAGACGGTCTAGTGGGGGCTATTGTGTATATGGCCCTTTTCGTCTTGTCAGACGGTCTAGTGGAGGCTATTGTGTATATGGCCCTTTTCGTCATGTCAGACGGTCTAGTGGAGGCTATTGTGTATATGGCCCTTTTCGTCTTGTCAGACGGTCTAGTGGAGGCTATTGTATATTTTTTTGAGGTTTTGTTTTTGTCGAACAACTTTTCTCGTGGCTAATTCTACCAATGTTTGACAAACACACACGGTCACAGAGTGAACAAGTCAGGCCACTGGTCCACATGGTTTCCCATAATTTTTCGTGAGTCTTTTCTCTTCTACGTTTTGCCTTAGCACAGTCTCAAATTATGTTATACCGTTCCTTTTTCATGCTCTCCATGATGTGTGATCATTTGCCAGATGTTCCCAGTCATATTCACATATGGAAAAGTCATTCAGAGATGATTTACAGAAATCTCTATATCGTAGTTTAAGTCTGCCGATTTGTCTTTTTCCGTGTGTTAGTTCGCCATTTAGTATTTGCCTTTGGATGCGTTTTTCTTCCATTCGTTGGACGTGCCCCAGCCATCTTAGTCTTCGACATCTGAGCATCGACATGATTGTTGGGGTATTAGCACGTTGCAGGACAGTTAAGTTGGTTGTTTTATCCTGACATTTGATGTGCATTATTCTGCGGAGACACCGCATGTGGAAGACATTTAGTATTTTTTCCTGGTTTGCGTATGTTGTTCAGGTTTCAGATCCATATAATAGTGTGCTAAGCACACAAGCTTGATATAGTATGAGTTTGGTCTTCAGTGTTATTCTGGAACACGATGTCAGTTTTTCACATCTTTCATGCCATTATTCTATATCTGTTTCACATTTAAAACGTTTTCGCTGACAACGTTTGTAATTTAGTATAGACCTATCGTGCCCTTATGTAAAGTGCATATCCTGGTGCCATACAATCTCTAATAAATGTGTCAACTGTTTCCTCTCTGTGCCGTCTGCAGTTAATCATTTGACTTGTGTAAGAGTGTCATCTGTGGACCTGCCACAGACTTAAGATAACAGGACTTGTTCTAATGTTACTCAGAATGCCGTCACTGTTATTGTTTGTTCTACGTCTAGGATTTTCCTCTTTGATGTTTATTGACTCCAGAAATAGAAATGTATTTATAAGAATACACCTCACATTATCTAGTCTTTCTAATCTCACGTAGCTCCAGTGATTATAAAATAGTCTTTATATCTTGATTTTGATGTCACTCAAATTTTGATTTGCTATGTTCTAACTTGGACAGTATCATGGACAGAAGACAAAGAAATGAAAAGACGATTAGAGACTACCGAGATGGGATTTCTCAGAAGAATGTTGAAAGTGTCCTGGACAGCTAAAAAGACCCATGAGGAAGTTCTCAAAGAGGCCAACACAAAAAGGGCGCTCTTAAAAAAAACATCAGAAAGAAGCAATCAACATTTTTCGGGTACATAATTAGAAGAGGAAGGTTGGAATACTTGGTTACAAAATAAAAGGAAAGAGAGATCGCGGACGACAAAGAGAGAAAATACTGGATAGCTTGGTATCATGGCAGGAAAAACAGTCAACAACAGAACTGATACAATGCACTGTAGATAGAAGATTGTGGAAGGACATGATCGCCCATTCCAAACGGTACGGCACATTCTGATGATGATCAATGTGTCTGCTTTTTGTTTGAGCTTGAGATTTGGAGTGTGTTTTTCAAGGATTGCGGTCTGCAGCTATTTCTTCCTAGGCTGCAGGTTTTTTTTTCTGAGACTTCGTGTCACGTTTACACACGTCGATAAATCGGAGTTTTGAGTGCCCGCTAGTTCTTGTGCAATCTGCTGGTGTCCATGTAGTACTTCCTTCAGGTATACGGCCATCTTTCAAGTGGTCAAGTTAGCGTAACGTTGTTTGGGCTGCGTGCAGATGCTCTAGAACTCTGTGAGAACGAAATAGATGTAAAAAAATATTTTAAAAATATATATACATGTTTAATAGACTATACCAAAGCTTTTGATAGAATACATCACAAATAACTAATAAAATGCCTGAATGTAATGTGACCGGATGTCTTGATTGTTTCGGGTTTTGACCCTGTCCCGAATTTTTTGTGAACCATTTCAGGACAATACTTTGTTCCAAATTTGGCTCATTTTACCATTCTGTCATCCTTTTATTTCAAGAAATGAATTATTCATTGGCTACTTTATAGCTGCCTGTATCAATGTCATTCAGACGCTGGTTACTGTTTCCCGTTTCCCCTACTGTATATTTGCCTGTCCCCTGTACGATCGTCTCTACCTGCTTCATACTACCGAGATTCGTTTAAATCGCTATGTCTACCCTGTACGTGTCATATCAAGTCATTTAAAGTAAACCGTTTGTCTTCGTCGCCCTAACCAAAAGCATTTCTTTCATCTTTCAACTATTCCAATAGACAAAAAAATTATAATAATCACTACCTTCTAATCTATTTGTGATATCATTATTGTTACTTTGCTTTAAATACAATGGATTTCATCATATGCGTTCAGAATAGAGGGTGTTTATAAAGTTACCGTGTGGGAAATTATTTGTGAAATTACAAGAAATTGTAACGTGAATTTTTATTGTACATCTAGACACTATAGCTCTTGGCTGGCTTGTATTTTGTAACGTGACTGTTCACGCGAAGACGTTCTATCTACATCATTCAAAATGTTCACATGAAGTCATTTCTTGACTCGCCTCTTCTTATTTTTGAAAACCTTCTGTTATAATGACCGGTAATATTTATTCTCCTGTGTGTTACCGAGGTCTCAGTATGAGGGAAGTAAAGAATAGTGACACTGTGATCTTCCAGGCATGTCGTAAGAGGTGATTAAGGAGGTTCATCGATGGCTTGACAAGCTGTCATTGTAAAAAGTATTGTTATGGAAACAGCGCCATATATTTTATAGCAGTGATCTCTGCAATATGTGCCACTTTGGCACGCAAGGTTTCTGTTTTTTGAGATTGTGGTTCTGCCCTATGCGCCGTCTTCGGCTCGAAAGGACGACAGACAGACAGACAGACAGACAGACAGACAGACAGACAGGCAGGCAGACAGACAGACAGACAGATAGATAGAATATTTATTGGGTCATGGTGAAGATTTCTACCTTCAGGTCATTAACTATTTGCGGATTATTTGAAAAAAAAAACCTTTCCTTTCTGCTCATCCCACAGATGATAGTCAGGCGGAGTTAGATAAGGTGAACGAGCAGGCCAGATTCCACGAGAAATAGTGCGATTTGCAAATATGTTTTCTAAATAAGTAAGTGATATTGCCACTTCCTGCTGAAACCAGGCTTCTTTCATTTCACGCTCTTTAAGGGGGGATATGAATGGTTCTAGGATTCATACAGGACGAAAAATATACATTTATATATTGAGGCAACACAACAGAACATCAATACAGAGGAACAAATAGAAGCATATTATGAAGACCTAAATAAAGTCATGAAGCAAGTGAAATCTTCAGACATCTTGATTGTAATGGGTGACATGAACGCTAAAGTAGGAAATGATAGATATATGTTAATTATAGGAAATCATAGTTTAGGAAAAAGAAATGAAATAGGAGAACAATTAATACAATTTTGTGAAGAAAACAGGCTGATAATATGTAACACCTACTTTGAGCAAGAGAAAAACAGTACATATGGAAAAGCCCTG
Organism: Megaustenia siamemsis; assembly: GCA_032433765.1. Classification (NCBI taxonomy): domain Eukaryota; kingdom Metazoa; phylum Mollusca; class Gastropoda; order Stylommatophora; family Ariophantidae; genus Megaustenia; species Megaustenia siamemsis. The sequence goes on from JAVIAB010000126.1 coordinate 18,953,662, forward strand.
GAGATTGGTTACTGGTTATTGGTTATTGGTTATTGGTTATGGAAGGCCTCGGTATCACTACAAACGAATTAAAATCCATGATTGCTCAACCGCCCGTGCCAGTGGAATCATCCGAATTACTAACTCATCTCCCAAACAAAGAAAGGTAACTGTAGTCCCCATCGTAGCAGTCTCAGCACACGCCAAAAGACATAAGGCGAAACCGCGCAGAAAGTGAACACAGCCAACTGCTCCCTGTCTACGATATCATCATTCATCGTAAACAAGCGGGATATCGAAACAGGATCAAAACGGAAGAGACACACAGCTCACGGTGTGCACAGAGCACTTAACTCAGTAGCTCCTGCAAAAAGCCGGACTTGGAATATGAGGAAACTGCAAGAAGGAACACTTTTCAGACATAGCCTTCAATGGTTCCTGCCGCCTATCCACCATATACGATGGAAGTTCGCGTCCTCCCGAAAATGATGATCGTCGTAGCACTTGATGATGTTAGGCCATCGTTGATGACTCCAATTCCAAACATATAGACACACAGTGGTGGCAAGTTATCATTTCCAATCCAACAGAAGCCACCTGACCTGTAGTTAGTAACACCACAGAGAGAATATGATTTTGTGACCTTCACTGATTCGCTCTTAGATGTGAATGTGTAGTTTACACAAGAGGAGAAGTTTTCAACTACAGTGATCCCATTTAAGGCAATTCTGGGATAGCAAGACAAGTCTCCTTTATAGCAGCAGAACTTGATGATGTTCTCTGCTCCCGTCTTGTAGCTGCTGCCACACGATTCTGATGTCTCATTAACTTGGACATCATTCAAGAACAATGTCAGATTAACATTCCATAGATCTGGCTCTGCTGATGAAGTGCTTGGTGCAACAGTTGTATCAATCATACAGGAGGCTCCTGGTCTGTGGTCATCCCTGGAGATAAGAAGAGGAATCAAATAGATAACCCTTAGATGACAGACGGGTCACTAAAGTATTGCAACAAGCGGAGAAATATAGAAGGCTCCTTAACCACCCCATGCACCAAAGAATAACTGGTGCCGAAATTGTACGACTAAAGAGGAGCAACTTCGCTGCAATTACCAAGGAACTAACTACTGGAGACCCAGTACTTTCCCAAACAATATCGAAACCCTTGGGCCCATCTGATAGGTCTCATCATAGGAAACATAAAATACCAGAACTTAAGGAAAATATAACAGGAATTATGAAAAAAGGAACCCAATAAGACACAGAAAGAAAACACGCGACAGAAAAACACATACACGATACCTACCCACAGGACTCTTGGTCCCACATATACACAGATGGCTCTGCTACAAATGCCACCAGAAATGGAGGGGGAGGTGTGTTCTTGACGCTGAATAATCAGGACGAGATCACCAAGTCAATAGCTACTGGAAAATTCTCAAACAACTTTAAAGCAGAAACTGAGGCCATCAGAGATGCTGCAACACTGGCTACTCAAAAATAACATGCACAATAAATTGGTGATTCTGACTGATGCACTGTCAGTACTATCAGCTCTAAAAAGTCCCAAGAACAATGAACTAGCAACTCTATAAACACCGTGTATATTCTATTCTTTCTTTATTTCTAAGAAACAACATAGATATGCTATATTTTTTCTCTACAGTTAGAAGTCAGCAACCAATGGTTGTACCTGCAACAATATCAGGGGGTCAACCATTCACTGTGTACTGTGGTTCAAGTCGTTTGACAAATCCAGAAACAAATGCCAGATATATAGATAGAATGTATATCACAAGGAATATTTCTACAGATTCTGCTGAAATTGAAATAGTGGCCTACAGAAGTCTTGTACTTCCAGGCACAGAAAATCCAACAAAGGTAATTTACATTTCCTCAGGCGTTAATTGTTTGTTGTAAAGATATTGGGGGCTGTTGAGATTATGATTAAAATGTGTCTGGCCGCAAATAATAGATTCATCTCATCTAATGATGTGACTGGCATTGCTGACATGTCTTCAGAAACCATTCATAAAGTAACATTAGCAATACCATAAATGGATCAAAAAAGGAAACATTAAGAGGATAAACAAAGTCTAATTAATTAAGAATGTTTGTGGCACATTTGGAAGAGTTGAACCCCAATAATATAATCTTCTTGATTCTATGAAGAGCGATCACTGATATTAAAGTAGAGGGTTGTATGGGTCCTAGATGCTGAAAGGTGTAACGTTCTATGTTATAATGAACACAGAGCAAATTCACCCTAAGTAATGCATTTTTAACCAACAGTCCTTAAGATAGTACATAAGTAGAATGTAAAGAGCTGTGAAACAGGGAAAAGAAAAACTCTACGCAGAGATAAAGATCAGAAATAGAAAACGGAGATATAAATGTTATGTGTTTACTATACGTTTATGTAAGTCTAAAATGTCAAAAATATCCTGGTTATATGGTACAGCAATGGCTGAAATATTGTACCGATAAACAAATATGGTACTATGTCTCATATCTTTGTGTGTGTCTGTGTTAGGCATGTGTCATATCTTTGTGTGTGTCTGTTTAGTCATGTGTCATATCTTTGTGTGTATCTGTGTTAGGCATGTGCCATATCTTTGTGTGTGCGTGTCTGTGTTAGTCATATCTCATATCTCTGTGTGCATGTCTATGTTAGTCATATCTCATATCTTTGCGTGCATGTCTATGTTAGTCACATCTCATATCTTTGTGTGCATGCCTATGTTAGTCACATATCATACCTTTGTGTGTTCATGTCTATGTTAGTCATGTCTCATATATTTGTGTGCATATCCATGTTAGTCACATCTCATATCTTAGTGTGTGTCTGTCTATGTTAGTCATGTCTCATATCTTTGTATGTTTGTGTTTAGTCATATCTCATATCTTTGTGAGTGCATGATTATGTTAGTCATGTCTCATATCGTTGTGTGTGCATGACTGTGTTTAGTCATATCTCATATCTTAGTGTGTGTATCTGTGTTAGTCATATCTCATATTTTAGAGTGTGTCTGTGTTAGTCGCATCTCATATCTTAGTGTGTGTGTGTGTCTGTGTTAGTCATATCTCATATCTTGGTGTGTGTCAGTGTTAGTCATGCCTCATATCGTTGTGTGCATGTCAGTGTTAGTCACATCTCATATCTTAGTGTGTGTGTGTGTCTGTGTTAGTCACATTTCATATCTTAGTGTGTGTGTGTGTGTGTGTGTCTGTGTTAGTCATATCTCATATCTTGGTGTGTGTCAGTGTTAGTCACATCTCATATCTTAGTGTGTGTGTGTGTGTGTCTGTGTTAGTCATATCTCAGATCTTGGTGTATGTCAGTGTTAGTCATGCCTCATATCGTTGTGTGCATGTCTGTGTTAGTCACCTCTAGTGACTCGGGCAGATGGTGTTCGTAAACCTGGGAGGGCCGACTATCTAAGGGCAGAATCCCCCTACAGAAAAGACAATCTGCTGCCTTGCAGGAAGATTGGGGACAATCAAAGGCTAAGGAAAGCAAACCTGAATAAAATGCTGGCTGAAATCGGATGCACTGGGCCACTGGCGCAGAACACAGTGCAACGTTTTAACAGGCATTCAATCAGAGTGGATCTAACAGACTCTAATTATGATGTTCTGTCTGTAGGGTCGATCAATTCACTTAAACAGACAGCTGTCTTCATGTGAGAGTCTGAATCCTACTCTGATTGAGACTTGATCCCAGAGAGAGAGAGAGAGAGAGAGAGAGAGAGAGAGAGAGAGAGAGAGAGAGAGAGATACGTTTATAAATGGAAACATAATCAATATTTATTTCTGAGATTTAAATTGTAATTGTGCGACTACTGAATATTTTCATTGTTGAGCTTCGCGCTCTTATTATTTCACCAGGGTTGTACTCCACACAATATTAATTAAACTTAATTTAGAGTGGAAATCTGAATGTGCGTGCAAAAATCACTTTTGAAATAGGAAAAAAGGTATCGGAGGACAGATGTGTTGTTTTACATTACATATATAGATATTAATGTATCATATTTTACTCTGAAATCAGTACATGTTTTTATAACTAACTCATTAACTTCTGAATAAAATGGTGAACTCAGAAAATCCTTAAATTAAAGATAAATTGTGGTATAAATATTTGTTCAGTTCCTTTTATGTAGGTTATCATGGTATGTAGTGTATTCTACAGTTATTTGACTACAGGTAATTTGTTTAGAGTCAACAAATATTTAAAGTAATTAAATCTCATAACAAGGAATCGATGGAATGATATTGAAAAAATAATATTTGAATTGATAATTAAATTGAATAAAAAGACAAAGTGAAATTTTATAGTCGTCCTTTTTTGCTTGTTATGTGATAACTATAGCATACACGATGGCTGAAATAGTGTCTATATCATTGCAGGTGGCATACACCTTATGTGTCCAAACCACACTTGCTCTTCTCCATTATTGTGACTGCCTTTCACTTTTATGTTTGTGTCTGCTAGATGTATTGTTCTCCCTTCCAGTGCTCATTATCATCATTATTATCATCATCATCATCATCATCATCATCATCATCGTCATTATCATCATCATCAACCTCATCCTCATCAGGGACCATACATCGAAGCACTGGTGATTACGTCTCTATATTTCACAAAAAAACTCACTGGAGACTGTAGAAGTGTCATTTTACAGAAGAATGTTGAGAATACCATGGACAGCTAAGAAGAGTAATGAAAAAGTTCTGAAAGAGGTCAAAGCAAAATGAGAGCTAATTTTCAATATTAGGAAGAAAAAAAATCATCATTTTATGACCATGTAATGAAAAGAGAACAACAGTAATATATTGTAACAACTGGAATAGATAGAGTGAAGCAAAGAGAAAAAATACCAGACAGCTTAAGAGAATAGCTTGGCAGAAGGTCAACAACAGAAATGATAAATGACTGTCAAGATCGAGAGTTGTAGAGAGACATGATCACCTACGCCAGCAGGCCCGGTACTTTTTGATGATCTCTACTTCACAAATGTTTTTCATCATCATCCCTGTTGAATTCTCTCAATGCTACATTCTTAAATTATCTTCTTTCTACTGCCATTGTCTTTCCCTGTCACTTGTTCTCTCAGTCCTTCCTGTTGTCATATTTTCTGGGCTTTCTCTTCTCAGCAACTGTCCAAAAAAAGTTGACTGCCTTTATCCAATAAAGGTGAAACGTTTTCATTGTGTTCTTTCAGATTTCATAACGTCTTCATTGCCTCTTAATAGCTTTTCTTCATTACGTCTTCATTGCTTCTTTATAGCTTTTCTTCATTGCCTCTTAATAGCTTTTCTTCATTACGTCTTCATTGCCTCTTAATAGCTTTTCTCCATTACGTCTTCATTGCCTCTTAATAGCTTTTCTCCATTACGTCTTCATTGCTTCTTTATAGCTTTTCTCCATTACGCCTTCATTGCCTCTTAATAGCTTTTCTTCATTACGTCTTCATTGCCTCTTAATAGCTTTTCTTCATTACGTCTTCATTGCCTCTTAATAGCTTTTCTTCATTACGTCTTCATTGCCTCTTAATAGCTTTTCTCCATTACGTCTTCATTGCCTCTTAATAGCTTTTCTCCATTACGTCTTCATTGCTTCTTTATAGCTTTTCTCCATTACGTCTTCATTGCCTCTTAATAGCTTTTCTCCATTACGTCTTCATTGCTTCTTTATAGCTTTTCTCCATTACGCCTTCATTGCCTCTTAATAGCTTTTCTTCATTACGTCTTCATTGCCTCTTAATAGCTTTTTTTCATTACGTCTTCATTGCCTCTTAATAGCTTTTCTCCATTACGTCTTCATTGCCTCTTAATAGCTTTTCTCCATTACGTCTTCATTGCCTCTTAATAGCTTTTCTCCATTACGTCTTCATTGCCTCTTAATAGCTTTTCTCCATTACGTCTTCATTGCCTCTTAATAGCTTTTCTCCATTACGTCTTCATTGCTTCTTTATAGCTTTTCTACATAGCTCTCATTGTATTCTTAACATTCTTCAGTAAAACCTCATCTCTGTGGCCTCCAAGCACTTTCCTGAGCTTCTACTGCTAACATTATTTAACAATTTCATTACTGATAGAAATACTCTGCATTGAGATCCACTTCAGCAGAACTTGTTTGCACGAAGGACACAACTTCTTCTGAAGCTGAAGGATCCCAATTGAAGATTTGTCTGTTTGTAGTCACCAAATTCTAATACCAATTTTCTTATGAAGTTCTTAAAGTAGTCTGTGCTCTAAATAAAACGTTTTTGGCAATAATTTTATTTCCATTTTTTTACATGACATTATTGAAGAAAGCTATTTCCATATGAAAGAATGAGACTGTAGAGTGCATTTTAAAACAAAATGCTGTTAGTTCATGCTAACATTCTGTTACCACGATTATCAAAACTGAGTAACTGTCGTTTTGGAATCTACTAAATAGTTTTAAACAATGATACAAACATCATAATTAAAACACCTGTGTAAACTATTTCAGTATTACTTGAATACATTAATATTTTCAAATAAAATTTATAGAATTTATAAGGTAATGTATATCCACTTATTTCTTGTTTAGACCATTCCTACAGGAAGAAACTGGACCATCACTTGTAATGGCAGCAATAGTGGCCAAAACAATCTGAACACCATGAGATGTGAGTTGAACATGTTTGATACAAGCTGTAAGGATGCTGGGATGTACTACTGTCGAATTGTTTATATTGGATCTGACAATAAAGAAAAACCTGTTTTCAGATCTGCTAATGTGACAGCTACTGGTGAGTACAAGCAACTAGGGTTCAGTGAATATTTATGTACTTGGTTTCATCTTTTTTTTGGTGAAATTTTCATCTATGTTTAACTTGCCGTCCTCTATATAAGACAGGGATGTTACAGAATGTTACATCCGTCATTAGTTGCTAGCAGACGAGTGTGATCATTGTGCATTTCAGTGAACAAATGACAATTAAAATTGTACCGATAAAACTTTGGAAACAATTTAAGGGACATTGAGAAAGATTTTGGCTTTAAAGACTAATTTTGTTAGATAATAATATTTCTGGCATGTCACGATACATATATATCTAGAAGTGATGAAATACTGAATTATTATTGATAGAAAAGGTTGCCGATGTAACATTGCATGATGATTGTACCCTTTGTGTACGTGTTCTTGTTAACATAATATGTTTTAACTGCTCATATAGAGCAACTAGATCAGATATCTTTAGCTGTTCTCAAATGATAAATAGGGGATAACATGATGGTCACTAACACCATATTCCCTATACGCTACTTGGCGTAATAGGGCTCTTAACTTAACTAATTGATAAAAAGAAAAAAAGAGCTAAGGGATTAGGCTTATAATATGTAATAAACATAACAAACAACAAATATGGACTAGAAATGAATATCAAAAAGACTAAAACTATAATCATAAACAGAGACAATTCTCAAGACCTACAATTAAATATCACAGTTGAGGGAATACATCTGGAGACAGTCCAGAGTTACAACTACCTGGGAATACTATAACCAATGATGGAAAATGCAAAACTGAAATAAACAAAAGAATAGGTATGGCAAAAAGTAATTTTAATGCCATGAAAAATATACTAACAACAAAACAAATATCAGCAGGGCTGAAACTAAGAATGGCAAAATTTTACATCTTCTCAATATTCCTGTGTGGTGCAGAAACATGGACATTAGACAAGAAAACAGAACAGAAAATTGAAGCCTTTGAAATGTGGATTTATTGAAGAATATGTAGAATTGGATGGAAACAAAAGATAACAAACGATAAAGTTTTAAAACAACAGAAAATAAAAAGATAACTACTAAATACAATTAAGACAAGACAAATGAAATTTTTAGGGCATGTTAAAAGACACAACAGCCTACTAAAAGTAATATTGGAAGGAAAGGTACAAGGTAAAAGAGGCAGAGGCAGACCAAGACTAACATGGGCGAATAATATCAAAAGATGGACAAGTCAATCTATGACAGCCTGTACCATGAAAGCAAGAAACACAGTAGAATGGCGATCTATGGTAGCCTACCTTCGTTGCGGAGAAGGCACATGATGATGATGATGATGATGATGTTTATCACATTAAGCAATTGTTGTAGGTCTTTAGGATTTTCTGCTAGTAGAACAGTATCATCAGCATATCTCAGGTGATTGATTATCTTTACATTAATGTTTAGGCCTGGTATCTCTGAAATGTTTTTAAAGATTTGCTCAGTGTATAGATTGAACAAGCTTGGTGGTAGGATGCATCCTTGTCTTACTCCTCTTTTTATGTCCATGGGTGTAGAGTTCTCTTTGTTATATCTTATTATTGCTGTTTGCTCCCAGTACAAATTACATATTAGTCGTATGTCTGCGTCGTCTAGATTTATATCCTTTAGGCAGTCTATAAGTTGGTTATGGTGTATTCTATCGAAAACTTTGGTGTAGTCTATAAAGCAGGCATATATTGGTTTGTTTACTTCTGTGCACTTTTCAATCAATATTCTCATGTTGAATATGGCTTCTTTTGTCCCACTGTTTTTCCTGAATCCAAACTGCTGCTCATCTAATTCAGTATTCATTTTATTCTGAATCCTTCCCTGTATAACTTTTAGTAAAATTTTTGTTACCTGGCTCATTAGGCTTATTGTTCTGAAGTCACTGCATTCAACTGCACCATTCTTTTTAGGCAATGCAATGAAAGTTGATGTTTTTAGATCGTTTGGTATGAATCCTGTATGGTATATGTCATTGCATATGTCTGTGATCACTTCGACGCCAAACTCTTCTAGAACCTGTATCATCTCTATCTGTATATTGTCAGACCCTGCTGCTTTTCCCTTTTTCATTGTTTTTATAGCTTTTTGACTTCAGATTTCAGGATTTTATAGTTGTATGTACATTTTATGTCTGGCTTTTTGTCCCTTTCTTCATGAAATAATTCTGTTATATATACTTGCCATCTATCTATTATATATTTGTTGTCTTTTAGCATTCTTCCCTCTTTGTTTGCAATGCATCCGTTTCCTGCAGCTTTTTTTGTCTTTATTCGTCATTCTCTTTATTTCTGTGTGCATCTCTCTTAAGTTTGTTTACTTTCCATAGTTTCGACTTCTTGATATCTTTGGTTGAGCCAGTCTTCTTTTGCCTTTTTCCACATTCTCCGTATTTCATTGTCTATATCCTTGTATCTGGCAGTGTTTTTCGCTTGTCTTCTTTCTTCCATTTTTTCTAAGATTTTGTCAGTTATCCATTTTTGTTTTTTGTTACTTTCCTTTTTGGGCAAGGTGTTGCAGGATTCTTGCATGCTGTTTTTTATGCATTGCCATTTTGTTGTGACTTTTTCCTCAGGATTTTCTCTTCTGTACTGCTCAATCCCCTCTTCTAGTAGCTTCTGATATGTGTTCTTTACTTGTACAGTATAAGTTTCGTGTACATCTTTCTGGTTTAACGCTGTTATATCTATTGGTGTTGCAGTTTGGATAGGATTCATAAAAGAAACTTCACTTTGATAAATGCATCATTAGAAAGACTTCCTATCAGGTTTTTAGAGTGGAAACTATCTGACCAAATAAAGCAAAGAAGAATGATGAAATGTTGTGTAGAACAATTACTCGAGTAGACTCAACCACAGGACTAAGTAACAAGCGAGACCTAAAAGAACTAACAGCAAATCGTCAGTCATAAAGAACTGACTTCCGTCCTGTGTTCCGTATACAGCCCGTGAGAAAAAATATTGAGATATAGCTTTGTCTCTTTGTTTTTCTATTGTGGTAATAAACGTTAATGTTGTCCTGCCTGTACTTCGTTTGACAAAATGTTTACATTTATTTTTAATTAGTTCTAATATTTTATAATTTTGTGCATTTTAATAGCTGCGGTTTTTATTTCTTCATTGTCCTATTTTAGAGTCGTATAGTGAGTGAATGTGCTGAATACTTTTCTTCTCATATAGCGAGCATTAAACACTCAATACCGTCGTCGTTAGTCGCTGCACGTTGAGGGAGATACGTAGAAGGAGAAGTGAACACATGGACTTATCATATGTGTAGTGAGGATGTCTTGTGGATAAAACTAACATTATTACACATCCAATCATATAGAACTAACATTATTACACATCCAATCATATAGAACTAACATTATTACACATCCAATCATATAGAACTAACATTATTACACATCCAATCATATAGAACTAACATTATAACACATCCAATCATATAGAACTAACATTGTTACACATCCAATCATATAGAACTAACATTATTACACATCCAATCATATAGAACTAACTTTATTACACATCCAATCATATAGAACTAACATTATTACATATCCAATCATATAGAACTAACATTATTACACATTGAATCATATAGAACTAACATTATTACACATCCAATCATATATAACTAACATTATAACACATCCAATCATATAGAACTAACATAATTACACATCCAATCATATAGAACTAACATAATTACACATCCAATCATATAGAACTAACATTATTACACATCCAATCATTTCTGCTATTTGTTTAATCCTTGTAACTTTGTTCTGCTCATTTCAGCTGGAACATCGCAGATTAATCTCAGTGTTAATCCCCCTTCACTGACAAGTGAACAATATACGTACGAATATGGTCAGAAAATTTCAATCGCATGTAATGTTAAAGTAAGTTGATACTACATTATGTTTCTAATTTAATTCTTTATACAGAGCACTTGGTAGTTTCGCTTTGTTCAAGGATAACATAACTCACTGAATTTGTGTTGAACTTTGTTGTTTATTTACCAGCCTACAAGCCTCGGCAATTTGAATAAATGCCATACAATGATATATGCAAGTGTTTGTGAGTCGGTAGCCATTTTTGGGAAAACCACCTGACTGGGCTATCGACGTTCAGACAACCCGTGTTTGATTCCCGTTTAAAGGAGAGGAAATTGTACACGTGAATGGAACCCCCGCGGTCGACCCAGCCGCTGGCAGAAATGAGTACCAGGGTATTACTCTGGGAAGGTGAAGAATACCGCCTCACATCGTGAGTTTCGATGCTTCATGCGACACTATCCAGAAGTCTGCGAACAATTCTGGATAGGTGGCTGAGCATATGTGGGTGAAAACTCGCGGACTAAGACGCCGATTCAAGCCTGGCACTTTACTTTTACCTTTACTTTTACTTTTACTTTTACTTTTACCTTTACTTTTACTTTTACTTTTACTTTTACTTTTACTTTTACTTTTACCTCTACAAAGTGGGATTTAGGCATGTTGGCTGTTTTCTGTTCAGTAAGTAGTAAAGTACCCCCGTCACGCCAAGTGGCCTATAGGGAATATAGTGTTAGTGACCATATATTTTACAGACCTTCGGCACATGATTTTTGGGGCAATGTGGTCGGTATTACGCCCGAGCCGCTTCACTTTCCCTGAAAAAATCAGGTACCCATTAAAGGCTGGGTGAACCCGGAAGCCGTCGGTTGGGATCGAACCCTATCTCTTGTCCTTTGTAGTCCAGTTCACTAACCACTGAGCTATCGCGGCTCCCGTTTTCTGTTCAACTGACTGGTAAACCTTCCATTTGGGACATGGATCTCATATCCAGGAAATTAATGTTGTTTAGGATTATGGTTTGTTGCATGTTCCAAGACCTCTCATCAAGTATTTGCAAAAGCACAACACTTTCTATTAATGCCTTTATTTAGGTATTTCAGTGGCTATTTTACTATCTGCTGAGTTTGTATCACATGTAGTCAGTCTATCATCCATGGCGGGCAGAATAGGATTTGAAATCAACAGATCTAAAATAAAAGTGATGAGAAATATTAATACGACAGAAAGCAAAGAATATCTAAACAGACAGACATTGGAAAAAGTCGATCACTATATACATCTTGGTAGTAATATAGATTAGGAAAGGGAAACAAAGAAAGAGATTATAAGAACATATCAAAAGCAGGAGAACATTTTAAAAACATTGACAAAATATGGAAATCAAAAGTACTAAGTAGGTAAACTAAACTTAAAATATTCAACTCAAACGTATTATAAAACTTTACCTTCTCACGTGAAAGTTGGAAAACAACAGAAGTGGTTGAGCAAAAACTAAACGCTTTTATACACAAATGCCTAAGAAAGGTACTGTGTGTACAACTAAATGAATTCAAGACTAATATAGAGATGCTGCCATGCAGCAAACGATCTGATCTATATTTAGGAAGAGAGGAAGGACATATGTCGAGATAGGTTAAGATGAGACAACAAATCAATTTCAAAACATAGTCTTGTATGGGAAACGGCCGGATGCAGGAAAAGAGAAAGACCTAGAGAGACACTGAAAAGAATACTAGTAAGAGAAGCAAAGTTGACAGGCATAGACTTATCGTATAAGATAGAAAATCTCTCCCAGAATAGAGATGGCTGGTGCAAAACATTATGAGCATTATGCAAAGTCTAGCGGAGTTGAAAGAATCAAAATCAAGATTTGTTGATTTCTTGTGTTAATCCATTTTGTGTTTGTTGGTCGGCTTGTCATTACAAAATATACTTGATTAACCAGGGATTAAGTGCGTGTATTTTGTAACTCCAAAGAGTGTAACAATCGAGATATAATCTATAGGGAGGTCTATTCTAAGAAGAGGTGATCGCTTCGTTTTCGTAGGAGGCCATGATAAAACATAACGCAACATTTCCTTCAATTGAAGATCTCAACAACATGATTTGTGAGCGTTGAAAACTATTTTATATTCAAAGATATAAATAATTTAATGCTCGTATTTTTATAGTCAAAGATATAAATAATTTAGTTCTCATATTTGTATAGCTAAAGATAGAAATAATTTAATGCTCGTATTTTTATAGTCAAAGATAGAAATAATTTAATGCTCGTATTTTTATAGTCAAAGATAGAAATAATTTAATGCTCATATTTTTATAGTCAAAGAGAGAAATAATTTAATGCTCGTATTTTTATAGTCAAGATAGAAATAATTTAATGCTCATATTTTTATATTCAGAGATAGAAATAATTTAATGCTCATATTTGTATAGTCAGAGATAGAAATAATTTAATGCTCATATTTGAAAAGTCAAAGATAGAAATAATTTAATGCTAATATTTGTATAGTCAAAGATAGAAATAATTTAATGCTCATATTTTTATAGTCAAAGACATACATAAATTAGTGCTCATATTTATGTCGTCAAAGACATACATAAATTAGTGCTCATATTTATATCGTCAAAGACATAAATAAATTAGTTCTCATATTTATATCGTCAAAGACATACATAAATTAGTGCTCATATTTATATCGTCAAAGACATACATAAATTAGTGCTCATATTTATATCGTCAAAGACATAAATAAATTAGTGCTCATATTTATATCGTCAAAGACATAAATAAATTAGTGCTCATATTTATGTAGTCAAAGGTATAAATAATATAGTGTCCATATTTATGTAGTCAAAGATATAAATTATTTAGTGTCCATATTTATGTAGTCAAAGATATAAATTATTTAGTGCTCACATTTTTGTGAGACTAAGACAGAAAGAATTTAGTGCTCACATTTTTGTGAGACTAAGACAGAAAGAATTTAGTGCTCACATTTTTGTGAGACTAAGACAGAAAGAATTTAGTGCTCATATTGTTCATTTCATATTGTTCATAAAAGTAAAAGTAAAGTACCCCCCGTCACGCCGAGTGGCGTATAGGGAAAATATGGTGTTAGTGACCCTATATTTTACAGACCTTCAGCACATGATTTTTGGGGTAATGTGGTCGGTATTACGCCCGTGCTGCTTTTACTTTCCCAGAAAAATCCGGTACCCATTTAAGGCTGGGTGAACCGGAGCCGTCGGTTGGGATCGAACCCTACCCTTTGTCCGTAGTAGTCCAGTTCACTAACCACTGAGCTATCGCGGCTCCTACTAATTTTTAGGGAATTAGTAAAACCCAGGTGTCCTCGCCAGGGTACGAACCCCGGCTGTTGCCGTGGTAAGCCAACCGCCTATCGATTGCGCTAACCGGACACCCTCATATTGTTCATACTATCAGCATATGTTTGGATAGCTTGATCAACTTTATGCCAGAAACTTAATTTATTTTCCAGACAATTTTTCTGATACCCATTTGAGGTTGGGTGAACATAAAAGACATTCTTTGAGAAGGAATCAAACATGTAAACAACGAGAAACTATTATTTGTTGCAACTGTTTAGAGTGTTCACTTCTATTTTCCATTTATCACTGCTCTTGAAAAACAAATTTTTCAACAAATAACCTTTTATTTATTAATTTGTTTGAATATGTGTCATTGTGTGATCGCTGTGATGTGATGCCTGCCACATACATAAATATTTGTGATAACGTTTCACAGATTACAGTGTTATAGTTGTTTACCTCCCTTTTAGTATCCCAGCAGCATTCGAAACTATTGTGATATTGAAAATTTTTTGTAAAACCTTCAAAGATCTCTGGGATCAACACATTATTACACATAAATGCTGGGAATTTTTTTAGAAAATGTCACACAAATGCTATACCTATATATTGGTATTTTTATTGTTTTAATAGATACTAGTAATCCATGTATGGAAATATTTGATTATTAAGTGTCATGTTTTTTTAAACAGAGAATCATCAAACACGTCACATTAAATCATCATCATCAAGTACCGTACCTGCTGTAGGTGATCATGTCTCTCCACAACTTTCAATCACGACTGTTATTTATCATCTTCTTTGTTGAACTTCTGCCAAGCCATTCTCTTAAGCTGTCTGGTATCTTTTCTCTTTACTTCACTCTACCTCTTAATGTTATAGTATACCGGTCAGGATGGCTTTTCATGAGTGCAGTCAAGGGAGTCAGGAAAGGCGTGTAAGGCATGAGGCAAGGATTAGCGATGTTAGAGATAGGCTCATAAACAGGTTCAAGGGCGTAGTTTCAAGGCACTGGGGTTCTGGAAAGTTCTCGAAGTAGCGACGTATTGTGTTGGGCAAATTTGAAGACAAAGAAGTGTGGACGGGGATAGATGAATGGTTACGCGGAGTATGGGATAGTAAGTAAGGGGAGGTATAAAAGCTAGGAAGAATGAAATTGCTCCCCCCCCCCTCTGGTTGATAACGGTGATTAGAAACCCGTCATAGGCAGGTAGAACAGCGTCAAGCTCAGTTATTTCATCATCATCATCATCGTGTGTCTTCTCCGCAACGAAGGTTGGCTACCAAGGATCGCCATTCTACTCTGTTTCTTGCTTTGATGGTGCAGGCTGTCATAGATTGACACTGACCATCTATTGATGTTACTCGTCCATGTTAGTCTTGGTCTGCCTCTGCCTATTTTACCTTGTATTTTTCCTTCCAATATTACTTTTAGTAGGCTGTTGTGTCTTTTAACATGCCCCAAAAATTTCATTTGTCTTGTCTTAATTGTATTTAGTAGTTCTCTTTTTATTTTCAGTTGTTTTAAAACTTTATCGTTTGTTATCTTTTCTTTCCATCCAATTCTAACTATTCTTCTATAAATCCACATTTCAAAGGCTTCAATTTTCTATTCTGTTTTCTTGTCTAATGTCCATGTTTCTGCACCATACAGGAATATTGAGAAGATGTAACATTTTGTCATTCTTAGTTTCAGTCTTGTTGATATTTGTTTTGTTGTTAGTATATTTTTCTATGCATTAAAATTACTTTTTGCCATACCTATTCTTTTGTTTATTTCAGTTTTGCATTTTCCGTCATTGGTTATAGTATGTCCCAGGTAGTTGTAACTCTGGACTGTCTCCAGATGTATTCCCTCAACTGTGATATTTAATTGTAGGTTTGAGAATTTTCTTTTTTTATGATCATAGTTTTAGTCTTTTTGATATTCATTTCTAGTCCATATATTTTGCTTGTTATGTTTATCACATTAAGCAATTGTTGTAGGTCTTTAGGATTTTCTGCTAGTAGAACAGTATCATCAGCATATCTTAGGTTATTGATTATCTTTCCATTAATGTTTAGGCCTGGTATCTCTGAGATGTTTTTAAAGATTTGCTCAGTGTATAGATTGAACAAGCTTGGTGATAGGATGCATCCTTGTCTTACTCCTCTTTTTATGTCCATGGGTGTGGAGTTCTCCTTGTTATATCTTATTATTGCTGTTTGCTCCCAGTACAAATTACATATTTGCCGTATGTCTGCGTCGTCTAGATTTATATCCTTTAGGCAGTCTATAAGTTGGTTATGGCGTATTCTATCGAAAGCTTTGGTGTAGTCTATAAAGCAGGCATATATTGGTTTCAGTTATCTAGTAAAGAATAAGTTTCGGACTTTGTAAATTCAGACTGTTCTATGTCAGTAGAGATTATTTTAGAGCCGGAGTGATAAATGGGAAGTCCATGGCAGTGTTATAGTGTTTAGAGTCAGTTTGATGTAATTGAAGCTATGGCAGTTTTATAATAGTCTTAGTCAGATTGAAGTGATAGAAGCCATGGAGTGCATAGTATCAATGAAGGTTATGCTTCATGTCACAAAGTGATGGCCTTCCATAAGTAGAGATATAATGTACAGACTGTTTATAAATATACACAAATATTGTCGAGCCAGAGTGATGTAAATAAAGTTCTAGACAGTTCTACGACGAATGTGTTTGCTCCACTTAATTAAGAAAGACCATTTCGGCGTTTTGCCTGCAACATTCATCCCTCGATTTTTCCAGTTGTTACAAACAAAATGGCTCTACAGAACATTAAAGTACACTTTTTTTTTGTTTCTATTGTCAAAAATGGATTGCGCAGTTTATTCTTCATTTTTTTTGGAAAGCTGTTTTTGCCTGAGCCATTATTTTCCATCTCACCTCTGTTGTACATCTGCCATCAATGTTCTCAGATATTTAATTTCATTTACCTGTTTTAATAGTATTCCACTTGTCTTTATTGTGCACTGCGGTGATGACTTTTTCATTGTTGTTACAAAGGAAATACTCAAAAATAAATACATATTTGTTGACCCTGTCTAGAAGACTAAAGTCGATCTAGAGAAGAGAATATATACAAGTATAACATTCTAGTGTTATGTTTAATTACATAATTATATTTCTCGTTTGGAGAGAATTATCTAACTATGATTTGTGAACTACATAATGTCACCAAATTAAAACGTATGTATAAATTTCGTTTTTGAAATAAAACTTACCACATCACATATCAAATTATAAAATAAGGACTTTGACTTTAGAGCGGAATGTCTTCACTGCATCTGGGCATTCCCATATCCGTTCAGCGCCCGTTCCAGCAGGTAAACAAAATGTCCATCACGATCGTTCATACAGTTTCATTGAACACGTTGTGTTCTTTGAAAATGGCTTTAATGAATTGACGGGCACAAAACTGTGTCATGTTGAACGCGCTGAACTCTGTACAAATGACGTACAGCTCATTAGGGACACATTTCGGGGATCTGGGTAGCCTAGTTGGGAAAAAAACCAGTCGACTGGGCTACCGACGTCCGGACTACCCGTGTTCGATTCCCGCCGGAAGCAGTGTGAGTGGTACTCGTGGTTGAAAATTACCCTCGCGGTCAACCCAGTCGCTGGCAGAAATGGGTACCAGGGTAGTAGAGTAAAGTAAAGTAAGAGACCTGAATCGGCGTCTTAGCACGCGAGTTTCCACCCATATGTGCTCGGCCGCCTATCCAGAAATGTTCGGAAATTTCTGGATAGTGTCGCCTCAAGCATCGAAACTCATATGCGAGGCAACATTCCTCACCTTCCAGGGTAATACCCTGGTACCCATTTATGCCAACGGCTGGGTCGACCGTGGGGGTATTTTTTTTTCCAACCACGAGTACAATTCACACTGCTCCCAGCGGGAATCGAACATGGGTTGTCCGAACGTCGGTAGTCAGTCGGGTGGTTTTTCCCAACTAGGCTACCGAGGCCCCACCAGGGTAGTACTCTGGGAAGGTGAGGAATGTCGCCTCGCATCATGAGTTTCGATGCTTGAAGCGACACTATCCAGAATGGCGCTTGAGCACATATGGGTGAAAACTCGCCTGCTAAGACGCCGATTCAAGTCTCGTTCTTTAAATTGACCGTCCAATTGCTTTATAAATTGTGTGTGAATCCGCAGGAGCATGCATCAACAGAGCCTTGTCAGGTACTCTGATCCCAGAAGGCCGTCCAGCAAGTCTCGTACTTTACTTTAACTTTTACATCCGGGTCGCTGTACCGACTCTCACAGACAACGTATCTCACAATGCGTCCACGGCAAATCCGTGGACTTGGATTTATTAGCATGCCACACTAATAATCACTGAGATTACTACACTGGGAGCTGAGCTACTGAGTTAATAAGTTAAACAATACAAGCGTAAAATTATTTACTTTTTTGGTTAACATTTCCAATATTGTTTCTACTAGGGCCCAAACACATTGACATTCAGTTGGAAATTATTGGTTGATGACGTTGAACAGCTGAGTCCAAGTGATTGGAAAATTAAAACCAGGCCTACACAAGCTCCTGTAGGCAGTGGCGCATGTGCTGTATATGACTTGCAGTCGACACTGTCACTTCAGTTTAAACCCACAGGTTCCGAAGAAAAATATAAATGTATTGTTTCAAACAACAATGTTGAAGTAGCAAGTGCAAACGTTACTATTGTAGCAACAAGAGGTAGGTGACGTGTTTACTGTACTTCATTAATCACTAAATTTGGTTGCTCGTAGAGTACACTTGTGTCTTTTATTTCAATTACTACAAAATTATGTTCTTATTTGTTATATATGCCCTGATACTAGGGGGAGTCTCGGTGGTTGAGTTGTTAGTGTGCTCGCTTCATGATCAGAAGAGTCTGGTGTTCGTCCCTTAAAGTTAGCAGATTTTTTTCGGATCGACAAAGCATCAGGGTTCACCCAGACTCTAAAAATGGGTACCAGAGATTTTTTTCTGGGAAGTAGAGTTGAGTAGCGATATAAAGCACGCCACCAGGTCACGGACAGTTGAGCCCTTACAAGGCAATACTAATTAGGTCACAGTAAGCCCCGAGAAGTCACCGCGAGAAGTCACGAGAGGTCACGCCTTCAAGACCGCTTCAAGCCTTTTTGTTGGGTGAAGAAAAAGGAACTTCTTACTACTGAGGTGGCCTGGCGTAATGCCGACCACATCACCCAGTGTATTCTGGGTTGGAAGAAGATCGTTCTCCAACCTGTGCTCGAAAATGTGTCCATTAGTTTGTGTGCGTTAGTCCCTATCGTCGATACATTTAATTGAAAGTTAAGTCCAGCGTCATGGACAAGGCCGTTTTCAGTGCCTACAAAAATATTAGTCAAGACATTAATGTCGTCACTTGTGTTCTTCAACTAATTGCTTACAGCAATATTAGTCAAGACATTAGTGGCGTAACTTGTCTCCTTTCGCTAATTGCTTGCAGCAATATTAGCCAAGACAGTGTCGTAGCCTGTCTCCTTCAGCTAATTGCTTACAGCACTATTAGTCAAGACATTACTGGCGTACCTTGTCTTCTTCAGCTAATTGCTTACAGCATTATTAGTCAAGACATTAGTGTCGTATCTTGTGTCCTTCAGCTAATTGCTTACAGCAATATTAGTCAAGACATTAGTGTCGTAGCCAGTCTCCTTCAGCTAATTGCTTACTTCGATATTAGTCAAGACATTAGTGGCGTAACTTGTCTCCTTCAGCTATCTGCTTACAACAATATTAGTCAAGACAGTGTCGTAGCCTGTCTCATTCAGCTAATTGCTTACAGCAATATTAGTCAAGACATTAGTGGCGTAACTTGTCTCCTTCAGCTAATTGGTTACAGCAATATTAGTCAAGATATTAGTGGCGTAACTTGTCTCCTTTCGCTAATTGCTTACAGCAATATTAGTCAAGACATTAGTATCGTAGCTTGTGTCCTTCGGCTAATTGCTTACAGCGATATTAGTCAAGACATTAGTGGCGTAACTTGTCTCCTTCAGCTAATTGCTTACAGCAATATTAGTCAAGCCATTAGTGGCGTAACTTGTCTCCTTCAGCTAATTGCTTACAGCACTATTAGTCAAGACAATGTCGTAGCCTGTCTCATTCTGCTAATTGCTTACAGCACTCTTAGTCAAGACAATGTCGTAGCCTGTCTCATTCTGCTAATTGCTTACAGCAATATTAGTCAAGACATTACTAGCGTACCTTGTCTCCTTCAGCTAATTGCTTACAGCACTATTAGTCAAGACATTAGTGTCGTAGCTTGTGTCCTTCAGCTAATTGCTTACAGCACTATTATTCAAGACATTAGTGTCGTAGCTTGTGTCCTTCAGCTAATTGCTTACAGCACTATTAGTCAAGACATTAGTGTCGTAGCTTGTGTCCTTCACCTAATTGCTTACAGCAATATTAGTCAAGACATTAGTGTCATAACCTGTCTCCTTCAGCTAGTGTGCTTCCTTTTTTATTCCGCGATCCTTCAGTTGATGAATATTCGAGTTTGTCTCCCCTGCCGTTTCATTTTTGTAGAATGTGGTTTAATTGATTTTAACAAGTCTGACTTATCTATTTCTACACCTTTACAATCAAGGCTTCATTATCAGCTTATTCATCAGCTCAATACCATGAGCCTTGGTTTTTCAGGACAATATGCCTAAGTGAGCTCATTGACGTGAACCTTTTCAAGTCAGTCGATCCATTGAATTAAAAATATTTTACCAGCATAATTAAAACAGTTTATGTGTTCATGGACATTGTCTGTCTTTATTTATTTTTTTTATTTATTATGTTGAGTATCAGGTGCATTGGTTAATCCTAATAAAGCATCAATTGCATGGTTCTCACTTAACCTTCATATCGTTGACACGGAAACACCGGTTGGACGAATGGGAGCTGATGAGGTGACCAGGACAGGGTCATGATATATCTCGGTGTTTCGTTTGATTGCAACTTGTGTTTTCGGAACCTCGTCGACCATGTGATAACAAAATCCCGTAAAGGATTGACCTCCTTGAACGTCATCGCAGCTGCCAACATCGAGCAGAGAAGAAACTACTTAGCCTTCTATTCCAGGGACTAGTCCTCGCACCAATAAAGTATGCCGTGGCAATTCTTACTGCCAGTAAGACGCAAATTGACAAGCTGGAGAAAATATAGAATGAAGCTATGCGCATTATCTTGGGGTGTTCGAGGGACACTCCATGTGGCGCGATGAGGTATCTTCTTGACTTTCTAACCATGGATGACAGGATCAAGATCTGGAAGGCACGAGCATACCTGAAGATAAGTGCAGATAAAGAGCATCCATTGCATCATGAGCTCAACACAGGGAAGGGTCACAGGCTAAAAAGAGGCAAATCATGGGTGGGCCGAGCAGAAGATTTCATCAAACAGGTCTGTGGTCCTACCAATATTAAAGCGAGGAGTGGATACCGGTGCCTACGTCATTCAGGGGCACATTATCGTGTATTGTCACACTTGATAGGAAATTTAGGGAACAGAACTCAGTCGTGGTCAAACGGGAGGTCAACGGTCTCATCTGGGATAACACCGATGAGAAAGATGCAGTCATCTATACAGACGGATCTGTAATTCGACACCAAAGAAGTGCATGAGCATTTACAGCACGCTCGGCAGGCAGAATAGTCAAAGAAGCCAGTGGTGCATACGTCATGACCACGATTAGCATGACGATGGAGGTGATGGCAGTGACCAGGGATTTCTTCTGGTTAGAGTTACAAGACTACACTCACGCCTGTATTCTGAATGATTCGATGAGCATGATAAGAAAAGTGGAGGCGGGCTCTGTACGTATGCAATGTTTTGAGTCATTGCAGAAGTGAAAAATACGTAAGGTCACCTTTGTCTATGTCCTAGGACATGCGGTAGTGCGGGGAAATGAAAGAGCGGACAGGTTGGCTAGCTGCGCTATTGTTGATCACGGTCAACCACTGAATCTGGCGGACATCATCAATGTCCTCCTGGAAGTGGAAAGGACACTGGATGTCGACAACCATGAGTCCACGTCACTTCTTCGGATGAAAGAGATGGGAATTAAGATGGACACAGCCAGAAACGAGAAACTTAGCGGGCGTGTAAGAAGAATAATCAACCAACACAGAACTGGGGTCGTCAGTCGCTGGACACTGCGAGAATTGATGAGGAGGGGATATGAGCACCTATGGGCATGTTCGGAGTGCAATGATGATGACCTACAAATAAGTCAATATTTATTTATTGTATGTATGGGTAATGCTTTGGTATTATAAGAATGTGTTGCTTGTGTGTAGAACAATAGGGTACAGAGAAATCATCTAAAAATGTAATTCCAGCGGCGTACCGTCTTTGTGTGCTACGCGTGCGACGCACGCTCAAGTGAAATTATTAAAATTTATTTTTGATAGTGTATTATTACTTCAGTGTTTAATTTTTTTAAACTAAAGAATACATAATTTTATCATTATTGGAGTAACAGTTTTTATACAGCGTTGATAGTATAGTATAATTACTAATATGTGATTAAACTTATACATAGCCTTCATTGACCAGGAAAACGCATTCGACAGAGTAAACAGAGAACAACTGTGGGAGATACTAACAACATACGGAGTAAGCCAACATATAACAAACATTATTAAAGCCTGTACGTCAACAGAAGCTGCAGGGTCAGAACAGCAGCAGGCTACATAGACCACTTCGAAGTTAGATCAGGCGTATGACAGGGGTGCGTACTATCACCCCTACTGTTTATTACATACATGGACTATATATGCAAGCTAGCCAACCCATCAGAGACAGAGGAGATCAACGAGCTTCTATTTGCAGACGATCAGGCACTAATACACGAAACAATAGAAGACCTACAAGAACACTTAAACAAACTCAACATCTCAGGCACAAAATACAACATGAAAATCAACATCAACAAAACAGAAGTCATGAACGTCGCCAAAAATTAACAGAACAGCAACATAACTATAGAAGGCAGACAACTAAAACAAGTAGAGGAATTCAAATACCTAGGAAGTCTAATGACAAACGATAATTCTCAATCGGCAGAGATAGAATCAAGATGCAACAAAGCTTGTCAAATCATCGGACAGTTATCACCACTATTGTCCAACAAGGAAATAACTCTGGAGGCAAAACGAGCACTATACAGTACAATCTTTATCCCAACGTTGTGCTACCAATGCCAGACCTGGACCCTAGATGCAAGAACAATAAGAAAATAACCTCTACAAAGATTAAATGTGTTAGACGAATGACAGGAAACAGTCTGAGAGATAAGATCAGAAATGAAGAACTGAGAAAAAAGCTAGGAATAGCCCCGCCATAGAATATATAAGGAAACAACAGATAAAATGGTTTGGCCACGTGACAAGGTAGAAAGAACAAAACACAACACAACGAGCCTTCAACAAATGTTGTGAGAACACCATACCCAAGGGTCGACCACGAAAAAGATGGATCGATGGAATATTAGAAGCACTAGAAAACATAACAGCAGCAGAGGCGAACAGAAGAGCAAAAGACCGCAAATTATACCTCCCCTTGACGCTGAAAGGCAGATAAGGAAGGACAGAAGAAGAAGAAGAGACTAATATGTGAATGTTGGTTATTAAAACGTTAAAGCCTTCTCTATGACTAGTAAGATGGGCTCCCTTTATTGTTAACATAAACCAGAGTTACGTCACCTTTTGTTTGGCGTGCTGCATTCAATCTTGCACCCAGCGATCCTATAGTTAGACTTGGTAATGTCCTGAATGTAGTTCCTAAATTTGGAACAGTCGTATGGACTTTGTGTGTGCGATAACGGGATAGCTCATAGCTTTTAAAGAAAGGTAATTTATACTACTGTGGAGAAGATTGATTAGTGTATATATATAGAATATTGTGTTGTGGTTTTCTTCTCAACACAAGGTTTAAGTTATTTTTTTAAATATGACGACATTATAGAAAACCACAATTGTATACTGGAAGATATTCCAACAAATGAATTTTCATCCACAACTTTACAAGGCAGATTACAGACAGTGACAAATGGACTACCCTGCCTCGAGTTTCTACTAAATCTTGTGACGACACATAAAAGTAAGAGTACACGTTATTTTTCCAGCTCACAGTAATCAGATAATTCCTTGGATCCACTATCTGTGAACAAACTTTTCTGCTGGCTTTCTAAGCCCCTAATTTCTAGGGTTGGCTAATTTTTGAACTTGTCAAGTTTACGAAAGATCATCATTTACATTCTGGACAGAAAGAAGTGTACAAATAAAGCTAACTTTGTATATAGACTATTCGTTGTAGCCCTTCTTCAGGCTCATTACAGCATTCATTTTTTGCTTTGAAGGGGATGCATAGTTACTGTAGGTGCACTCACAGAGTCAAGATATATTTTTTTTCTATAGAAAAGGAAATGTTACTAAATTCAAGTTTGAAAGACTAACATTTTTTTTTAAATTAGTGGTAGCAAATTTTTGAGTAAATAGCGGAGGCTGGAATTAATACACAAATGAAAAGATGCACACACAGTGTTAGATTTAGAAATATCAACACATTAGATATCGTTGTTGCTTATGTCTAATGTAATTTTCTTTACTATAAAACATTTTTATTTAAAATAAACATGATCAGAGTATGATATTTTGTTAGCCCATGAATGTGTTACTGACGACCAATGACAAGTGACTATGGAGAGTGCGTTACATTTGTCTACTCTCTGCGTAGTTCTTACTTCGTGAATGTCTGACTTGTGTTTATTCGACTCCTTGTTCTATTATACGTCTGATAATTTCACTGAATCCGACTAGGGTCTTTATTCTGCAATGTAATTGTATCTTGATCCTTATCTATGGCCGGTTCTCTCACCTACATTGCTTCTGTTACTCTAACGTGGTCTACCTCAATCACATGATCAGGTTTTCTCTAGTCTTGCTCTAGATAATTATACTGGGGACATTATTCAAATATACACATGTACTATTTCTGAGTTTCACTAACTAGATCTCCTTTCTTCAAAAACTAGCAGCAATCTGCGAGTGGCAGGCTTCTCTTCTGCTTGTGAGTCCATCTTTCAAGCATCTCATCACGACTTATCGTTAACTGTGTTGTTTCTTGATAAAATCTAGCCTTTCGCCAATATGCAATGAGGTGGCCTGATTTGACTTGACTTCGGGTCGTCTTAGTTATTAAAACATCTATTAAATGACGAACAGGACTAGAATCAACTTCAATTGTAAAATGCTTTTATTGGACACTTGATCTCTCGTCAAATGTCAACTTTTACAGTCCCCACTAATTACAAAGTAATGAAAAATGAATACAAGTAGCTCTCGTACACAACTCCTAATTCAACACACGTAATCATCTGTTATTCGATCGTTACTTTAATTATACGGGTTCCAGCAACACTGAATCTTTCTGGATTAAATCTGTAGTTCTACTGAACTTTCTGCTATCTTCAGTGCTCTAACATTTCGCTATCTGTCCCTAGATGACAAATCTACAACGATTCTTCATTACTGGTGGACTCCCTTCTCCCTCTCCCAGCCTGACATGTTGACCCTGTCAAACCTTCAAATGGAATGCGCCCCAGACACAGTCTGTCGGACGTTCAACAACTAAATTGGCGCTTAAACTTTACCTTACGATTGGATTCTATAAATCACGTGATTTTGTCTTGGGTAGTCTGTAAATGACCGGGTGCAGTGAACAAATGACTGCTATATTTAGAACCTCTTTTGTCAGAATATAACTTCGACCCTTAATTATTAAACTGACCCTAGTCTGTCAATCATCATTGAACGTTTTCCCGTCCTCAGTGTTCTACAGCTTAATATTATCCTTAAACCTACTGTGATGGCTCATCGTAAATACCTAGACCGGCATTACACGCTAATCTTACGGTCTGTTGTTTGATGTGCGACGGGGATAATCTGAGGACTAACTGTATGTTTGTATGTTTGTATGTTCGGAATTGGAGTCAACAACGATGGCCTAACATCATCAAGCGCTATACATTAAAAAAAAAATATGACGATCATCATTTTCAGGAGGACGTGAACTGCGGGGTATATGGTGGATAGGCGACAGGAACCACTGAAGGCGGCAGGAACCGGCAAGACGCCGGCCTCGAGACAGAGAGTTTGTAGGTTCAAATCTCGGCTACACCGGTTGGGATTTCTATTTATGATTTCTCTCTGCGGCAACCACTCCTGGTCTCAGCAGCGAGACCCGGCTTAAAACATCGACGGAAAAAACATGAGTACCTCCGAAGTCGGAGTTATCTGCCTTGTCGGCGAGGGACCCCTTTGCACACGGCTGCCAGGGAAAATGGATTAACACGCAAAATTCAGTTCCTAGTCTTTAGTGACTTCGTCAGAGTTGAAGGCTGGCGAACGCAACAACAACAACAACAACAAACCTACTATAATTTATCAATATTACTAGTTCATGGTAATAATATTACTAATTAAAATAAACATGTACTGAACGAAAGTCTCACTAGAAAAGTAGATTTATTTAAACCTCCCAGGCTTTAGCATCTGGTATCAGGGGTCAGCTGACGCCACTGGTAATGCGCATCCTTACGTTTCTTTTTTTTGAACATAAAAGAAGAAAATTATTTGCTCTTTCAATGTTGATTATTTCTGAACCAATTTTTAACTGTTGTGAAGCTGAAAAACTATGATGTTATCTCAGGGAGATACACTAATCGATCTATGCTTACATGTGTATCCGTCTTCAATATACTGTTACTATTTCCCATAGATTAATTGGATTCTAATTAAGGCTACTATGTGCCGAAGGTCTTTCTTATAGCAGATAGTGTCCTCTTGATCCTCTATTTTTTTTCCTTACCAGATGAAGCCACATCAAGTTCACATGAAGCCACATCAAGTTCACACGAAGAAACAGAGGTCAATACATGGGCAGTTGTTGCAGTTGTTGTTACTGTTCTACTTGTCGTTGTGCTGGTTGCTGTGGTTGCGTTTTTTCTCAAAAGAAAAGGTATTGGTAACAGCACTGAAGTACTTCCTTCTTTTTCCGCAGTTTTGTCTGTGAACAGTATATTACAACATTTTACTAACAACACACCAACCTTTTACTAACAACACACCAACCTTTTACTACAACACACCACTTTTTTACTAACAAAATACCAAATCAAATTTTTTGCTAACAACACATGAATCTTTTGAATCTTTTACTTACAACACACGGATTTTTTACTAACTGCACACGAGCATTTTACTAATAAAATACGAACCTTTTTGCTAACAACGCACGAACCTTTTACTAACAATACCAGCCTTTTACTAACAACACACTAACCTTTTACTAACAATACCAGCCTTTTACTAACAACACACCAAACTTTTAGTAACAACACTAACATTTTACTAACAACACCAGCCTTTTACTAACAACACTAACCTTTTACTAACAACACCAACCTTTTACTAACAACACCAGCCTTTTACTAACAACACCAGCCTTTTATTAACAACACCAACCTTTTACTAACAACACTAACCTTTTACTAACAACACCAACCTTTTACTAACAACACCAGCCTTTTACTAACAACACAAGCCTTTTATTAACAACACCAACCTTTTACTAACAACACTAACCTTTTACTAACAACACCAACCTTTTACTAACAACACCAGCCTTTTACTAACAACACCAGCCTTTTACTAACAACACCAGCCTTTTACTAACAACACTAACCTTTTACTAACAACACTAACCTTTTATTAACAACACTAACCTTTTACTAACAACACTAACCTTTTACTAACAACACCAGCCTTTTACTAACAACACCAGCCTTTTACTAACAACACTAACCTTTTACTAACAACATCAGGCTTTTATTAACAACACTAACCTTTTACTAACAACACCAACCTTTTACTAACAACACTAACCTTTTACTAACAACACCAACCTTTTACTAACAACACTAGCCTTTTAGTAACAACTCTAGCCTTTACTAACAACATTAACCTTTTACTAACAACACCAGCCTTTTACTAACAACACTAACCTTTTACTAACAACACCAGACTTTTATTAACAACACTAAATGTTACCAACAACACAAACTTTTACTAACAGTACAGTGACCTTCTACTAACAACAAACCTTTTATTAACAACACCAACCCTTTACTAACATCACATTGGCCTTTTACTAATAACACACCCCTTTTATTAATAACATCAACCTTTTACTAACTACACAGTGACCTTTTACTAACAACACCAATCTTTTACCTACAACATCAACATTTTACTAACAACACACGTTTTATTAATAACACTAACCTTTTACTAACAACATCAAACTTTTTACTTACAACACTAACCTTTTAGTAACAACACAGTGACCTTTTTAGTTACAACACCAATTTGCAGCCTCAGGGCTGGATGTGTAACATTGAAGTTATTAAAATATTGAAAAACAAACAAATAAGTCTATCCCTAAGAAAGTTATGAACTAACATAGTAAAAAAGTAAAGAGCCCCCATTACGCCAAGTGGCGTATAGGGAATATGGTGTTAGTGACCATAAATTTTACACACCTTCAGCACATGAGTAAAGGTAAAGGTAAAGTACGAGACTTGAACCGAAGTATTAGCACGCGAGTTTCCACCCATATTGTTCGGCCGCCTATCCAGAAATGTTCGGAGACTTCTGGATAGTGTCGCTTCAAGCATCGAAATTCAAGATGCGAGACGACATTCCTCACCTTCCCAGGTTAATACCCTGGTACCCATTTCTGCCAACGGCTGGGTCGACCGTAGGGGTATTTTTTTTCTTCCAACCACGAGTACAATTCACACTGCTCCCAGCGGGAATCGAACACGAGTTGTTCGAACGTCGTTAGTTTAGTCGGGTGGTTTTCACTTACCACTGAGCTATCGCGGCTCCCGATGAACTCACACACACCATCTTTATTTCAAGCCTAATTTTTTTCTTGAAAGTGTAACTTGAATAAGTACATTCGCTTGTTGCATTTATTGAAATTATTTGTTTTACAAAAGTTGCAAGGGATGTTAAAGATTTATTATTCTTGAGACATTAAAACTCTCGACAATAAAAATGAGATAACCTCCGAAGCCGGAGAACACCTGACTCTATGATTAATAACACCTGAGCACACACATGCGGGTGTAGAAAATGAAAAACGTGATTTTTACGCACAATTTATTCAGTCTCTCTGGACTGCGCTCAAGATATAAATCTGGCGTACGTAAACTGCGCTAAAGATATAAAGCTGGCGTACGAAAACTGCGATAAAGATATAAAGCTGGCGTACGAAAACTGCGATAAAGATATAATGTTGGTGTTCGAAAACTGCGATAAAGATATAATGTTGCTGTTCGAAAACTGCGATAAAGATATAATGTTGGTGTACGAAAACTGCGATAAAGATATAAAGCTGGCGTACGAAAACTGCGATAAAGATATAATGTTGGTGTTCGAAAACTGCGATAAAGATATAATGTTGGTGTTCGAAAACTGCGATAAAGATATAAAGCTGGCGTACGAAAACTGCGATAAAGATATAATGTTGGTGTTCGAAAACTGCGATAAAGATATAATGTTGGTGTACGAAAACAGCGCTAAAGATATAATGGTGGTGTACGCAAACAAGAACAAAATCAGGGGGATTATTTTTTTCTTAGAACAATTTTTTGGGTATAAATTGTATGATCACAGGTTAGAATTTAATCTTCAGTAAATGCTTGGACATCCTCACAGTGTACATTTCACAAGTACACAGTTACAGGACATTAAAAATAATAAGGAGCGTGTATAGTCCTAGGCTGTGTTAGAGATGCCAACTTTGTGAGGATAGATTTATATTCTGGGTCTGTAGTAAATACATTTGAGGTAAAGATAAAGGTAAAGGTAACGGTAAAGTACGAGACTTGAATCGGCGTCTTAGCACGCGAGTTTTCACCCATATGTGTTCTCGGCCGCATATCCAGAAGTGTTCGGAGACTTCTGGATAGTGTCGCTTCAAGCATCGAAACTCACGATGCGAGGCGGCATTCCTCACCTTCCCAGAATATGAACCCTGGTATATATTTCTGCCAGCGGGTGGGTCGATCGCGGGGGTATTTTCTTTTCAACTACGAGTACAACTCACACTGCTTCCAGCGGGAGTCGAACACGGGTTGTCCGAACGTCGGTAGTCCGGTCGGGTGGGTTTCCCAACAAGGCTACCGAGGCCCCCAAATTTGAGGTAATAAACTGCTAAAACATCCCGCGCGCTGCTGTGGTTCAAAAGTGCAGTAAAGAATTCTAGCGCTGTACCCTACCAGGCATGTTCGTGATGAGGGTTGGGCATGGAACTGGCTTAAACTGTATTGTAAAAAATAAGCAACAACTTCACAAACAGGACAAAAATATCAATGTTCAACTCAAATGTTAAATCTGTGAAACTTGGAGAATAACAAAAGTGGTAATCATGAAGATACATATCTTTCATTAATGGATGCTTACGCAGAATAAAAGGTTGGAAATGGCAGGACAAAATTATTAACATAGAATTATGGGAAAGTACCAGTCAAATAACAGTACATAAAGAGATACAGCAAAGACGATGGCGTTGGATTGGACACACACTGCGGAAGCCAACTGAGAGTGTTACAGAACAGGCCCTTTTTGGAATCCCCAAGGAAAGAGACAAAGAGGAAGATCAAAATATTCTTGGAGAAGACAGATGGAAGCAGAAATAAAGATGATGGGGAAAACATGGAATGATTTTAAAAGAATGGCAAGAAACAGAACGATTTAGGAAGGGTTTGTTGAAGACCTGTGCTGTACAGGGAGATAAAAAGGTAGAAGAAAAGAACTTCTAAAACAAATGCTATGATGATGGGGAAATCTTTCAATAACGTTTGCAGCATGAGGAAATGTGATCCTCAGAAACAACGTAGGAACACAGGTGTCTCGTGTATTATTTCGGCCCTTCAGCTTTTTGACACTAAGTGGGTCGAGCCTGCCAGGTTCATGGCTTCCAGTGGTCGGCACTTGCGGCGTTCTAAACCTAAATGCTGTCAAAATGTTCTGGCTGAATATACTGTCAGACTAAACCATCATGGTATAATTGTTAAAGATATAGCTAGTGTATTATTCTCTGTCTGAAACCATTGTTCTTATCTAGTCACAGATAGGAGAAATGGAAAAATATATACAAAGAATAAAAAATATTTAAAAAACCGGTATGGTAAAGCTTCACATAACAAGTGGACAATACAAACCAGAACGACTTTTCGGCTAATTAGACCTTCAGCAGGAACAATAATTCAATACATTTACAAATGTGTATTTAAAATAAAAAAATAAGAATAAATATTATAATTTCGAAATATAAGAAGAAATAAAAAGAAAATACAAATAACAAGTCTTCCCTGTATACTCTGATGTGGCCAGAAGGAAAAAGAACGTTAGAGCGCACGGGATTCGTGTGCGTGCAGAAAAGTGAAAATGTGCGCACAAAATATGCATGATATTATTTTATTCATTTCTCCTCACTGTTAGCTTCACTGCAGCTTTGCATTTTTATGCATTTCTTTGTCTTGACCCTACAAGTCTCATATACCAGTCACATATACCAGTCACATATACCAGTCACATTTCTGCTCTATTTTAAAGCACTTATTAATTTCATCGTGTTTTCAATTACTCGCTTCTCTGTATTTGTTTTGGATTTCCGTGTGCAACCTTTTGTATGTAAGTTTTGTACCCATAATTATTGATATCTGATATGTAGCTAATTCCTTAAATGTGACTTCTGACATATGGGGGCCTTTATATGTGTGATTATAGTGAAGAGGTAGGTCCTACTAGAGGTAATGGCTGTATGCCTTCTGGAGTAAGAGAGTGGAATTGATACACGTCACTGTTAGAATTATCTTTTTTTTTTTTCATTTTCCTCTCTGTCTTTGAAGACAGCAAATAGATCTGAACCACGACTGGCGATTTGTTGCTAGTTTTTTGCGAGTCTTGGTTGTTTCTTGGTTGTCCCATGGTTGAACCTTCCCTAGTAAACTTTCGGCGTAGCGATTCTTTCGGCCTGCCCTGTTTTCTTTGATCAAGATGTTTTCCATAGGAGTACCTAATGGGGTCATCTTTCTTTATTCATTCGCAGCACATGACCGATGTATTTTCAACCCCTTCTTCTTATAAAGTGCGACACGTATTCTTGTTTTGATTCGTCTCTTATCTCTTCATTTGAACTGCATACTCTTCTGCATATCTTTTCAGCTCATATCTGAGATTCGACGAAATACATTTGTACTTAAAGGCGTTTAGTTTCCTATCTAATATCTAGGTAGATATCCAGATCAGATGTCTCGCTCATATGTTAGCACTGATATCACACAGGAGACAATCTTTTTTCGTTTACTGATTATTTTGTACCTCTAGATGTTCGTCAGTTTGTTGAAAGCATTTTGATGTTATTGCGATGTGCGGTTATAATTTCTGATGGTATGTCTCCATCCCTGCTAATTTTGCAGCCTACGTAGATAGAGTGCACACGTTTAAAGCCAGACGCAAAGAATAAAAAAAACCATTCATAACATAACAAACCAATCAATGTTTTAACAATTATGACCACACAATAACAACTGTTATTGCATGTAATTAAGTTGTAATCTACTAATTAAGTTGTAATCTACTAACTAAGTTGTAATCTACTAATTAAGTTGTAATCTACTAATTTAGTTGTAATCTACTAATTAAGTTGTAATCTACTAATTAAGTTGTAATCTACTAATTAAGTTGTAATCTACTAATTAAGTTGTAATCTACTAATCTAATACAACAACCTGTAACAATTAAGCTTTGTTTCTTTCTCTTTTCAGGATTTTTGAAGAGAGGATTTAAACAATGTAGCCGTGTTAGGAAAATGTAAGTTTTAACATAAAATTGAGTGATACGTTTTCTTCTAATAACTTTTAATAATTGAGTTATTGAGTGATACGTTTTCTTCTAATAACTTTTAATAATTGAGTGATTTACAGGTCATCAGCATTGCACTCCGAACATGTCCTTATGTGCTCAAATCCCCTCCTCAGCAAGTCTCGCAGTGTCCAGCGACTGACGACTCCAGCTCTGTGTTGGTTGATAAGTCTTCTTACACGGCCACTAAGTTTCTCATTTCTGGCTGTGCCCATCTTAACTCTCATCTCTTTCATCCGAAGGAGTGACGTGGATTTGTGGTTGTCGAAGTCCTGTGCTCTTCCCACATCTCGGAGGGCATTGATGATGTCCGCCCGATCCATTGGTTGACCGTCCTCAACGACAGCAGAGTCAGCCAACCTATCCGCTGTCTTTGAAACATATCTTTATTGAATCATCTATTTGTAAACACCGCTGCACTTCCTGCATTGTTGTTATGTATGAGCAAGTAGTGTACACTCCTACAAGGTATAGTGACAGCTTTACACAAAATGAACTGCAATTACTTGCCTCTTTCATGTTGTTGTGTATGAGCAAGTAGTGTACATTCCTACAAGGTATAGTGACAGCTTTACACAAAATGAACTGCAATTACTTGCCTCTTCCATGTTGTTGTGTACGTTTCACTGTTGAATTTATACAATAATGAACAATAATGCAAGAGATGGATTATTAGCACACTAAAATACATTTACATTTGACATTTTCTCTCTCTTACTACGCTTATGAATTCACAGTTCGGATAAAAAAAAGCACTGTTCGAACGCCGGAGCAAAATTGTTTCGTATTTATTGTTCTAATTCTAAAACGTTCGAAGTACGAGGCTCTAATGCTTTTATATTTTGTATTCTTCCACCCAAATCCAAATGAACGTTTTTACAAACCTGCTTTTAAAACATACATTATTTCTTCTTTTAGGGATGATACACTTCCAATTGGAAAACATGAAGGTAATATACAAATGATTATTTTTCAGCTACAGCTGTTCATGTTTGCTGCATTCGTTTATAACTCAATTATTACAACGTTTACTGTAGTTAGAGTGTGTAAGAGTGTCAACATATGTCAGTGACAGTTCACCTCCAGTGCTCGAATTTGTGATAGCTGTTGTTGTTGTTGTTGCAACTTTTTGTTGTTGCTATCTACATGTTTCATAATTATCATTCCCTGAGCAAGATAAGACTGCTACAAAAAAATACACATATCATGCGCTACAGCAAACTCAACAGCCTACATATGCTTTGAGAAGTTCTCCTTTATCAAGTGCAAAGCAGATGATAACAGAAGACAATAGCCAAAATAAATGTATGATGAATGTAGAAATAATAAAATACTGTAGAATCCAGTAGACACTGCTAAATGCTAATACAAGTGAAAATTAATATATATACATATATATATGTAATATAATATTTTTTTATATTCAGTAAATTTAACCGGCGGCGAGCGGGTGGTGAAATCGATAACTTGTTGGGCTCCAAACTAGGAGAACGCGGGTTTGAATCCCGGTAGGGCGAAGGATTTTTTTTTTTTTCGGGAGTGAAATAAAACTCAGATCTGAACACCTCGTTTCAACTGCTTTGGACAAGCGCCTTTATTCTTCAGTCCGTTAACATCATTGCTCTCTCTTAGGGAAAGCCCGGTAATAGGGAAATGCAGGACTGATATTTTTTTTTAATGAATCGATTTTTATAATTGGTTATTCACTTTCATTTATTGTTTATTTTAAAAGGCATAATTACCTCGGAGCAGCAATAGCTCAGTGGTTAGTGAACCTGACTACAAAGAACAAGAGGTCGGGTTCGATCCTGATCGACGGCTTCCAGGTTCACCTTAAATGGGTACCGGATTTTTAAAATGGGAAAGTAAAGCGGCACGGGCATAATACCTACCACATTACCCCCTCCCACATTTTTTCTCTTCCAAAAAAAATAAATAATCACGTGCTGAAGGTCTATACAAATTATGATTACTAAACACCATATTCCCCATACGCTACTTGGCGTGACGGAGCTCTTTACTTTTTTTTTTACCACGTAATTACTTCTGAAAAAATCATCACTATCATGCAGCATAACAATAAACGAGACAAATCTGAAACAAGTACAACGTTTCAAATACTTGGGCACAATAATTACATCAGATGGGAGATGCACTACGGAAATAAAAAGCAGAATAGCTCAAGCCAAAATAGCATTTCAGAAAATGAAAAATATCTTATGCAACAAATCTATGTCAATAAAAATGAGAACGAGAGTTCATCGGTGCTATATAGAACCAATTCTGACCTATGGAAGCGAATCATGGACAGTAGATAAACAAATGAAAAGAAGATTAGAGGCAACAGAGATGAGATTTCTAAGAAGAATGTTGAAAGTTCCCTGGACAGCTAAAAAGACCAATGAGGAAGTTCTCAAAGAGGCCAACACAAAAAGGGAGCTCTTAAAAAACATCAGAAAGAAGCAATCAACCTTTTTCAGGCACATAATGAGAAGAGGAAAGTTGGAATACTTGGTTACAACTGGCAATGTAAAAGGAAAGAGCGATCGCGGACGACAAAGAGAGAAAATACTGGATAGCTTGGTGTCATGGCATGGAAAACAGTCAACAACAGAACTGATACGATGTACTGTAGATAGAAGATTGTGGAGGGACATGATCGCCTACGCCAACCGGTATGGCACATGATGATGAATTACTTCTGAGTTACTGGTGATTTTGTTACTAGTTAGTTTTACGTAACCACTTTGATGTTTACTCTCGCATTATTTGCTTTTAATGTTTGGGTTGTTTGTGTGTGCCCACATATAATAAAGTACTCGCTACCTGCCAGAATGGTCAAGGTTCAAATTCTCAGCTTCTCGGCTTACTGCAATCTGTTGTTGTTGCTCACATTGAGAACTGATTCAGGGTTCTCTCAACCAGTGGCGGAGCGTTTGGGGGGTGGGGGGGGGGGGCTCTCAGAGGTGGTTGCTCTGACTCCAAATGCTTGGGTAGCAAAATTCAACAAAAAACAGAAAAGAAAAGAAAGAAGTAGTAATAATACATAAATAATTGCAAGTAACATTGCAAGTAATTGCGAGTAACATCAAAAGATAGACAAATCAGCCTAAAGATAACCTGCACCATCAAAGCAAGAGACAGAGTAGAATGACGCTCCATGGTAGCCAACCTTCGTTGCGGACACGGCACTCGATGATGATGAATTGCACGTGAGGTGTAGCAGTATTTACTTTGTCTCCAGGTCTTGGAAACTCTCACTCTATCACTGTACGGAGCTTCTAAAAATGGTTATGATAAATTGTTTTCTATTAAAGCAGATCACAGCAGATCAGCCACACCACTTATTAAGTATGTCTTTTGGTCAAAGAATAAAGTGGACAATATCACTATATTCTCTTTATCGCCTGTTTTAAGGACAGCTGTACTTACACTTGATACTCTAATATTTGTCAAAGTTTCTAGTAGATTCGTTGCTGTTATTATGTAAGAGTTTGTTAATAGTCAATTTTACAATAAAAAAAAATTAATTAGATTTATTTTCGGAGCAGTTATTTTAATTGTATCTATCTATCTATCTATCTATTGACCTTTTGAACGTAGCCGGTCCAAAGGGCATAGACCCAGTCACTCTTTCTCTTATCTATTTTTTTTATTCTAGCAGTTTTCAATCCTTGTAAAGATCTTTTATCGAATCTCGCCATTTGTCTCTGTTCTATGCAAGCAACGCTATCTCATTGAGGGAGCCGATTCCTGCGGCTCTTGCCTCTCTGATCAATGTTCTTCTCAGTGTCTCTCTTGGTCGGCCTCTTTTCCTTTTACCTGTTGTTTCTCACATGAGGACTTGCTTTGTTATTCGGTTATTATCTCTCCTCATCACAAGTCCAACATATAACCATCGTCCTTTCTTGATTACTGAAGATATTAGTGGTTGATTGGCGATTTCTCTAATTTCCTGGTTTGTTTTGAATTCGTTCAACGCTATAACAAGTATTTTCCATAGACATTTATTTTCGAATGCGTTCAAATTGTTTATATGTCACTTGTTGTTTTCCACCTCTAACATGCATACATAAGGGTTGATCGTATGCTTGATTTGAATAGTCTCAGTTTTGTGTTTGTGCTGATGAGTTTTGATTTCCACAACTTTTCAAGGCTTATGAAAGACATTGCTGCTTTCGCTATTCTGATTCTAATTTCTTTGCTTGTATCCCCTTCCCGATCAATGTCACTTCCAAGATAGATAAAGTCATCGATCTCTTCCACTGGTTGTTTTCAATGTATATTCTGTCATCTGTTGGAATTAAGCTTTTCATGACTTTAGTCTTTTCATGATTGATCTCAAGCCCAACTTTGCTGGCTATTGATGATAGTTCATTTGTGTTTTCCTGCATAGTTTTTATCTGACTGCTGATGATGACTATGTCTTCAGCAAAGTCGAGGTCTTCCAAATGGTCTTCTTGTATCCATTCGATGCCTTTATTACCAGTGCAGCATTTCTTCATTATGAAGCCCATAACAACTCCAAATAACAAGGGGCAATAAAATACATCCTTAGTTTAACCCCAATTTCTATTGGGAAACATTCGCTCAGTCCTTCCTCTGCACGAACTGCACATGTATAACCATCATACATGTCTTTGATAATATTTATGATTTTTAAATGTAAGCCATATTGCTTCAGAATTTTCCACAAAGAATCTTTTTAATTGTATCTTCTTTCTTTTTCTTCTATCATTGCTCCATTGCCGTTGGCGTCGAGGGGAGATACAATCTGCGATTCTTTGCTCTTCTGTTGGCCTCTTCTGGTGGGATCCCTCCTAGTGACTCTAGTATTCCCTTTATCCATCTCTTTCTCGGTCTTCCATTTAATCTGGCGTTTTCGTAGCGTTCGTTTATGGCTCTTTGATTTAATTGTATGCAAAGTAAAAATACAAACATTATATCATTAATAAGAACTAAATAACTATACCCAACAATGTGCAATAACACATAGCTGTAACTTTCATCTTTTTCCTCCTTTTAGATCCAACTTTTGAGAATCATCTACCTGTGCTGCATGGAGATGATCAACCCCATCCTCCACTTAAAGAAATAAGAGAAGTTCTTCAACATTCTCAGTATGAAGAGATAGACGATCTCCCTCCAAGTTCTCATTATGAAGAGATTAAAGATAGCGATCTAGACAACACCAATGAAGAATTCACAAACCCCAAAAGTGGATCGGTGGAGTATGAGAATACCGTCTCCACATTTTAAGTTTGATTTACATCTAATAGTGGAACAGTTCAGTATGGATAAGAGAGACAAAACTGAAATCATTCATCGGAAACTTTAATACTGAAAAATGACAAAGTCAAGTCAAGTTTAATCTAAGACTAAAAGAGTTACGCTAAGAATAAGAGGTTTACTCTAAGAATGGAAGATTTACGCTAAGAATAAGAGACTTACTCTAAGACCAAGAGATTTACGCTAAGAATAAAAGACTTACTCTAAGACCAAGAGATTTACGCTAAGAATAAGAGGTTTACTCTAAGATTAGGAGATTTACGCTAAGATTAGGAGATTTACGCTAAGATCAGGAGATTTACTCTAAGACTAAGAAATTTAGTCTAAGACTAAGAGATTTACGCTAAGAAAAAGAGACTTACTCTTAGACTAAGAGATTTACGCTAAGAATAAGAGATTTACTCTTAGACTAAAGGATTTACGCTAAGAATAAAAGACTTACTCTTAGACTAAGAGATTTACGCTAAGAATAGGAGACTTACTCTTAGACTAAGAGATTTACGCTAAGAATAAGAGATTTACTCTAAGACTAAAGGATTTACGCTAAGAATAAGAG
Organism: Megaustenia siamemsis; assembly: GCA_032433765.1. NCBI lineage: Eukaryota > Metazoa > Mollusca > Gastropoda > Stylommatophora > Ariophantidae > Megaustenia > Megaustenia siamemsis. The sequence continues at coordinate 18,992,481 of JAVIAB010000126.1, forward strand.
ATTCACTCTTAGACTAAAGGATTTACGCTAAGAATAAGAGATTTACTCTTAGACTAAAGGATTTACGCTAAGAATAAGAGACTTACTCTTAGACTAAGAGATTTACGCTAAGAATAAGAGACTTACTCTTAGACTAAGATATTTACGCTAAGAATAAGAGATTTACTCTAAGACTAAAGGATTTACGCTAAGAATAAGAGACTTACTCTTAGACTAAAGGATTTACGCTAAGAATAAGAAATTTACTCTAAGACTAAAGGATTTACGCTAAGAATAAGAAATTTACTCTAAGACTAAAGGATTTACGCTAAGAATAAGAGATTTACTCTAAGACTAAAGGATTTACGCTAAGAATAAGAGACTTACTCTTGGACTAAAGGATTTACGCTAAGAATAAGAGATTTACTCTTAGACTAAGAGATTTACGCTAAGACTAAGAGATTTACTCTAAGACTAAGATATTTACTCTAAGACTATGATATTTACCCTAAGACTAAGAGAGTTACTCATAACAGAGTCTTAAAATGGCACCAGAAAGAACGAATGATGTACATGCTGACATTATTTCACTACCACGAATATAGAATCCACTAAGTCACAGCATCAATCATTATCATTCATAAACAGCTTTTCCTAATCTAAACAATGTGAGGAAACCTGTCCAGTGCCACAGACACACCGAGCTGTAGGCGCAACAGGACTGTCTACTTCTGATTCTATTATTTGGATCCGAGAACAGCAAAACAAAGTATTTCAATTGTCAAAGCTCCCATCATTTATATAGATATCATCATCATCATCGAGTGCCGTCTCCGCAACGAAGGTTGGCTACCATTGATCACCATTCCACTCTATTTCTTGCTTTGTTGGTGTAGGTTGTCATAGATTGACTTGACCATCTTTTGATGTTACTCGTTTATGTTAGCCTTGGTCTGCCTCTTTTACCTTGTAATTTCCCTTCCAATATTACTTTTAGTAGGCTGTTGTGTCTTTTAAGGTGCCCCAAAAATGTCCACCCCAAAAATATAGGCACATCTATGTAATATATATTAAATATTATACAGGGCCGCAAGCAGTACAGCAGAAAAAACGTAACATAAACATAAAATGATAGTGTACAGATAAACTTGTAGGCTCGACGAAACAAAATATGTTTCGGCAAAAGTCTTCATCACGTACAAAACAAAACATATAAAAAGAAACACACAAGACAATGCTAATCTCAAAAGGACGAAAACGACAAACAGGCAGATAGGTCCTGACCACACCTCGTTCCGCAATTTAGAGATTAGTACTAGCCCTTTTTCGAGTGTGTTACCGGGGTCTCATTATGAGTAAAGAATAGTGACACTGTGACCTTCCAAGCATGTCGTAAGAGGCGACTAAGGAGATTGATCGATGGCTTGACAAGCTGTCATTGTAAAAAGTATTGTTATGGAAACAGCCACAAATTTTAGAGGCAGTGATCTCTGCAATATGTGCCATTTTGGCACGCAAGGTTTCTGTTTTTGAGATTGTGATTCTGCCTTATGTGCCGTCTTCAGCTCGAAAGGACAATAGATAGATAGATAGACTAGCCTTTTGTGTTTGTTTTTGTACATTATTGTTTTGTACCTAATGAAGACTTTTGTCGAAATATTGTAATTTGTCTCTTCTCTCTACAAATTTAGCTGCCCGATGCTATTTTATATTTAATTTGCATCATTTACACAAAATGGTCATGAACAAAATTATAAAAATATTCTAACCAAAAAATAGTCAGCAACTAAACATTGCTCAAGAGGAATAACCAAAAGAAAATATAAACACGTTGATAAGGAAGAATTGATGTAGTTTGATAGTCAATGTACTCAGAAAACCCAGATATGGATTTTAAAATGACTGCAAGAAAAGAGAAGATAAAGGCAGATCAGGGACAACCTAGCAGTCAATATTGATACCAGGAAGTACGGGGCATATCTGAGGCGTTCTGTTAGGCGTCAAAAACAGCGTGAGTAGAAAGGCTTTGTTTTGTTCCACACAACGATGTTAAATGTTTCATCCATTGACTTCTTCATAAAGTCAGTCAAGTTATCAAGCAATGAAATCAGAACAAAAACAATGGATAAGGGATATGCTTTTTTGGTTCATCGATTGCTGGAACATTTGTTTATGCTGGTCGTCAGTTTTTACAAAGAAATGAACTGAGCTGATACAATATGATGTTCAATATTTGGACTCTGTTCAGTTGCTTTCAAGCTGCACCTTTTATGACATCTGATTTGGCTCTATGATTGCTGTAAGCATGAGACGCGTTCAGTAATATCTGTGAGATTTTGTTTTTATTTATAAAATAGCTAACCACCCGTGGCTCAGATGTATCATCACCATCAAGTACCGGGCCTGCTGGCGTAGGTGATCATGTCTCTCCACAACTTTCGATCACAACAGTTATTTATCATTTCTGTTGTTGACCTTCTGCCAAGCCATTCTCTTAAGCTGTCCGGTATCTTTTCTCTTTGCTTCCCTCTATCTCTTCGTCCCTCAATTTTTCCAGTTGTTACAATATATTCCAGTTGTTCTCTTCTAAAATTACATGGCCAACAAATTATGATTGTTTCTTCCTTATATTGGAAACTAGCTCTCTTTTTGCTTTGGCCTCTTTCAGAACGATTTCATTACACTTCTTAGTTGTCCATGGTATTCTCAACATTCTTCTGTAAAACCACATTTCTACAGACTCCAGTGATTTTCTTGTCTGTTGTCCTATTGTCCATGATTCACATCCATATGTTAAGACTGGCTTTACATAATATTTAAGAACTCTTTTTTCTTGTTTCTATTGTCAGAATGTACTTATCGCTCTACACGAAACATTAAGAAGAAACAAGATTATTTTGAAGAGCGCAGTTATCACTTAAAAATTAAATGTAACATGACTACTAACTCAGACACATCGCTAGGCCGCTATCATCAAACCATCCAGACTAACCAACAGAGTAGGAATCAAGAGGGAAGGTAACCTAGTGCTCAGAAATGTCAAGCTGAAGATGAATGTGTTCGTCTAAAAGATGCAGATAAAAGAGCCTACAGCCAATCACAACCGAATGTATCTGTACCCACTTCACATTTTTGTCAACTCATTACGTACCAAAGAAAACATACTGGGGGATACGCCCTGACCAAAGAGAACCGAGGCAGGAAAAAAATTGAAGGGCACCGCTACATTAACACTTTACCTACCAAATAAAACATATGCGGGGGGGGCGGGATTTGATCAAAGAGAACCATTCAGAAAAACAATTGAAGGGCACCGTTGTCTTAAAATTAACACCAAAAATGTTATTATTGAAAAAATATATATATGTTTTATACATCAAATAAAAGAAGATTGAAGTAGGAGTACAAATATAGTAAAATAAAATGTAGTAAAATAATGTAATAATTTATAGAACAAAGGTGTCAGAATTTACGATAAATAAAACAGTGCTCATTTCACTTACCAGATCTTGCCCTATGATCGATTATATTCGGGTTGTCTTTCAGATATACTTTCAGAATTAATATTTTTGGACACACACACCATTTTACTTCACAATTAGCACCACAAAGGCTAAAAAAAACCCCGCATATTTGTATGTTTATAACGTTATGTGCCACACAACATGGACACACATGGTCGCTAAAGGGCAAGAAAAACTTGCTCCGATCTTCTCCTCAAAATGTCCATCATCACACAGCGACTAATTGTGCCTGTTGATCTTGGTTGGCAAATCCTCTAATTCGTCGAGAATTGTGTTAAAAATTTGTTAATTGTTCTTTTGTCTGTCTGTCTGTCTGCGATCAGGACTCAGTCAGAGTAGGATCCCAGACTCTCACATGAACCAGCTGTCAGGCCAAGTGTGTTGATCGCCCCCACAGACAGAACATCACAGTTAGAGTCTGCCATATCCACTCCGACTGAACACCCGTTAAAACGTTGCACTGTGTTCTGCGCCAGTGGCCCAGTGCATCCGATTTCAGCCAGCATTTTTTTCAGGTTTGCTTTCCTTAGCGATTGATTGATCCCAATCTTCCTGCAAGGCAGCAGATGATCTTTTCTGTAGGGGGATTCTGCCCTTAGACGGTCGGCCTTCCCAGGTTTACGAGCACCGTCTGCCCGAGTCACTAGAGGTGACTAACACAGCCATGCGACTTGTAATGTGAGGAAACTGCAACAAGGAACGCTTTTCATGCATAGCTTTCAATTGTTCCTGCCGCCTATCCCCATATACCGGTAAGTCACGTCCTCTTGAAAATGATGATCGTCGTAGCACTAGATGATGTTAGGCCATCGTTGATAACTCCAATTCCGATCATATAGACACACAGTCAGTTGTCAAATTATCCCCGTCGCACATCAAACAGCAGACCGTAAGATTTGCGCACGGCCGGTTTAGGGAACCATTACGATGACGTAGCGCACACAAATGTTGCCCAACACTTAATCTCGTTCCATTTAGATTTCTGTCTGATTACTCTAGTGTAAGCAGCCTACGACGAACAAAACACGAAGCAAATTCCCCAAGGAGACAAAACTGCGGCTGATGAAGTAGTTTACATTAATGTGTACATGGAAATAACTTGCGTCAAAGAATACCAACAACGGTCATGAACAGCACCAATGTGTGACGTAGAGCGCAGATCAAGTCTAGACGGTGGAAGGTCTCACTCACAACACTTGAGTCGTCAAAAACGGACTGTTGTGGGCCCACAACCTCACTTTATCAACACAGATGTATCAAGCATATCATCATTTTGACTTTAAAGCAGAAAAGTGCAAAGATCCGAAATTAATCAGACCCTGGGTGCATTTTCTGCAGCGATCGAGAGGACGTGGACTAGATCCGCCATCTTGTAGACGGAAGAGTTCAAACGGTTCTTTTTAAAACAAATATAAATATTGCATTTGTGACATAATTTAAACTGAATTATTGTATCCTAAATTCGTCTTATATTATCGTGTTCTTATTCACCTTGGTGGTAGGAGCAGGGACCGGCAAAAGGGCATGGCTTATTGACCCGCTTCAAGATGTGGTGGGCATGGGCGCAGGACACTTGTCGGTCTGTGCTCAAATTGGATTGAATACAACACTTTTATGATGATGTTTAGTAGTCTTGGTAAATTGTTTCAGTTCTGAAACATGACGAGAATATTTTTGCTATAGTAAATTAAAACTGATCATAAAAGTTGCTATACAACTTAAATACTTACACTGTTTATGGTTAAATTATACACCATCAATGATCACATTTTACACATTTTGAAATATTTATTCTCATAAATATTATTGGACTAAAATATCAACAACATAAATACTAAATGGTTTACAATATTAATATTTGTGTGTACAATGTCATAAATTTGAACCACTTCAATAAAACATCAATCTAAAGGAATGGACTGAATCTTCTTCGGGGCCTCTTCATTTACATATGTGCCAGAACTGTGACGATTATAATTAAAATATTATTATTAGAATACTGTAAAGGCTGTGTCTGAAAAGTGTTCCTTGTTGCAGTTTCCTCCTATTCCAAGTCCGGCTTGCTGCAGGAGCTACTGAGTTAAGTGCTCTGTGCACACCGTGAGCTGTGCGTTTCATCTGTTTTGATCGTGTTTCGGTGTTCCGATTGTTTACGATAAATGATGATATCTTATGATGGAGAACAGATGGTTGCGTTCACTTTCTGTGCTTTTTCGCCCTATGTCTTTTGGCGTGTGCTGAGACGGCTATGATGGGGACTGCAGTTACCTTTCTTTTTTGGGAGATGAGGTAGTAATTAAGATGATTTCGCTGCCACGGGTGGTTGAGCAATTATGGATTTTAATTCGTTTGCAGTGATACCGGGGACTTCCATAACCACAAACAAGCTATAAAATATATATATAATACTTTGCGATTAAAGCAAGCAGCTAATGACAAAGAGCAAACATTATCTAAGTGATATAGACGTCATTGTTGTGGCCATGTTAAAAGTGACTAGTACAAGTGTGTAACAGTAAGGATTAAAATGTCAATCAAGAATAAGTTAATAAAACGCTTTTATGTTATTTATTTAACGTATATATAACGTCTTATATGTCAAATTGTGACTGTTCGGTGAATGTTATTGTCATATTTACACATACATGCTTTCAAGATCAGATGACATGTCTGAAATGACCTACCTAGTTCTCATACACATTACAAGTTCCATGGATGACGTTTGTACGCTTACAGTAGGTTTGACCTCTATAGACATTGAAGCCTCTCTACTATAACAGTTGAGTTATATGTGCTATATCACGGCTGAGAAATACGGTGGCTGGTTGTACGTTATCATTTAACTCATTGAACTGGTGATACAGTTTTTTGTTTGATAATTTAATAATTATTAACATTTATCACAACACGACGTACTAATAATTTCTTGACATGATAAATGTAATCAATAATCACTGACTTTGACATTTTTCTAAACAATTTTATCAGATTGTACGTTGTACAAATGAAGGTATAGTGGAGTACATCTAAAATTATAAGTTCTAATTCTAAAAGTAATGTTCTTAGTTTGGATGCGTTCAAGAGGTTATTACCGTTGGTTATTGAGGCATCTCTTAATACATTTTTTTGGTGACGTTTCTAATTCTATCTTACATTCTATCAAAACATTACAGCTCGACTTGCCTTACATTTAATATTATAAATCTATGTGTAGACTTATTCTAAGCTACTCTTAATCTACTTGCTATTGTTCTCTGGAGTACAAACAATTCTAACTCTAACTTGGAACATTGTCAACTAAACAAGGTCTAATCTAGCATGATGTTCTCTAAGTGTTTCTATATTCCGTTCTAGCTATATCGTGATCTCGTTCTCTATCTAGATGTTTATCTCTAACTTGGAACATTGTCAACTAAACAAGGTCTGATCTAGCTTGATGTTCTCTAAGTGTTTCTATATTCCGTTCTAGCTATATCGTGATCTCGTTCTCTATCTAGATGTTTATCTCTAACTTGGAACATTGTCAACTAAACAAGGTCTGATCTAGCATGATGTTCTCTAAGTGTTTCTATATTCCGTTCTAGCTATATCGTGATCTCGTTCTCTATCTAGATGTTTATCTCTAACTTGGAACATTGTCAACTAAACAAGGTCTGATCTAGCATGATGTTCTCTAAGTGTTTCTATATTCCGTTCTAGCTATATCGTGATCTCGTTCTCTATCTAGATGTTTATCTCTAACTTGGAACATTGTCAACTAAACAAGGTCTGATCTAGCATGATGTTCTCTAAGTGTTTCTCTATTCCGTTCTAGCTATATCGTGATCTCGTTCTCTATCTAGATGTTTATCTCTAACTTGGAACATTGTCAACTAAACAAGGTCTGATCTAGCATGATGTTCTCTAAGTGTTTCTATATTCCGTTCTAGCTATATCGTGATCTCGTTCTCTATCTAGATGTTTATCTCTAACTTGGAACATTGTCAACTAAACAAGGTCTGATCTAGCATGATGTTCTCTAAGTGTTTCTATATTCCGTTCTAGCTATATCGTGATCTCGTTCTCTATCTAGATGTTTATCTCTAACTTGGAACATTGTCAACTAAACAAGGTCTGATCTAGCATGATGTTCTCTAAGTGTTTCTCTATTCCGTTCTAGCTATATCGTGATCTCGTTCTCTATCTAGATGTTTATCTCTAACTTGGAACATTGTCAACTAAACAATGTCTGATCTAGCATGATGTTCTCTAAGTGTTTCTATATTCCGTTCTAGCTATATCGTGATCTCGTTCTCTATCTAGATGTTTATCTCTAACTTGGAACATTGTCAACTAAACAAGGTCTGATCTAGCATGATGTTCTCTAAGTGTTTCTATATTCCGTTCTAGCTATATCGTGATCTCGTTCTCTATCTTGATGTTTATCTCTAACTTGGAACATTGTCAACTAAACAATGTCTGATCTAGCATGATGTTCTCTAAGTGTTTCTATATTCCGTTCTAGCTATATCGTGATCTCGTTCTCTATCTAGATGTTTATCTCTAACTTGGAACATTGTCAACTAAACAAGGTCTGATCTAGCATGATGTTCTCTAAGTGTTTCTATATTCCGTTCTAGCTATATCGTGATCTCGTTCTCTATCTAGATGTTTATCTCTAACTTGGAACATTGTCAACTAAACAAGGTCTGATCTAGCATGATGTTCTCTAAGTGTTTCTATATTCCGTTCCAGCTATATCGTGATCTCGTTCTCTATCTAGATGTTTATCTCTAACTTGGAACATTGTCAACTAAACAAGGTCTGATCTAGCATGATGTTCTCTAAGTGTTTCTATATTCCGTTCTAGCTATATCGTGATCTCGTTCTCTATCTAGATGTTTATCTCTAACTTGGAACATTGTCAACTAAACAAGGTCTGATCTAGCATGATGTTCTCTAAGTGTTTCTCTATTCCGTTCTAGCTATATCGTGATCTCGTTCTCTATCTAGATGTTTATCTCTAACTTGGAACATTGTCAACTAAACAAGGTCTGATCTAGCATGATGTTCTCTAAGTGTTTCTCTATTCCGTTCTAGCTATATCGTGATCTCGTTCTCTATCTAGATGTTTATCTCTAACTTGGAACACTTGTCAACTAAACAAGGTCTGATCTAGCATGATGTTCTCTAAGTGTTTCTCTATTCCGTTCTAGCTATATCGTGATCTCGTTCTCTATCTAGATGTTTATCTCTAACTTGGAACACTTGTCAACTAAACAAGGTCTGATCTAGCATGATGTTCTCTAAGTGTTTCTATATTCCGTTCTAGCTATATCGTGATCTCGTTCTCTATCTAGATGTTTATCTCTAACTTGGAACATTGTCAACTAAACAAGGTCTGATCTAGCATGATGTTCTCTAAGTGTTTCTATATTCCGTTCTAGCTATATCGTGATCTCGTTCTCTATCTAGATGTTTATCTCTAACTTGGAACATTGTCAACTAAACAATGTCTGATCTAGCATGATGTTCTCTAAGTGTTTCTATATTCCGTTCTAGCTATATCGTGATCTCGTTCTCTATCTAGATGTTTATCTCTAACTTGGAACATTGTCAACTAAACAAGGTCTGATCTAGCTTGATGTTCTCTAAGTGTTTCTATATTCCGTTCTAGCTATATCGTGATCTCGTTCTCTTTCTAGATGTTTATCTCTAACTTGGAACATTGTCAACTAAACAAGGTCTGATCTAGCATGATGTTCTCTAAGTGTTTCTATATTCCGTTCTAGCTATATCGTGATCTCGTTCTCTATCTAGATGTTTATCTCTAACTTGGAACATTGTCAACTAAACAAGGTCTGATCTAGCATGATGTTCTCTAAGTGTTTCTATATTCCGTTCTAGCTATATCGTGATCTCGTTCTCTATCTAGATGTTTATCTCTAACTTGGAACATTGTCAACTAAACAAGGTCTGATCTAGCATGATGTTCTCTAAGTGTTTCTCTATTCCGTTCTAGCTATATCGTGATCTCGTTCTCTATCTAGATGTTTATCTCTAACTTGGAACATTGTCAACTAAACAATGTCTGATCTAGCATGATGTTCTCTAAGTGTTTCTATATTCCGTTCTAGCTATATCGTGATCTCGTTCTCTATCTAGATGTTTATCTCTAACTTGGAACATTGTCAACTAAACAAGGTCTGATCTAGCATGATGTTCTCTAAGTGTTTCTATATTCCGTTCTAGCTATATCGTGATCTCGTTCTCTATCTAGATGTTTATCTCTAACTTGGAACATTGTCAACTAAACAAGGTCTGATCTAGCATGATGTTCTCTAAGTGTTTCTATATTCCGTTCTAGCTATATCGTGATCTCGTTCTCTATCTAGATGTTTATCTCTAACTTGGAACATTGTCAACTAAACAAGGTCTGATCTAGCATGATGTTCTCTAAGTGTTTCTATATTCCGTTCTAGCTATATCGTGATCTCGTTCTCTATCTAGATGTTTATCTCTAACTTGGAACACTTGTCAACTAAACAAGGTCTGATCTAGCATGATGTTCTCTAAGTGTTTCTATATTCCGTTCTAGCTATATCGTGATCTCGTTCTCTATCTAGATGTTTATCTCTAACTTGGAACACTTGTCAACTAAAGAAGGTCTGATCTAGCATGATGTTCTCTAAGTGTTTCTATATTCCGTTCTAGCTATATCGTGATCTCGTTCTCTATCTAGATGTTTATCTCTAACTTGGAACATTGTCAACTAAACAATGTCTGATCTAGCATGATGTTCTCTAAGTGTTTCTATATTCCGTTCTAGCTATATCGTGATCTCGTTCTCTATCTAGATGTTTATCTCTAACTTGGAACATTGTCAACTAAACAAGGTCTGATCTAGCATGATGTTCTCTAAGTGTTTCTATATTCCGTTCTAGCTATATCGTGATCTCGTTCTCTATCTAGATGTTTATCTCTAACTTGGAACACTTGTCAACTAAACAAGGTCTGATCTAGCATGATGTTCTCTAAGTGTTTCTATATTCCGTTCTAGCTATATCGTGATCTCGTTCTCTATCTAGATGTTTATCTCTAACTTGGAACATTGTCAACTAAACAAGGTCTGATCTAGCATGATGTTCTCTAAGTGTTTCTATATTCCGTTCTAGCTATATCGTGATCTCGTTCTCTATCTAGATGTTTATCTCTAACTTGGAACACTTGTCAACTAAACAAGGTCTGATCTAGCATGATGTTCTCTAAGTGTTTCTATATTCCGTTCTAGCTATATCGTGATCTCGTTCTCTATCTAGATGTTTATCTCTAACTTGGAACATTGTCAACTAAACAATGTCTGATCTAGCATGATGTTCTCTAAGTGTTTCTATATTCCGTTCTAGCTATATCGTGATCTCGTTCTCTATCTAGATGTTTATCTCTAACTTGGAACATTATCAACTAAACAAGGTCTGATCTAGCATGATGTTCTCTAAGTGTTTCTATATTCCGTTCTAGCTATATCGTGATCTCGTTCTCTATCTAGATGTTTATCTCTAACTTGGAACATTGTCAACTAAACAAGGTCTGATCTAGCATGATGTTCTCTAAGTGTTTCTCTATTCCGTTCTAGCTATATCGTGATCTCGTTCTCTATCTAGATGTTTATCTCTAACTTGGAACATTGTCAACTAAACAAGGTCTGATCTAGCATGATGTTCTCTAAGTGTTTCTCTATTCCGTTCTATCTATATCGTGATCTCGTTCTCTATCTAGATGTTTATCTCTAACTTGGAACATTGTCAACTAAACAAGGTCTGATCTAGCATGATGTTCTCTAAGTGTTTCTCTATTCCGTTCTAGCTATATCGTGATCTCGTTCTCTATCTAGATGTTTATCTCTAACTTGGAACATTGTCAACTAAACAAGGTCTGATCTAGCATGATGTTCTCTAAGTGTTTCTCTATTCCGTTCTAGCTATATCGTGATCTCGTTCTCTATCTAGATGTTTATCTCTAACTTGTTGATGTTCTTTCTATATAAATGTTTCTCTGTGTTTCTCACTCTTGGTGTTCCTGTCTAATTCTGATAATGCATGAGGTTAAATACCTCTGTCTCAATTGCATAATTTATTGTTTTAGTGGCTGATCCGTGCTGTCTTAGCCAATCGTGGAATACGAAGTTAAACTTTTGATGATTTTTTTTTTTCAAATTTTACAAAACAAGGGATTCTCCATCGTGACATTATAATTAACCTCTAAGTTTTCAACTAATGCTAATTTCTATGCTATCCGACCAAAGCTATATCTCTATCTCCTATTGTATGGTCTGTTCTATAGTAGTATATATAATATTACACTAGAATGTGGTTATGTTATGTATTGTGATAAAATATTAAAGGTGTTGCGACATCCGTTACCTCCTCTGAATATCCGTAGCTGGTAGAAAGTCAAAGTACTTGTCGTGACAAACAGAAGTATATGTCTATTGAACACACCCCCAACCAGTGCCGGATTAAATGCTGTGGAGACCGTAGCGGAAGATCATGAAAGATAAGGGCTTTCTAACAAACCTAATACAACTTATCGGTACACTATATCACGAACAGAAAGCAGCTATCAGAATAGCGGTGGAAACATCAATCTGGTTTGAAGTACTAAAAAAATGAGTCATGAATGCATCCTCTCTCCATACCTGTTTAACATCACTGCTGAGTACATCATTAAAAATGTCAGAAACTGCATCATAAGAAATGTTAGAAATTACATCATTAGAAATGCCAGAAACCCAGAAACGACATCATAAGAAATATCAGAAAGGACATCATAAGAAATGTCAGAAAGGACATCATAAGAAATGTCAGAAAGGACATCATAAGAAATATCCCAAAGGACATCATAAGAAATGTCAGAAAGGACATCATAAGAAATGTCAGAAAGGACATCATAAGAAATATCACAAAGGACATCATAAGAAATATCACAAAGGACATCATAAGAAATGTCACAAAGGACATCATAAGAAATATCAGAAAGGACATCATAAGAAATGTCAGAAACGATTACACATTTCTAGAGATCAACCTTTTCACAATAAACAATTGGAACAATTGGAAACAATTGCAGGTTTCAGATACGCTAATGGCACAGTCCTCATCTCAAGCGGAGCAAAAGGATTAAAATAAATTTACTATCTTAATATCTTTACGATACATATTACCATTGCTGGTGTGTGTCCGGGGCTCACGATAGAACCAGATGGATAACGGCCGCACGATCAAAGCAGATGGCACGAAGCGTGTGACTCAGGGTTTTAATTTCACCCCCGATAAAACAAATCCTTTTTGTCTACCACGGGTTTCGAACTCCGTAAGCCAACTTTTCAGCCAACGAAACAATGAATTTCTCCGCACGGGGTCGCACTCCTCCAAAGAAATAAATGAATGTGTTAAAAACACATAATGAATAGTAAGACCTCTATTTATCTCTATGCAGAACACCAAGATAATCTTCCCCGACGAACCAAAAAGCCAACCCGGAATCAGAATTAACGGTCGGGGATTTTAAATTGTAACCGATTATAAATATCTGTGAAGTGTAATAAATAAAAAATAAAGACTGGCAGAAAGAGAACACAATAAAACTAGCACTAACAACACAAAAATTAAACATCATGAATCTCATGTGACACAATACCAGTGAGGTTGTAAAATTAAAATGACTGAGTGCATGTGTCTTCTCGACAGTAACATTTGGTTGTGAACTATGGGCAATATCGCAAACAACAGCGAAGAAAATTTATTCCTTTAAAAATAAAATGCTACATAAAAATCCTTAGAAAATAATCCTTATCTTGGATAATGAAAAAGAGCAATGTAGACATGCAAAATATTTAAACTTAAAAAGAACTGGTTTGTAAACACCATTCTTGACTGAAAATTGAAATAACACACTTCAAAAGACACACCCGGATGGAAAGAATAATAATGGAATGCATGGTTCCAGAAAGATGAGAGCGGGTCAGACCAAGAAGGAGGTGGTTTGAAGACTTCAAAGAGACGGTGAACATGTCAACAGAAGAAGTGCGAGATATGTCTAGAGACAGATGTTTTTTTTTTTTTTAGCCCAGACGGGCTGTGGTGAATGCAACGTTCTGCAAGGTTATGCCATGATCTCGGAGGACCTGTGCAGTCTAAATAATATCGCCCCCCCCCATAAATTATCTTCTAATATAAAACAGTGAAGTAAGGTGCCCCCGTCACGCCAAGTGGCGTATAGGGAATATTAATAATGGTGTTAGTGACCATAATTTTTACAGACCTTCGGTTACATGCCTTTTTGGGGTAATGTGGTCGGTATTACGCCCGTGCCGCTTTACTTTTCCAGAAAAAAATCCGTTACCCATTAAAGGCTTGGTGAACCGGGGCCGTCGGTTGGGATCGAACTCTTGTCCTTTGTAGTCCAGTTCGCTAACAACTGAGCTATCGCGGCTCCCATCTTCTAATTTGTTTATTAATTTTAGAATCAAAATAAAAAAAAAACGTGTTACACAAAAATTAACAATTATTAAAGTTCGGGAGCCTCGGTAGTCTTGTTGGGAACACCACCGGACTTGGCTACCGACGTTCGGACAACCAGTGTTCGATTCTCGATGGAAGCAGTGTGAATTGTACTTGTGGATGGACACACACACAAAATACCCGCCGCGGTCGACACAGCCCCTGACAGAAACGGGTACCAGAGTTTCGATGCTTGAAGCGACACTATCCAAAAGTCCCGAACACTTCTGAGTAGGCGGCCGAGCACATGGTGAAAACTCGCGTGTTAATACGCCGATTTAAGTCCCGTACTTTAACCTTGTCTTTACCTTTAATGTTATCAAACATATATGTGATCATACTAAATTATTAAACAAATTATGAAACAAATTATTAAACAAATTATTAAGTATTATTCAACAATATTACAGCAGCCGATTGAGTGTTTCCGGGTTCACCAAGCTCTAAACGGGTACCAGTTTTTTTTTCTTGGAAAGTAAAACGGTACAGGGCGTAATACCGACCACATTACCCTGAAAATCATGTGCTGAAGGTTTATAAAAATTATGGTCACTAACATCATATTCCCTATACGCCACATGACGTGACAGAGCTCTTTACTTTTTTTTTTACTTTACAACAATATTACTCAATAGTCTATTTTCAAATGTAATTTTAATAAATCAACAAGAATTGTAAACATTGACTTTCTTAATTTTCATAGCAAATTGCTTGCGTTAGGATCAACTCCGCCTCCTTTTGGGAGTGACTGAAAATAGACAAACCAGTGAGACCAAGTAAGGATCGGTGAGTGAAGGAAACACGGTATAAACAAATGATAAACAGAAGGCGCTAAACATCACAGCTTTCAGCACCATTTAATGACAATTTTTAGGGAAAGATCGTGAGACAGAATAATCGATGTGAGAATAGTAAAAAAAAAAAAGAAATGTCTAATGTATTTTATTCATGTTTTAAGAACACTGAAAGCAATTCTAATTAATAAATTATTATTTTCTTTAATAATTTGAAGAACTTTGAAAGGCATTTACACACAAAAAAAAAAAAAAAAAAAAAAAAAAAAAAAACAAGAAAATATGTGATGTACGTTTGTGTAATATAACTGAAGATAAGTAGAGATCCTTCAACAAAAGAAACTTAACACAGAGGGTCGTTGTCAAGAAGAGGTTAACAACTACTTCATTTGATGGTAAATGAGCTCCACCCATTTGACATAGAAATTGCTATACTCATGAAGATGTAAGACCCTGTATTTCCTCTTATGCAGAACACTCTAAAATGACTAAATATCTTATCCAAGACAACAAGCAATTGTTGGGGGTGGGGGGTGGGAGATGTGTGATTAACTCTTTGACTCCAGACGAGTTAATACAATGTAATATAATCACAAAATGGTATATGCATCTAAATTCATAGCGAGAGGAGACAAAACTACGACGCTTCGGCAAAAGCCTCATCAGGTACCAAACAGAAACTATTCTGCAATAAACACAGAAAAACAAACACATAAGATAAACAGTAACCGTCTTAGTTAGCACAATCGGAACAAAAGAAATTAATATTTATAGTCCGTAGACTATTCAGATCAGCTAAAGAATTAAGTGAATAAAGAGTTAAACTTTATCGTATATTAGGATTTGAGGAGACTAGAGTTATTTCTCCCTGTTACTACCTTCCCCAGGTTAACAACCCATGTAGTTTTCTATTTTCAGAAGGACTTGATTTGTTGACTGATTGCTTTCCATTGGGTTAACAAGAAACGTTCATATTCAGATTGGTAATTGACGTGATGGATTACATTGGCGTTCTTTACTTCCAGGGCTCTGCTGGATAACTTGAAGCTTATCAGTCCTAGAGTTTTGTGCAATACATGGTCATCTTCATCAACAAACTCCGAGACTGTGCAGAAACTACAGTAACCCTAATCCCCTCAGCCATTTAGTTGTACCCAGGGTAGACATCAAGAAGTTAAAGTCAGCTATTAATGTGTCTCGATGACGTCACTAGGTTTCATGCCCTCTGGCCACTCCCAGTTCCAGCAAGGCCGTCATGAAAGTGTCAGGTTCAGATTTAAACTCACGTTATTTGTCAAACTTGACTCGAAAACCATGACACTGATTATATCATCTTGGTACAGTTAAATCGATGAAATATTGTAAGCACTGGGAAACATAACAGCAGCAGAGGCGAATAGAAGAGCAAAAAAGCGAAAATTACATCTCCCCTCGACACTGAAAGGAAAATGAGGAAGTAAAGAAGGAGAGGAAGAGGAAGAGGAAGAAGATGAGATGAAGCTGAAGTAGAAGGAGTAGAAGAAGATTAAGAAGAAAAAGCAGAAGCAGAAGAAGAGGAAGCAGAAGAAAAACAGAGGAAGAAGAAGAAGAGAGGAAAAAATGAAGGAGAAGAAGCAGAAAAGCAGAAGTAGAAGAAAAAAGAAGGTACAGTTAGAGACCAGTGGCGTATACTGGTTTTGCGGTCTGGGCTATCGCTGACATAATAAAGAAAGACATACATTATATTCAGTAGGCTAACATGAAGTAATATTTGCTAATGACATCACTACATTTTAAATTACTTCCTTATTTATATGTAAACGCTATCCGTCTTGTTTGGGACGAAAATGTCTCGATGACTTTGTCATTGAAAGTACTGTTGGGTTGGTTTCTAAGTTTCTGAAGGAATGATTTCTCAATGGACATTATTGCCAAACCAGATAATCGTTCTTGTGTCTGAGTTGAGCGACAATAACATTTGATTCTCTTGAGAGCAGAAACAGTTCTTTCTACAGATGCTGAAGCGCCTAACGTAATTATAAATAGGTTAGAAAGTTCCGATAATCAGACATAGTTTCACTTTCATTTTGTGAAGCTTCTGATTGGCTAGAGCTAAAAAATAACCCATGAAACCGCATTAGTGTAGAGGTAGCTTAGCCGTATTACTTTGACGAGAATTTTTGAATGTCAATGTCATTAATTCTAAGTCAGAGAAAAGAGAACTGTACCGCTGCTTATTAGCAGTTTCATGTACTATCTTAGTTTCGGTTTCATTCACAAACGTTATAGTGGCCATAGGAAAACTTTGCTTTAACAAATGCAAATCAAAGCAAATAAATCATATTGGCCTATGAAATGTGTAATAGAATATTCGAAAATGTGTAATATAATTATAAAAAAAAATATAATAAATTATCATTTCCTTTTGTATTTCGTTAATATGTTTAGGCTACAGGCAGTAGCTGCGGTAGCATAGAGAATACGCCACTGTTAGAGACACAAGTACATGAAATGAGACCATATCGCCATCAGTTCTGATATTGTCAACGATTCCCCGCTAACAAAATTTAACGCACTATTCTCAATACTTTCTACTCCATTCAAAGTATGCAGCACAAACACGAATGAGCTGGCAGAGTTCGTAAGTACATGAATCTCTAGCAATAAGGAACTCTAACGTATAACACTTAATCTATATCCTGCCTATTGTATTCTCACTATTTTTATCTGTGGATTGTTATTTTGGTAGCACTGTAAAAATACTAGTTTGCTATGTGAAATGAAATGGAGTTGTAAAAGCAGGATATGACACACATTGTTTCCGCTACAAACTGTGGGTATAAAAAAATCACCAACAAAACTGAGGCTAAAGGTTCCAATTAGTTAACGACAATCAGTAAGGTGCCACTGCAATGGGACCCAGAATGAAAGCTCAGTCCTTACTGGCTTCATCTAACAATGTGGAGAAAACAAATAAAAGTAACTGAAACAGGTGCTCTTAAAGAACCATTATATCTCGTAGTACCGCAAGAAAGAGCAAAACCACATATTGAATATATTAATATATGACAGATGGTTGGTAGCAAGCAATCACGATAAGTCGGTAGTTTGGTAAACATTGTAGTGTCTTATGCTAAATGCTGCTTTGTCTAATAGCTTCCCTCGTGGCTGAATCTGCCAATATTGGATAGACAGATCAAACTGTAGAATGAACAAGATGTATCTATGGTGCCTGGCCTCGTCTCCTTTTTCCTGCGCTTCTGTCCTTGAATTTGATATCAACATTGCCTTGAGATTTGCTGTACCATTTTGTTTTTGTTCTCCATGTGCAACAATCTATAAGTTACACAAATGATTTCAGGACAAAATCAAATCGCAAATTCTCTCAAGATTTTATTTCGAAGATGGAAAGAGTACTTCTAACACTGAACATGATATTACAGGCTGAACGTCTATCTCTACAGTTTTCTAATGAACATGACACAATCCTGTACATGCAAGTTATCTATAGACTCCAGTCTTGCCAATATGTAAAACATAAAGAGACCTCACACCCCAACAAGAGTCTCCACGAAATACATCTTGAATGACCCATTTTATGACGCGTCTGGTGGACGACCTCCTTCTAACAACGAGCTACATGCGCTCAATTCACTTCACTGAACAATCTACTGATAATATGAACTGAAAGCAAAAGAGTATGATATGAGAAGAAGAACAAGAAGTTCAAGAAAAGCAGGAAAGTCAAGAAGAGGAGGAGACGAAAAATTAATACTGTCATTCACCTGTCTGCGGGAATTGCTAATGGATTTTTTTATAGTTATAGGTATAGTTATTCGAAGGCCCCGGTATCACTACAAACGAATGAAAATCCATAATTGCTCAACTGCTCGTGCCAGTGGAATCATCCGAATAAACATATCATTTAATATCCAAACCAAGAAAAGCAGCTGCAGACTTCATCATAGCAAATACAGAACACGTCAAAAGACATAAGGCGTATCAGCACCGAAAGTGAACGCAGCTGAAATGTCCTTTGTCATACATATCATAATTCATCCTAAGCAATCTGAATATAAAAACACCCTCCGGATGAAAAACACAGCTCACGGTGTACACATACCTAAACTCAGTAGCTCCGGCAGCAAGTCGGACTTGGAATATGAGGAAACTGCAACAAGGAACACTTTTCAGACAGTGCATAAACGGTTCTTGTCGTTTATCCGCCATATTGACCGGAAGTATGTATTTATGTGTTGATTTAACAACGGGATGGTTAGTCTAGAGGTAAGACGTCTGCCTTTTGACAAGAAGGTCCTGTGTTCAAATCCTGTTACAAATCGTAGGATTATTCTTTCATCTTTGAATCCATGGTTTCTTTGTAACTTTCCCTTCTATCTGTATCTGTGTGGCGTAAATTATTCTGTGATTCTCTCAGATAATGGCAAGAAACAAAAGGTATCGTGTGCATTCCGTCCGGGTTAAAAAACCAATGTCCCCGTCACCTCCAAATGTTGTGTTTAAAAGTTTAACTTTTCACTTCTCTACGAAGTTATTATATTTTTACGAGATAAATATTTATCTGAAACCTGTAAATGTATTATTTGTTTATTTCTTCTTTCTCACAACATTTGAAAACCGCTGAAATTAAAATACGGGGATGATAATAAATATTTAAACCTCTTCCTGGTAAATAAACGGATCATATAAAGCTACAAAAGTTACGACCTGGCAAATCATAAACTGAAACGTTGACACGGAAACTTCAAGTATTTTCTCGCTCGTATTTACTCGTAGAATATAGCTACAATATAGTTAGAATATGGTTACAATATAGTTAGAATATGGTTACAATATAGTTCGAATATGGTTAGAATATAGTTACAATATA
Source organism: Megaustenia siamemsis (assembly GCA_032433765.1). NCBI lineage: Eukaryota > Metazoa > Mollusca > Gastropoda > Stylommatophora > Ariophantidae > Megaustenia > Megaustenia siamemsis. The sequence continues at coordinate 19,012,189 of JAVIAB010000126.1, forward strand.
GTTAGTTAGAATATGGTTACAATATAGTTAGAATATAGTTAGAATATGGTTACAATATAGTTAGAATATGGTTACAATATAGTTAGAATATGGTTAGAATATAGTTACAATATAGTTAGAATATGTTTACAATATAGTTAGAATACGGTTAGAATATAGTTAGAATATAGTTAGAATATGGTTAGAATATAGTTACAATATAGTTAGAATATAGTTACAATATAGTTAGAATACGGTTAGAAGTTAGTTAGAATATGGTTAGAATATAGTTACAATATAGTTACAATATAGTTAGAATACGGTTAGAATACGGTTAGAAGTTAGTTAGAATATGGTTAGAATATAGTTAGAATACGGTTAGAAGTTAGTTAGAATATGGTTAGAATATAGTTAGAATATAGTTAGAAGTTAGTTAGAATATGGTTAGAATATAGTTAGAATACGGTTAGAAGTTAGTTAGAATATGGTTAGAATATAGTTAGAATATAGTTAGAATATAGTTAGAAGTTAGTTAGAATATATAGTAAAAATAAGTTAGAATATGGTTTGAATATAGGTTGAATATAAAGTCTCATACTTTACCTTTACTTTACCTTTTGAATATAGAGCACGCAAAACTAATTAACTGTTTTTTCTGTGTAATCCCTTTAGAAAAGGTAGAAACTACAAGTCTAGATAATGTCTTCTCTTGGCTTCAAGTTCTCTTTTGTCGTAGCTGTATTTCTGACTACAGGTAAGTTTTTAGTTTTCTACAAATTAACATTTGTATATGATCTTTTAAGTTACATTTTATAGTGCATTATTCGTTATGTCATTTCTTGAATGTTGATGCCCAATACTAAATTTCTTTACATTATTTTACACAAATAACATCAGTTTCTCTGTAAGCATTTATTGCGCTTCTAAATTCCAATAACAAAGTTGTGTAGCTCAACAGCGAGTGCTCTGGACATCGGGTTTCACTGCTAAAGGGATCAAGGGAGCGTAATGTCACGAAGAAACCACGGATTGTTTTTCTACTTTTGAAAAATCACAACCCATACGGTTGGCTCTGAACCTGGGTCTATCCTTGTTCAGAGGCTGATGTCGTGCCTCATGACCACCCAGCCTCAGATTGGAGTATGTCGATCAACTCGAGGGAAAAACAACATATACCATTTTCTCCTATCAACAAAACAACACTTTTTGAATTTGTTAACCATTTACTTATATTGTGATTGACAAAGGATGCTATGTACCGTTATGGTTATGGAAGGCCCCGGTATCACTGGAAACGAACTAAGATCCATAATTGCTCAATCGCCTTTGGCAGTGGAATCATCCGAATTAATATCTCATCTCACAAACAAAGGAAGGTAGCTGCAGTCACCATCAGAGCAGTCACCACAGTGACCTCTCCTACCATCCTGTCCTCTCATCTTCAACTTAATTCCCCTTAAATGACAACTAACCTGACATTGACATCTAGGCAAGATACCCAGTGAGTATCCGCGTGAATTGCTCACTGAATTCGTCATGTCCAGTAATTACAAGCAGATATCTCAGGAGAGTAATATAAGACCGATGAGCGTTTGACGAGTTAGAACTACACATGAGGTTCAAGGTTCAGTGGATAGGTAAAGGTAAAGTACGAGACTTGAACCGGCGTCTTAGCACGCGAGTTTCCACCCATATGTGCTCGGCCGCCTATCCAGAAATGTTCGGATATTTCTGTATAGTGTCGCTTCAAGCATCTAAACTCAGATGCGAGGTAACATTCCTCACCTTCCCAGGGTAATACCCTGGTTCCCATTTCTGCCAACGGCTGGGTCGACCGTGGGGGTATTTTTTTTTATTCCAACCACGAGTACAATTCACACTGCTCCCAGCGGGAATCGAACACGGGTTGTCCGAACGTCGGTAGTCCAGTCGGGTGGTTTTCTCAACTAGGCTACCGAGGCCCCCTCAGTGGATATATGTCTTCACTCTTGCTTACCATGTTGAGACCAGGTCAACCAAGTACCTTACAGCGTCTGGTGCCGTCTTCACTCTTGCTTACCATGTTGAGACCAGGTCAACCAAGTACCTTACAGCGTCTGGTGCCGTCTTCACTCTTGCTTACCATATTGAGACCAGGTCAACCAAGTACCTTACAGCGTCTGGTGCCGTCTTCACTCTTGCTTACCATACTGAGACCAGGTCAACCAAGTACCTTACAGCGTCTGGTGCCGTCTTCACTCTTGCTTACCATACTGAGACCAGGTCAACCAAGTACCTTACAGCGTCTGGTGCCGTCTTCACTCTTGCTTACCATACTGAGACCAGGTCAACCAAGTACCTTACAGCGTCTGGTGCCGTCTTCACTCTTGCTTACCATGTTGAGACCAGGTCAACCAAGTACCTTACAGCGTCTGGTGCCGTCTTCACTCTTGCTTACCATACTGAGACCAGGTCAACCAAGTACCTTACAGCGTCTGGTGCCGTCTTCACTCTTGCTTACCATACTGAGACCAGGTCAACCAAGTACCTTACAGCGTCTGGTGCCGTCTTCACTCTTGCTTACCATACTGAGACCAGGTCAACCAAGTACCTTACAGCGTCTGGTGCCGTCTTCACTCTTGCTTACCATACTGAGACCAGGTCAACCAAGTACCTTACAGCGTCTGGTGCCGTCTTCACTCTTGCTTACCATACTGAGACCAGGTCAACCAAGTACCTTACAGCGTCTGGTGCCGTCTTCACTCTTGCTTACCATACTGAGACCAGGTCAACCAAGTACCTTACAGCGTCTGGTGCCGTCTTCACTCTTGCTTACCATATTGAGACCAGGTCAACCATGTACCTTACAGCGTCTGGTGCCGTCTCCAGTCTTGCTTACCATATTGAGACCAGGTCAACCAAGTACCTTACAGCGTCTGGTGCCGTCTTCACTCTTGCTTACCATATTGAGACCAGGTCAACCAAGTACCTTACAGCGTCTGGTGCCGTCTTCACTCTTGCTTACCATATTGAGACCAGGTCAACCAAGTACCTTACAGCGTCTGGTGCCGTCTTCACTCTTGCTTACCATATTGAGACCAGGTCAACCAAGTACCTTACAGCGTCTGGTGCCGTCTCCAGTCTTGCTTACCATGTTGAGACCAGGTCAACCATGTACCTTATGGCGTCTTGTGCCGTCTTCACTCTTGCTTACCCTATTGAGACCAGGTCAACCATGTACCTTATAGCGTCTTGTGCCGTCTTCAGTCTTGTTTACCATATTGAGACCAGGTCAACCATGTACCTTATAGCGTCTTGTGCCGTCTTCAGTCTTGTTTACCATATTGAGACCAGGTCAACCATGTACCTTATAGCGTCTTGTGCCATCTTCAGTCTTGCTTACCATATTGAGACCAGGTCAACCAAGTACATTATGGCGTCTTGTGCCGTCTTGTGCAGTCTTCAGTCTTGCTTACCATATTGAGACCAGGTCAACCATGTACATTACAGCGTCTTGTGCCGTCTTCAGTCTTGCTTACCATATTGATACCAGGTCAACCAAGTACCTTATGGCGTCTTGTGCCGTCTTGTGCCGTCTTCAGTCTTGCTTACCATATTGAGACCAGGTCAACCAAGTACCTTATGACGTCTTGTGCCGTCTTCAGTCTTGCTTACCATATTGATACCAGGTCAACCAAGTACATTATAGCGTCTTGTGCCGTCTTCAGTCTTGCTTACCATATTGATACCAGGTCAACCAAGTACATTATAGCGTCTTGTGCCGTCTTCAGTCTTGCTTACCATATTGATACCAGGTCAACCATGTACCTTACAGCGTCTGGTGCTTCTGGTAACAACTTTTTAGCTATTCATAGGTCAGCAGCATAGCACATTCACATCTGGATCTGGAGTGACCTATGGCTCAGTTCTAGACCACAACATGTATAATCAGTCAATATAAATAATTTGACGGTAAATATGAACGAACATATTCACTGTCACTATCATTGAAAAATGTTCACTCACGAGTTATCTTTTAGTCCATTTAAAACACCGACAGTAACATCAAAAAAGATCTGCCTGCGTTGTAACGATTTGGTCCACCCTTTGATAAATCCCATTTGATAATCAAACACCGTGATAGTTCACCCACGACAACAATCCTAAATCAGTTTTCGACATCCCTCACATGGCACGGTTGCCAATGAACAAAACTAAATTCTGGAAACTCAAAGAGAAACCGTTATTACCTAATGTTGAGCCTGAATGTATAACACCACGTAAGCGACTGATCAACAAAATAACCATTTTCCTTCTCAGCGGTCACTTGTTAAGTGGGCATGGATGCTTTGTGTCGCTAGTTTACGACAAAGCTGCGACACCTGCACCTCTTAACACATCCGTCTTTGGTATCGGTAGATATGCTTAAGAATTTTTGCTCGGGGATGCGGTCATTATGACCTACTTTTTTCAATTTTTAAGTACCAATTGTTTCTTAACATGCGCGAGTGCACACGGGAACGCTCTGTGGGAGCTCTGCCTAGAGACAGAGATTCTTTCATAAGGCCTGTGGTGAATGGAACACTCTGCGGGAGGTCTGTCTAAAAACATAGATTTGTTCAGACGGCTTGCGGTGAATGGAACACCATGCGGGAGGTGTGTCTAGAGACAGAGATTCTTTCAGACGGCCTGTGGTGAATGGAACACTCTGTGGGAGGTCTGCCTAGAGACATACTTTTTATCAGACGGCCTGTGGTGAATGCAACTTTCTGTGGGAATTCTGCCTAGTGACAGAGATTCTTTCAGACGGCCTGTGGTGAATGGAACACTCTGTGGGAGGTGTGCCTAGAGACATAGATTTTTTTTTTCAGACGGCCTTTGGTGTATGCAACTTTCTGTGGGAACTCTGCCTAGTGACAGATATTCTTTCAGGCGGCTTGTGGTGAATGCAACGTTCTGCGGGAGACACACCATTCTGATGAAAATCCCACTATATTTTTGAAAATCAATTTTTAAAAAAGTACTAATTAATTATTGGAACCAACCAAGGTATGTGGCCGTGGATTCCATGAACCATAACAAGACTGTCGTGTTAAAAAACTTGTTACATGATTTTCAATGGAGCGCTTTTATTTCTTTCTTTCATAAATATATTGATACTAGCAACTTTCCTAATGTCTATCACATAAGAATAGTGAATTACATAGAATCTGGCGTCACCAACGAACACCAGTGTAAGGAATTGTGCAAATGCATGAATTCTGATCTCAAGATGCATCATTTTTATTTACTATATTCATTTATTTATTATTTTTCTCTCTCTGGCTGCAGACAGCACGAAATCATAGTTCTGCACGATTGACGATTTGCTGCTAGTACTTGTAGGTCTTGGTTGTTTGTTAGGTCCATGTTTGAGCCCTCCCTAGTAATTATTCTGTGCAACGTTTTCTTTGTCCTCCTTGTTATCTTTCACCAGATGATTTCAAAATGAATGATTAATGTCTTCTTCATTCATTCTGAGTACATGAGTGAGGTATTTTCAAAGCCTTCTTCTTATAACGTTCGACACGTATTTTTTTTAGATTCGTCTTGAATTAGTTTACATGTTTCCTCCTCAACTCATGTTGGAAATTCTACAGAAATATTTGTTTTCAAAAACATGCAATTTCTAATATAAAATTTGTTCAGCTTTCCAACTTTCACATACATATGTTAGCATGGCTATCTCACAAATATAATAGGCCAGCCATATTGCTGGAAGTCATAGTCTGAGCTGAAATGTGGGTCCATCACCAAGAAGACAAAAATGTGAATTAGCCAATCAGTTTAATAAGCTGAAATTAAACTTCATGGAAAGAGAGCGTATACTATTCTATGTCAAGGTAATTGTTGCGTAGTTATCTACGCTCCCAAACTGGCGGCAGAAAAAAATAAATCTTCAGAACAAGGTCATGAATGATGAAGTAAAGGCATCAAGATGCACCAAGATGTATAGAGATCCGAATGAATGAACATCATGAATGAAGAACTGTGCAGTGCCGTAATCTGAAGGTGAAATGGATGATAATCTGAAATAAAAGTTTACTGACACCTGGATACCTGTGAAAGGAATTCCATCGACATTTCCTTGGGCTAAGAGAAGAAGAATCTGCAGAGATGTACTATTTGTTATCAACTTCCCGAAATGTAAGCAGATTTTCCATTGAAATAACAGGATGTATGTGTGGATTTCATGACCATTTCTCGACATGTATTTCTTTTTGTTGTAAAATTCTGTCTCTGTTTTGATGCGCTATCCAAATGAAGATATGCTTGCTAGTCGAGTTTTGTTTCTATTTGCCTCTACAGAACTTTTTGTAAGATTGGATTTTCAAGTGATCTTTATATCAAAACAAGAGGAAGAAACAGACATAATGTAGATGATATGAGAATGTTTTAACAAAACCCTTATATATAAGCTTTAAACTGATTGCTCAGATCCAGTGCAATCGTCTGATTAAATGAAAGAGTAAATAAATATTAGGCTGTAATTTTAATCGGAAAAACAAGTGAAAGGAAAAGGGTAGATGTTATTTCGAATACATTTCATGGATCAACAATTTCACATTAGAATTCATTGAAAGAAGAAACATTACTGAAACATCATTTATGTCAGATTCTTATTTTCTTTCGTTAAAATATAAACACATAAAAAAACAAGATACTGGTTTCTATAAATCAGAACTAAATGAAAGATTTGCTCACAATTTAAACAAAGTTATGGTATAAACGTGTATCCGAGTCCATCACAATTTTAATTGTAAAAGCGATTTGTTTACTGCCACCAACGAAGCTTTTTCAGGAGTAGACGTGTCACTTTTTGCACGAAAACATTTTGTCCTTAAAAAACTTTCCTCTAAATTAGCGGTCTGTAATGTAAAAAAAAAAGTAAAGTACCCCAGTCACGCCAAGTGGCGTATAGGGAATATGGTGTTAGTGACCATACATTTTATAGATCTTCAGCAAATGATTTTTTGGGTAATGTGCTCAGTATTACGCCCGTGTCGCTTTACTTTCTCAGAAAAAAAATCCGGTACCCATTAAAGTTTAAAGGCTGGGTGAACCGGAAGCCGTCGGTTGGGATTGAATCCTACCTGATTCAATTTAGTGTGCTTGAATGATGGAAGGGCAACACGAATGGCCACTCGAACAGGGGACTCTGATAGTGTCATAGACCTGGCACTGGTGTCTTCCACCTTCGCACCGGTTTGCAGGTGGAGTGCACTGGGGTTCCACGGAAGTGATCACTATCTATGTGACCTCCTAATTGAGAAAAGCGGAAATAAATGCCAGAGAAGAAAGCTCCACACATTCAACTACTAGAAAACAGACCAGGACGTCATTAGCAAAATCAGACATAGGAAACAGAGCGCCCCTCGTAGGAGGCAGGAGAGATGGGCGCAGCCACCCTGGTGGAACGTAGATGTCGAGGAAGCTTGGCGGAGCAAGAGACAAACGGTCAAGACATGGCAGAAAGCCAGAAGGTATGGTAGAACACAACCTGAGCTCTTGAAGCGTCTGAAAGTAGAGGTCGACCAAAAAATGATGCACTTTAAACTATGCGCTAAGCAGGCTAAGGATGCCAAATGGGATGACTTCTGTAAAAAAAGTGTGCTCAGAAAAATCGCTAGCCACATTCTGGCGCCTTCATCAGTGCATGAATGGCACACCACGACACAGAGGTATACCAGACTTTCAGAGCACAGACCAGATATGGCACAAATCTGATGAGAGCAAAGGGAAGGCCCTGCTTGCCCGCTACATTGAGCAGACGGACCAAAGAAATGAGGCTGTAAGAATGAGGATACGGGGATCTTTGTCAAATTTGTGTGAGGATGTAGGGCTGGAAGAAGATCTCACAATCACAACCGATACCATTCGCGCGACACTTAAAAGGTCACACAACACTGCTCCTGGTCCAGATGGTGTTCGGTATGATGACATAGGCGATTTAGCTGATGACGACTTGACAACACTGGCCAATGAGTTTAATGCCAGTATTCGGAGTGGCCAGATTAAGGAGGAGTGGCTACACAGCTACATATTACCGCTACCGAAGCCAAACAAGGACCATTCTCAGATCAGTGCCTACAGAATCATCACAATGCAGAACACTGCGGGCAAGCTGCTGGAGAAAATAGTTGCCCGTGTCCTCACGTGTCGCCTTGAACAGAAACGCGTATTCCCATCCACACTCGGAGGTTATAGATATAACAAAGAGACATGGCTCAATGCGGCAGTATTTGCTTATGACGTCTTCGAAGGCTTCCACAGACGAGAGGAGACATGTGCTGCTGCTATAGATCTGGAGGATGCATACAACAGGGTACCATTTGAATATCTCATGCATATGATTCTCAAACTGGCGGTGAACCCCTTCCTCATAAGATGGATCGCCGCGGCACTGTTTCAGAGGAAGGTGATACTCAGATGTGGAAGTTGGTCTTCCGAGCCAACATCCATTTGTCCTGGGCTGCCACAAGGCTCACCATTGTCACCAGTTCTATTTAATGTGTACACAATAACGATCACGGCCCAACAGCTGGATGGGAGGGGAAGAACTATGACTTTTGCTGATGATATTCTGGTATATCGACAGGGAAGAGACAGACGGGGAATCGCCTCCACAATGCAAGACGAACTCGATCGCATTTCTTCCTGGTGTGGGGTTTCAGGTGCCTTGGTTAATCCTAATAAAGCATCAGTTTCATGGTTCTCCCTTAACAATCATATCGTTAATACGACCACACCGGTAGTACGAATGGGAGCTGATGAGGTGACCAGGGACAAGTTGATGACATACCTCGGGGTTAAGTTTGATCGCAGCCTGTGTTTTCGGGACCACGTTGACCATGTGATAACAAAATCCCGCAAAGGATTAGCCGCCTTGAAGGTCATGGCAGCTGCCAACATCGAGCAGAGGCTACTTACTCTTCTGTTCCAGGGATTAGTCCTCGCACCAATCGAGTATGCCCTGGCCATTCTTACTGTCAGTACGACTCAAATTGATAGGCTGGAGAAAATACAAAATGAAGCCATGCGCATTATCCTGGGATGTACGAGGGACACTCCCTGTGTGGTAATGAGGTATCTTCTTGACTTTCCAACCATGGATGACAGAATCAAGATCTGGAGAGCACGAGCATACCTGAAGATTAGTACAGATACAGAGCATCCATTGCACCACGTGCCCAACACAGAGAAAGGTACCAGGCTAAAAAGAGGCAAATCATGGGTGGGCCGAGCAGAAGATGTCATCAAACAGGTCTGTGGGCTTACCAATCTCAGCGTTGGTGAGGAGTGGATACCGGTGCCTACGTCATTCAAGGGGACTTTCTCATGTATTGTCACACTCGACAGGAAAAGTAGGGAACAGAACCCAGTCGTGGTTAATGCTGAGGTCAACGGTCTCATCTGCGATAACACCGATGAGAAAGATGCAGTCATCTATACAGACGGATCTGTAAGACGACACGAAAAAAGTGCATGGGCATTTACAGCACGTTCGGCAGGCAGAATAGCCAAGGAAGACAGTGGTGCATACGCCATGACCACGAGTAGCATGACAATGGAGGTGATGGCAGTGACCAAGGCATTCAAATGGTTAGAGTCACAAGACTACATCCACGCATGTATACTGAGTGATTCGATGAGCATGATAAAAAAGTGGAGGCGGGCTTTGTACGCATGCAATGGGTAGAGTCGTTGCAGAAATCCAAAATACGTAAGGTCACCTTTGTCTATGTCCCTGGACATGCGGGAGTACGGGGAAATGAGAGAGCGGACAGGTTGGCTAGCTGCGCTGTCGTTGAGGACGGGCAACCGATGGATCGGGCGGACGTCATCAATGCACTCCGAGATGTGGGAAGAGCACAGGACTTCGACAAACACAGATCAACGTCGCTTCTTCGGATGATGGAAATGGGAGTTAAGATGGGCACAGCCAGAAATGAGAAACTTGGTGGCCGTGTAAGAAGACTTATCAACCAACATAGAACTGGAGTCGTCAGTCGCTGGACACTGAGGGAATTGCTGAGGAGGGGATCTGAGCACCTATGCACATGTTCGGAGTGCAATGATGATGACCCGCAAATAACTCAATAACTCAATAACTCAATGAATCCTACCTCTTGTCCTTTGTAGCCCTGTTCACTAACCACTGAGCTATCGCGGCTCCCTGGTTTGTAATGTAGTTTCCTTAAATGCTCTCCTATAATTTAGCGGTTTGTAATGTAGTTTCCTTAAATACTCTCCTATAATTTAGCGGTTTGTAATGTAGTTTCCTTAAATACTCTCCTATAATTTAACGGTTTGTAATGCAGTTTCCTTAATTACCTTCCTCTCAGTCCTGCATGATTTTCTATTTATTCAGGGCATTTTATACAAATCCTAACCTGAATTTCGCCATGTCGGTCGGCCCATGTTAAATCGTTTGTCTATATTGTTGAACCAGGTTTAGGCGTTCATGCACATGTTCTATTCCTTGGGGATGTTTGTAGTGTTCTCTTAAAGCATGGTGTGATGTACAGCAGAGTGAAGTACAGCAGAATGAAGTACAGCAGAGTGAAGTACAGCAGAGTGAAATACAGCAGAGTGAAGTACAGCAGAGTGAAGTACAGCACAGTGAAGTACAGCAGAGTGAAGTACAGCAGAGTGAAGTACAGCACAGTGAAGTACAGCAGAATGAAGTACAGCAGAGTGAAGTACAGCAGAGAAGTTAATGTACATGCTTGCTTGTGTTCCTCACGGACTTAAACAAATGCTATTATTTACTCTTTTAATTAATTCAGTAATAAACAAGCAATAAGATACATTAAACAGTAACGTATAATATATTTGTTACATCAATGTATTTACTTGTCATTATTTGCTTGATATACACCTCTTATAGTGATGTCTTTGTATGCACAAAAAATATATTCCACTTTTTAAAATATTATTTCTTGGAACTTAACATAGGCATTTTATTGTTATCTCCGCTGCTAGAGGTCAGCAACCAATGGTTGTACCAAGTTCAATATCAGAGGGTCAACCAATCACTGTGTACTGTGGTTCAAGTCGTTTGACAAATCCAGAAACAAATGCCAGATATATAGACAGATTTTCTATCTCAAGGAATGTTTCTACAGATTCTGCTGAATCTGAAATAGTGGCCTACAGATCTCTTGTACCTTCAGGCACAGAAAATCCAGTAAAGGTAATTAACATTGCCTCAATCTTTTATTGATGTTGTAAAGGTATTGGAGCCTGTTGATGTTATGTTTAAAAAAAAAGTGGCTGGCTCCCAAATAACAGATTCATCTCATTTAATGATTTGACTGGCATTGCTGACATGTCCTCATAAAACATTCTTAAAGCAACATCAGCAATACCAGAAATGGTTCAAAGAAGGCTGAACATTGAAGGATAAACAAATTCTCATTAATTAAGAATGTTTGTAGCACATTTCGCAGAGTTGAACAACAATAATACAATCTATTTGATGCTATGAAGAACGATCACTGATATTAATGTAGAGGATTGTATGGGTCCTAGATGCATGGGACGCACCAAAATGGACGCTTCTTGCGTCCAAGTCATGTAAACAATGTTGACTTTCCTTGTCTCCAACGGTTTATCTCATTCTATTAGAGAATTTCACGCTATCTGTTACCACAGTGAGATGGCGGATTTTTTTGAAATGTAAACACGTGTTTGATAATAAATGTGTGTACACAGTACGTTAACCATCGCTGTAGATCAAGTCTTTATTCGCTGGCTTCGTTAGCAACAATGGAAGCTAATGACCTTACTTGTGCAGCCGGTTGGTTTGGGACAAATTGTATGTTACAATGTCACTGCTATAATGGCTTAGTTTGTGACAAAACTACAGGGACATGCCCAAACAATGACAGTTGTCAGCACAAAATTTTCGGACCCCAGTGTCAGTACTTGGATTTTATTTGCAAATATGCCCAAAAATCTGAACCTACTTTCCTGTTTGATGGCAACGACACCTCATTTAATCCGGATACAGATTCTACATCAGCTGAGGCAACTCTCAATCAATCTTTGCCGTGCTCCTGGTTTAGGATTTATGCGAATAACTTAAACATCCGGACAGTTTCACGGTAAAACTGAATGGTTCTGTCTTGTCTCAGTGTCTGGTCTTTATTTGAGGAAAAATCTGGAAAATGTCTACAATGTAAACATCTTGGCTATACCTGTAATGACACTTGTCCAGATGGTAATTTTGGGCTACAGTGCGAACAGATGTGTTCTGATGGCTGTGACATCATATGTACTCTCAAATGTCCGGACAACTGTTTCAACGACACCTGTCAACAGTCGATCGGGAATCTGTACATGCAAGAGAACGTTCTATGGGTCAGACTGCACTCTCAAATCTCCGGACAACTGTTTAACGAAACCTGTGATTCCCACGTTCAGAAGAGTCTGCCGACTACAACAAGCCCAAGCATATGGGCACTTTAATGTGTTTCTGTGCTAGACATGGTTCATTTTTTGGTGTTTTTTAGTGAAGCCATGGCTCATATCTTGCTGTGTTTCTGTCCTAGCCATGGCTCATATCTTAGCTTGTGTGTGCTGGCCATGGCTAATATCTTGGTGTGTGTCATGTTAGTCATATCTCATATCTCGGTGTGTCCGTGTTAATCATGTCTCATATCTTTATGTGTGTCTGTGTTTAGTCATATCTCATATCTTAGTGTGTACCAGTGTTAGTCATATGTCATATCTTTGTGTGTGCATGTCTGGGCTAGTGATATCTCATATCTTTGTGTGCATGTTTATGTTAGTCATATCTCATATCTTTGTGTGTGCATGGCTATGTTAGTCCCATTTCATATCTTTGTGTGTGCATGTCAATGTCAGTTATATCTCACATCTTTATGTTCATGTTTATGTTAGTCATGTGTCATATATCTTGATGTGTGTCAGTGTTAGTCATGCCTCGTATCGCTGTGTGCATGTCTGCATTAGTCACATCTCATATCTTTGTGTGTGCATGTCTGTGTTAGTCACATCTCATATCTTTGTGTGTGCATGTCTGTGTTAGTCACATCTCACATCTTTGTGTGTGTATGTCTGTGTTAGTCACATCTCACATCTTTGTGTGTCCGTGTCTGTGTTAGTCACCTCTAGTGACTCGGGCAGATGGTGCTCGTAAACCTGGGAGGGCCTACCATCTAAGGGCAGAATCCCCCTACAGAAAAGATCATCTGCTGCCTTGCAGGAAGATTGGGGACAATCAAAGGCTAGGGAAAGCAAACCCGAATAAAATGCTGGCTGAAATCGGATGCACTGGGCCACTGGCGCAGAACACAGTGCAACGTATTAACGGGTGTTCAGTCAGAGTGGATCTGACAGACTCTAATTGTGATGTTCTGTCTGTGGGGGCGATCAACACACTTAGCCTGACAGCTGACTTCATATGAGAGTCTGGAATCCTTACTCTGATTGAGTCCTGAACGCAGAGAGAGAGAGAGAGAGAGAGAGAGAGAGAGATGCTAAAGGACGTAAAGTTCTATGTTATAATGGGCACAGAACAAACTTAGTCTAAACAAGTAATGTCGTTTTAACCAATAGCCCTCAAGATAGTACACGAGAGAGTAACTTTCAAGAGCTGTGAAACATAAAACACTTTATGCGCAAGGATAATAAACATAAATAAAAGGACGGAGATTTCATATTATGTCTTTATGAGTCGGAGTCAATAAAAAGAACATAAGTAATATTTATTTGTCAAATGTAGTTCTTCAAAGTACCACTGCTGACTGTTTTAATTCTTTTACTCCACTTTCATGTTGTTTCACTAAACAAAATAATAATTGAGTTATTTACGAGTCATCATCATTGCACTCTGACCATGTCCATAGAAAAATACTCATTAAATTATTTTAGTGTGTAAATATGAATATTTATGCAAAAAAAAAAAAACTGTTGAAAAAAGAAAACGATATTTGAGAACAAATATATTGCTTTACAAATATAACTTTCTTTTACATATGCTATTTTACTCTTGATCAGTACATATTTTGTTAACACAATTAACTCCAGAATTATTTATATTATTTCCCCATATTTATCTGTTCTGACTCTGCAAACTGTCTAATATCATACTTCTGTATATTTAGTTCTTCAGAGAAGCACCATCATATTATATATCAAAATTATGAAGAAATAATACAATACATAGACAAACATATTTGTAGAATATAACTAATAATCAATTGAATATTTATGAAGTAGAGAATGAGCAAAATAGTTAATAAATGAACATTTCTACTAGTAAATTCTAATCCCAGATCAGATTAAATGAACTCAGACGGAAATTTTAATCCAAATGTGATTTCGTTCAAAGAACATCAGTTTACGTGTTTACCATTTCAAGAAAGTTGTCAGAATTTGTAATTTGATAGCAAATATCAAGTTTGTTGTAGGCGGAGAATGAAGTTAAACGATGTAAATAATTTCAGACCAAGTTCTTACTTCAAATAAAAAGAAGTCCTGAATAGCGCACAAGAGAAACAGACAATGAACGTAATGTTGGGCTGCAGATAACTAAAACAAATAAAGGAATTCAAACATCTTGGAAATCTAGTGACAAACGACAGTTCACGACAGTTTAAAAATGGTCTGATCTCTATATTAAGAGTGTGTGGCTATTGGCTTTTTTATATTTAAATGATTGAAGAAAGTGATTTCTATATAAAAAGACGCTAATATTGAATACATCATTATTGTTATACACACTTTACCAAATATATAATGTAATGTGTATCCACACCTTCCTTGTTTAGACAATTCCTACAGGAAGAAACTGGACCATCACTTGTAATGGCAGCAATAGTGGCCAAAACAATGTGAACACGATGAGATGTGAGTTGAACATGTTTGATACAAGCTGTAAGGATGCTGGGATGTACTACTGTCGAATTGTTTATATTAGATCTGACTATAAAGAAACATCTGTTTTCAGATCTGCTAATGTGACAGCTACTGGTGAGTACAAGCAACTAAAGTTCAGTCAATATTCACCAAGATAATCATACCTCATTTCGTGTGAAGTTTTCATCTATTTTTATTATGCCGTCCTCGACACCAGCGTGGTATGATGTAAACATCATCGGTTACTAACAAACGAGTGTGAACATAGTGCATTTCAATGAACAAAAATTGTACTGGTCAAACTTTGGAATAAATTAGTGGACCTTGAGAAAGATTCAAACATCAAGAACAACTTTAGTAGATTGATTAAGCATATTTCTGGCATGTGACGGCACATATCAGTCAAAAAGTGACGAAATGCTCAAGGGTGAAATTGTTGTAGACAGGGTAGACTGTCAACGTTTCAGATTACGATGATGGTAATAATCCTTTCCGATAAGTGTCTTTCATGTTGGCAAAAAGGTTTCCTGCGCTTATAGAGCATTATATACAGATACCTTTGGCAGCTCGGGATTAATAAATACAAGAAAAGGTAAAAGCACTCGATAGATTTCATGGATGGAAATGTTCAGTTAAAAAAAAAAATTCCATAAAAAAACAGCATTTATTGGAAGATAGTGTACGCTCCAACTTCATGTATCATGTTAATGGTTGTCTTCCCATTTTTTTGCTTTACCATATTGTTAACTTGTATGATCTTGGAAAACATTTTTGTTTGTTTGTTGTGCTGACATCACCAGCTAGATTTGTTTATGATTTGGTATGTAATGTACCCTGTCTATTTTCTCTTGACTCACAATTTTGTAGCGTGTAAGTTTCCTTTGTCTTTCGGAAAAATAAACTAAGAACACTTGCCCCATGTTGCAAAATTACAGCGTAAAAGGAAAACACACAGTGTACATTATTAAATAATATATTATCAGTCCCAATTGTTGTGATCTGTCATCAGTTATGCTCATTTTATTTTGCATCTATTAATGATTATGTGATAGGTGAGCTATGTCATCAGTTATGCTCATTTTATATTGCATCTATTAATGATTATGTGATAGGTGAGCTATGTCATCAGTAACGTCTAAGTCATCAGATTAGTCACTGACCAAGCAAATTTATGACTTTGACTTATTAATGCTCCTGGCAAGTCATTTAAGACAGCACTTGCCGGTGTGGACAACACAACCATTGGGTCTACTGACCTGGTAGCTTTGGGTGTGTGTGTTTTTTTTTGGGTGGGGGGGGAGGGGGCGATGAATAAAAACAGAAGTGTGACGTAGAAAACAAAGACGATTTGGTTATTTGGTTATGGAAGGCCCCGGTATCACTGCAAGCGAATTAAAATCCATAATTGCTCAACCGTCCATGCCAACGGAATCACCCGAATTACTATCACAACTCCCAAACAAAAGTAGCTGTAGTCTTCATCAGAGCAGTCTCAGCACACGCCAAAAGACATAAGGCGAAACCGCACAGAAAGTGAACACAGCCAACTGTTCCTTGTCATACGATATCATTACTCATCGTAAACAATCGAAATATCGAAACACGATAAAATCGGATGAAACACACAGCTCACGGTGTGCACAGATCACCTACCTCAGTAGCTCCTGCAACAAGCCGAACCTGGAATATGAGGAAATTGCAACAAGGAACACTTTCATACATATCCTTCAATAGTTCCTGCCACCTATCCACCATATTGACCAGAAGTTCACGTCCTCCTAAAAATGATGATCATCATAATTTTTAAAATGTATAGCTCTTGATGATGTTAAGACATCGTTTTTGACTCCAAATCCGAACATGTAAAATACAGTTAGTCGTCAGATTATCCCTGTCGCACATCAAACAACAGACCGTAAGATTAGCGTATGGCCGGTCTTGGGATATACGATGAGCCATTATGATGACGTTGCACACACAACAATGGCAGCGCCCTTAGGTTCCCGATTACTCTAGTGAATGCTGTCTACAACGAACGAAACACGGTGAAAATTCCCTAAAGAGATAAAACTGCGGCTGACTTGACGAAGCAGTTCACATTAATGAGTTGTAACATGTAAATAACTTGCGTCAAGCAATTCCAATAACGGTCATGAACAGCACTCAATGTGACGTAAAGCGCAGATCAACTCTAGAGACGGTGGAGGGTCGCATTCACAACACTTGATTAATTTTATTATTATTATTGATATATTATATTATTAATATATTATATTATTTATATATTATATTATTTTTATATCATATTATTTATATATTATTCGTATTATTGTTGATTATAATTAAAACTTGATTATAGAGCACAAAGAAGATAAGGAAATGAAATGTTGAGGAATGATATGTTTCAAATGTTTTTTAATTGAGTAACATATTGTATCCAATGTAAAACAGCTTTAAGTTATCAAGGAATTCTCACAGATAACACTTGAACCTTTGAAGGAACATCCACAGTGTATAAAAGTAAAGAGCCCCGTCACGTCAAGTGGAGTGTAGGGAATGTGCTGTTAATGACCATACATTTTATAGACCTTAGGCGCATGATTTTTGGGGTAATATGGTCGGTATTACGCCCCTGCCGCTTCACATTCCCAGAGAAAATCTGGTACCCATTTAAAGTTGAGTGAACCCGGAAGACGTCGATCAGGATCGAAACCGATCTCTTGTCCTTTGTAGTCCAGTTCACTAACCACTGAACTATCGCTGCTATCCATTGTGTGTTATTACAAGTTAAATACACCTGCAACATAAGTGTTTTTCTCTACCTCATTTTGGTCATGTGCTCCGTGGATGCGATGTTTTTCTTCCAGGTTTTTGTGCTTCCTTTTTGACGAGCTTAATGTTTATTTACCCTCTTCCCCATCTCTTTGATGTGTTTGTTGACAGTACTGTTGCCAGTTACATTTGTGCACAGAAGTTATAGTTTATTTATAACACTGTTGAGGACTGCAGTTCTACATTTGAAGGCTGAAATAGAAAGATACGCTACAATCGTTACTGGCATTAGAAGTAGTTTGGACATCTCTGTCATGAAAGGTATTTAAAATTATCGTTTGCTTCTGAGCGCTTAGCTTATAGAGCAGTGCTGGATAGAGATGGTTGATGAACGTTGTCGGGCACTGTGTTTTTTTTCTTCAAATAAGGCAAATCATTTAATCAACTTCTTTTGTGAATGTCAGCTGGTGTTTTTTTTTTTTTAATATAGAAAAAAAAATATTAAATTGTATTTTGGAACTTTACAAAAATAGGACAGTACAAAATGATGCACGTTTCAGCCACAGACCTTCGTCAGTGTGACAGGACAAGAAACATCATGCGCAAGAAGATTACATAAACACATTTCTACTTAGCATCAGCCATAGAAGACATTGCCTCAAGGTCCAGATGGAAAGTAGCGTGTACCTCTGACCTATAGGTCGCCTGATAATAAACCTCTACTAATCACATGACTACACTCGCAGGGCGGAAAGTACAACGGTGTATAAGTAAGAAGAGTGGAATACGGTAAGAAAATGTACATAAAGAAAGAGGATAGCTGAGAACCTCAACTACGGGATTAATAAAAGAGTCCCTAGCGAAAAAGGGGGGGGGGAAGAGATAAAGGGTTGAGGGGAATAAAGGTAGGAAACAGACGTTTTGTGTTAGTATTTTCATCATCATTGATTGCCGTCTCCGCATCGAAGGTTGGCTACCATGGAGCGCCATTCCACTCTGTCTCTTGCTTTAATGGTGCAGATTGCCATAGGCTGACTTGTCCATCTTTTGATGTTACTCGTCCATGTTAGTCTTGGTCTGCCTCTGCCTCTTTTACCTTGTATTTTCCTTTCTAATATTAATTTTATTAGACTGTTGTGTCTATTAACATGACCAACAAATTTCATTTGTCTTTCTCTAATTGTGTTTAGTAGTTCTTTTTTCTCATTTTTATTTGTTTTAAAACTTCCTCTTAGTTTTTTACTGAAAGGAATTTATCCCTCTCGGATGGAGAGAATCACGATGATCTATGAGTCGGTTCACCAGGGCGAATCGGCTGTGATCTTCAGGGGAGCAGGAAACGATGCCAGTAACTAAGATCTCATTGCTTTCATTGCGGTCATGGCGATCACGAGAGTTAAGATGGATGGTGACTTGAGTACCACAGTCTCGAGAGATATTGTAGTGGTGTTCTCAAAAACTATGGCCTAAATATGTCATGTGGCAACGTTCACAAATGATGACGTGTGTCAGGTTACGGGACACATAAGTGAAACCTTGGGTAATTTGGCTTGTCTGTAGTACAGGGGTACGTTTTGCAGACAAATCTTCTACATAGAGTTGTTCCCTTACGGACATGGGTAAGAATGAGGAGTGGACACCTACTAAAGATGTCCAAGAGGTTCCCAGTCACATCTGTAAGTTACAGAAACGGATGAGAGAATAGAATATAAGTAATAAGTAGTTGGATGATGTTTAAGTTGCCAAAGGATGATAGGAGAATATAATGTCAGTAGTTGAATCATGTGTAAGTTATCAAAGGAGGATAGGAGAATAGAATGTAAGTAGCTGGATCATGTGTAAGTTATCAAAGGAGGATAGGAGAATAGAATGTAAGTAGCTGGATCATGTGTAAGTTATCAAAGGAGGATAGAATAGAATGTAAGTAGTTGGATCATGTGTAAGCGACCAAACTAGAATCCGAGAACAGAAAGAGACTGGATGGATCCGGGTGGCGTTTTAGGACTCGAAAGTTGCAAAACTGTGTAGATGGTGGGCGAGAGAGACGTTTAGGGTGAAACTGGTGTAGCGCTTACACTATCCACAAATTTGCCAGCGGTAAAAATATGCAGACACCATGTTAACTTTATGTCAAACTCGACTTGTGACGGTATTATTTCTTTTGGATGTAAGCTTACTCCATTATTACATTTTTCAGCCTCTTAGTCTTATTTTCAATACTCATTTGTGTTAGTTCCATTTTTATTTTACTTATAGTTATTTATTAATTTGAAAATAGATGTTTAATTATTAATTAAACTGATGTAACTCTAGACATATTCAAGTGCCGCAGTCTATTTTGGTACACAAATAAAAATCAGGTAACTATTGTTCTCTTGTAATTGATTTAGTTAAATATCTATTTTGTTACATCAGTCACTTTCTGCTGATACCTTGCTCATTTACACAGCTTTTGCGAAGGGATTAATCTTTTAGTCTAATGTGTCTTTTGTATTTTGTACAGCTGTACCTGTGACGAAAACAACTTGATAACACGATGACAAACACAACATCGAATCTTTTTATGTCGTTTAGCTTCACGAACATAATGTTTTATTCCGTCACAAGATAGTTTGCACATATCCAACATGTTTTAATTGTCCTCACTTCTAAACTTCTCTAGTTAACACTTTCAAAGTTCTCCATCTCAGTCCATTTCTATTATTTATTCAATTATATTTGTAGTTCTGATTACCAGGCCTTGTTGAAGTTTCATCTTCTAGGTTGCCCTGTAATTTGGTGTGTTGATAACATTCACATTAATTACTTTGTTCGTATATTAAAAAGCATTTGACAATAACCACGCTGACTATATGATAATGTATGATTTTATCTGCAAATTCAACTTATGTACCTTTTACCTTTAAATCTAGAGATACTCTCAGCCAGCCTCAACGGCCTATATTTATCTCTCTGACGGAGAAGATGACCTCATTTTGGACATCTTATCTTAACCCTCTTTTTATCTGCCCTTACATCTTAACACATCTTCCTAAGTTATCTCCAAATAGTGATGGTCTATTTTTTTTTTAAATCTGGGGTGTATTGACATTGTTATCACAATTCTGTAAGGTCAGTCGATATGTCAGTTGTCAAGGACATTCTGATCCAAATCAGCGATGTACAACTGACTATAACTTAGAAAACATTTTAATTAAATTCTTAGAATACTCTTTACATACATGAACAGATTTAATTTTACGTAATGCAGATTTGTCAATTTGCCATTCCACTATGGTGATCAACATCTTTGCTGTCCTGACTATATTGTTTGTCCAAAATATCAACATTACATTTTTAAATTTTGTTTTACAATTGTAATACTTTATAATTGTGTGCATTTTAATAGTTTTTCTGTGTTATATTTTATATAGTCACAGAGTTAAATGATTAAGAGTTTTAAATACTTATCTCCTTATATTATTACGCATTCCGTCAATTCTCCTATGTTTCTCTTTTTTCATTTTTGTGTCTTTGTAACTATTTCTTTTCATTGCAGCTGGAGTATCAGCGTTTGGACTTGTTGTTGGTCCTGAGATGCCTGTGTACGATTTTGGCCAGAACCTTACATTTACATGTACAGTTATAGTAAGTGTTATATGCACTTCTTACTTTTAATTTCATTGTTTTACTGAGCACAACACAAGTTCGCTTAGTTCTCTGAACGTGTGGATTCAAATGCTAAAGAAATGGTTATGTCATCTTAAGGAATATATAATGGGGAAACATAGTTCTTTGGTAGGGCTTGGAATATTGATTTTAGCATGTCATCTGGTACATATACGTAGTTGATAAAGTTTTATGCTAATATTTATAAATAATAATGTTAACTAAAGTAACAGCTTTTAGGTATCAGTGAAAGAGAAAAGAAGAAGAAGAAGAACTAAAGTAAACTAATATTTAAATATTAGTTTAAAACTAATTATAATGATGTTATTTATAAAAAGTTTTAAATTACTATTTAAATATTATGTTGTTAAATATACATAGTTTTACACCAATATTTAAAAGTCATAATGTTAAATGTACATATATTTACACTATTATTTAAATATCTTGATCTTTAATATACATAGTTTTATACTAATATTTAAAAGTCATGATGTTAAATATACGTAGTTTTATACTAATATTTAAAAGTCATGATGTTAAATATACATAGTTTTATGCTAATATTTAAATATCATGAAATTAAATATACATAAGTTGTAATAAAATGAAATGAAGCAAAAGAAGCATGGATACAAGAGATTTGCAAAGAGATTGAGATGCAACAAAAAAGAGATGCTAAAACTGTATACAAACAAATTGAAGAATTAACACGAAGAAAAACGCAATCAAAATCTGAATGTTTAAGATGAAAGGAACGACTGTTGATTCAACAAGTAAACATAAGGGAATGATGGGCAGAATACATTAGAGATCTTTATAATGATGAACGAACAGAAGTAAATAGTAAGGACACTGGGGAAGGTCCAGAAATACTCAAAGAAGAAGTGGAAGACTTGTTTCGCAATATCTTCTTCCTCTTCTTCTTCTTTCCTTCCTCATCTGCCTTTCAGCGTCGAGGGGAGATATAATTTGCGGTCTTTTGCTCTTCTGTTCGCCTCTGCTGCTGTTATGTTTCCTAGTGCTTCTAATATTCCATCGATCCATCTTTTTCGTGGTCGACCCTTGGGTCTGTTGTTCTCACAACGTTTGTTGAAGGCTCGTTGTGTTGTGTTTTGTTATTTCTGCCTTGTCACGTGGCCGAACCATTTTATCTGTTGTTTCCTTATATATTCTATGGCTGGGGCTATTCCTAGCTTTTTTCTCAGTTCTTCATTTCTGATCTTGTATCTCAGACTGTTTCCTGTCATTCGTCTAACACATTTCATCTCTGTAGAGGTTATTTTCCTTATTGTTCTTGCATCTAGGGTCCAGGTCTGGCATTGGTAGCACAACGTTGGAATGAAGATTGTATTGTATAGTGCTCGTTTTGCCTCCAGAGTTATTTCCTTGTTGGATAATAGTGGCTTGCGCAATATGATAGTTGGAAAAGCTCTCTGGAACAGATAATATAACTAAAGAAGAGATTGAAGCCATGGGTGATTTTGGAATTGAAATAATAACAAAAATATTGAATATCAACAACAACGGATACATACCAGATGACCTGCTGAAATCACGATTCAAAGCAAAAAAAAAATCTTATGCGAATTGTGTTCATCACACAATAAGCCTAACGAGTCGCATAATTAAGATATTACTAAGAATCATCCTGCAAATAGTGCAAAACCAAATCAGTCCAGAAATTATTGATGTATACAGTGTGGTTTTGTTGGAGGTAAAGGAACAAACAATGCCCTTTACATCATAAGATCTTTAGTAGAAAGAGCCATAGAGATGAAAACAGATCTAAACCTATGTTTCACAGATTGTACCAAAGCATTTGAGAAAGTAAAGCACCAGGATATAATAAAAAAATTTAGAAAGCATAAACGTAGACCGCAAAAATAATCTAAGAATAATTTAAAAAAAAAACATGTTCCGGTAACTAGCAGCAAAAATCAGATTTGGAAATCAATTGGTAATGTTTGAACAAATAAAACAGGTTGTTAGGCAAGACTGTGTGCTGTCACAAGATTTATTTAATATGTATAGAGATTATTTTAAGATCCATAAGGACACGCCTGAAATAACAATTGAGGTCATAATATAAATAACTACGGTATGCTGATGATACAGTCTTAATCGCAGAGAGTGAAAATAAGTTACAATAAATGTTAAACATTACAGTGGAGGAAAAATTAAAAAAATAAAGGACTCTGCTGCAAAATAAAAAATAAAAGACAGAAGTACTGGTAAGAACAAAGAAAGAGACATCAACGCAACGCACAATAAGGACACGTGGAACAATATTAAAACAGGTAAGTGAATTTAAATATATGGGAACAATGTTAACCTCAGATGGTAGATGTAAAACAGAAGTGAGATGCACAATGGCTCGGGCAAATGCAGCTTTCCAAAAAAAAAAAATGAAGAAGATACTGTCCACTTCATTTGTGACAATAGAAGTAAGAAAAATAGTTGTTTAAAATTATGTGGAGCTAGTTTTGACATATGGATGTGATGAATTATAAACATTAGGCCAACAGACAAGAAAACCACTGGAGACTATAGAAATGTGGTTTTACAGAAGAATGTGGAGACTACAATGAAGAGCTAAGAAGAGTAATGGAAACGTTTTGAAAGAGGCCAAAGCAAAAGGAAAGCTATTCTCCAATATTAGAAAATCAAAATCAGCATTTTTTGGCCATGTAATGTGAAGAGCCAAGTTGTGGGAGCAGCCGACAAGTAGTGCCGGTTATGGTCCCCACACCGCGATGGCAGGCAGAGGATCTCATGTATAGAGACAATGGCTGCGATCTCCGGCTAGTACAGTCACTGCCAAGAAGGAAAGTAATGGCAAACTACCTTCTTAAATTGCCTGGAATAATCATGACATATCACAACCTTCTATTTACAGCTAACGACGTTAATGGGGGCTTCACAGCCACCTCGTCCGGTAGGGAGGGTCATGTGTTACAGGTGACACCCGATCGTCATCAAGCAACTGTATGCAAGATCACAAATAAAGAGACACTAGCAATAGGAACTTGGAACATTAGATCAGCATTCCAGGTTGGAAAACTAGAAAACATCAGTCAAGAAATGAAGAGAATGAAATTGAACATCTTGGGACTATGAGAAATGAGATGGACAGGGGCAGGATTATTACAACGTGACAGTGAAAATGTAATTTACTCTGGGGCAACCACACGAAAGAGGAGTAGGCATCATGTTAGATAGAGAAAGAAGCAAAACAGTGAAAGGATTTTGGCCAGTATCAGACAGAATTCTGCTAGTAAAATTGAGTGGCAGACCAATGGATATCAACATAATTCAAGTTTATGCACCAACAAGTAATAGCGAAGAAGAAGACATCGACACTTTTTATGAAGAGCTAGAGGCAGCCATGGTACAGTGTAAATCCCAAGAAATAACTATTATATCAGGGGATTTCAATGTACAGGTAGGAACAGCTAAAATGCAAAATGTGGATGGGGGGCATGGCCTTGGAGAGACGAATGACAGAGGGGATAGATTGATAGATTGGGCAAAGACATATGAAATGATTATAGGTAACACCTGGTTCAAACAACACACTAGACGACTATGGACATGGCAAAGTCCAGACAAAAAGTACACAATCAAATTGATTTTATACAGGTACAGAGAAGATTTAGGAATGGGCTAACGTCTGTTAAAACAAGGCCAGGAGCAGATTGTAATAGTGACCATGTACCAGTAGTTGGAAAGATACGAATAAAATTGCGGAAGGCACAGAAATCACCAAGAAATATAAAATTAGAACTGGATATGCTAAGAGTCGATAAACAGATGAGTGATAAGTACAGCATGATAGTACAAAATAGATATAATGCTATTGAGAAAATACAGGACATCCAGGAGCAGTGGGAAATGCTCACACAATCGATTCAGCAAACATCAAAAGAAGTAATACCAGTGACTAAAAGAATCAACAAAAAGAAATGGATGACAGAAGAAATATTACAACTAATGGACGAAAGAAGAAAACATAAGAAAGAAGAACGAGCAAACAAAATATTGCACAAAGAGATCCAAAATAAGTGCAGAGAAGCAAAGGAAGGATGGTTAAAACAGAAATGTGAAGAAATGGAAAAACAACAAAAGAAAGACCCAAAAGTTATGCACAATAAGTTAAATGAATTAACAGGAAGAAAAGAAGTACAAGTTTCAGGATCAAAGGAAGGAAATATAATAATGGGACAGGAGAAGACAATGGGAAGATGGACAGAATATATCAGTCAACTCTATGATGATGAAAGACCAGAATTAAACAATTCAAATGAAGACACAGGACCACCAATAATGCAGAGTGAAGTGGAGGACGCAATTCAACACATGAAAAGAGGAAAAGCTCCAGGTCCTGACAATATAACAATCGAAGAGATAAATGCATTAGGAGAGTTGGGAGTACAAGTCATAACAAAATTACTCAATGACATATATAACACTGGACACATACCCGAGGATCTACTAAAATCTATCTTTGTAGCCATACCGAAGAAGTCAGGAACCACTGATTGTGAAGACCATCGCACCATTAGTCTCATGAGCCATATGACTAAAATATTACTAAGATTAATCATGAGACATGTAAGGAACAAAATAAAACCAGAAATAAGTGAGGAACAATGTGGTTTTGTGGAAGGAAAGGGCACCAATAACGCAATATACATCTTAAGGACATTGATAGAAAGAAAGAAAGAAAGAAAGAAGAGGTAAAGAAAGATCTATATATGTGCTTTATAGACTACACGAAAGCATTTGACAAAGTAAAGCATGTGGAAATAATCAATATGCTGGAGAAATTAAACATTGATGGCAAGGATCTGCGAATCATAAAAAAAAACATGTACTGGCAACAAACAGCAGCTATACGAATTAACAACCAAACAGGACAATTCCGATATATAAAGCAAGGAGTCAGACAAGGCTGTGTTCTGTCACCGGACTTGTTTCCGGTCAACGGTCCCAACATAAATAATTTGCGATATGCGGATGACACAGTCTTAATAGCAGAGACAGAGAAAGAACTACAAGAAATGATAGACATAATAGTAGAAGAAAGCAACAAGAAAGGTCTCAGTCTGAATAGTAAGAAAACAGAAGTAATGGTTATATCGAAGAAACAATCATCACCATCATGCAACATAAAAATAAACGAGACAAATATAAAACAAGTGCAACATTTCAAATACTTGGGCACAATAATTACATCAGATGGGAGATGCACCACAGAAATAAAAAATAAAAAAAACACAATAGCTCAGGCCAAAATAGCATTTCAGAAAATGAAAAATATCTTATGCGACAAACATATGTCAATAGCGATGAGAAGGAGAGTTCATCTAGAATGCTATATAGAACCAATTCTGACCGATGGAAGCAAATTATGGACAGTAGACAAACAAATGAAAAGACGATTAGAGGACACAGAGATGGGATTTCTCTGAAGAATGTTGAAATTTCCCTGGACAGCTAAAAAGACTAATGAGGAAATTTTCAAAGAGGCCAACACAAAAAGGGAGCTCTTAAAAAAAACACCAGAAAGAAACAATCAACATTTTTCGGGCACATCATAAGATATGAGAAAAGTTGGAATACTTGGTTACAACTGGCAAAATAAAAGGAAAGAAACATCGCGGACGACAAAGAGTGAAAATACTGGATAGCTTGGTGTCATGGCATGGAAAACAGTCAACAACAAAACTGATACAATGCACTGTAGATAGAAGATTGTGGAAGGACATGATCACCCACGCCAACCGGTATGGTACACGATGATGATAAATGTGAAGGGAACAGCTGGAATATTTAGTGACAACTGAGAAAGTTAACGTGCGAAGAGATAGAGGGAAGCAAAGAGAAACGATACCAGACAGGTTAAAAGAATGGCTTGGCAGAAAGCCAACAACAAACGAAATGTAAGTAACTGTCGATATCGAAAGTTGTGGAGCGATATAATCACTTCCGCCAGCAGGCATGGTACTTGATGATGATACTGTAATATACATACTTTTATGTTAATATTTAAATATCATGATGTTAAATAGGAGTTTACGTTGTATTGTTTGGGTTAGTTGTATATTATTCATCGAATTTACTTTCTGCTGTCACTTCTATAAATTTAATCCGCTTTAGTGTAATTTTCCAAAACCATTTATTCTCTGGTACATAGGATGGTTTATCATCATCATATTTACGAATGTTGCACGCAAAATGCCTTTTCTCTTCATGGTAAAAGGTGAAAATGCGGTTGTGTTCAAATAAACATATACACAATTTATTCCCGAGTTGTGATCGTAGCCCTATGCTATAGTCATGAGAACACCTGCGTGAAAGACATCGCCAATGATACCTAATTTTATGGTTAGCTGATTTGACAGGCTTTGATTAGGCTAAAAAGACCAATGAGGAAGTAATCAAAGAGGCCAACACAAAAAGGGAGCTCTTAAAAAACATCAGAAAGAAGCAATCAACATTTTTCGGGCACATCATGAGAAGAGGAAAGTTGGAATACTTGGTTACAACTGGCAAAATAAAAGGAAAGAGAGATCGCGGACGACAAAGAGAGAAAATACTGGATAGCTTGGTGCCATGGCATGGAGAACAGTCAACAACAGAACTGATACGATGCACTGTAGATAGAAGATTGTGGAGGGACATGATCGCCTTCGCCAACCGGTATGGCACATGATGATGATGATTTGACAGTGTTCCCTAGCGTTCGGCTTCTCGTGGCAAGGCGCTATGACAAGGAGTACTGGTTTGATCCTGATTAGGACCATATGTTGTTCTTTGTTTTTTTTTTTCTGTTGTTGATTATTTGTTATTTTTTTCCGAGTGCTGTAAACACACCTGCTTCTCTGAAATGATTCGGTTGTTTATCGCCTCGGAAGATTCCTTCTTTAATAATATTCATTTATTATTGTTTGTTTCCTTGTGCTCAAATACCTGGCTGCTAATGTTCAATTTGACCAAATATATCAGTCTTCAGCTAACGTAGAAATTGAGCATTGCTTGACGAAGGCTTATGCCGAAACGTCGCAGTGTGTCTTGTTTCTCTACTAGTTTAGCTGCTATATTCCATTTTATGTCTATTGTACACGCTCAGCTAATCTAAATCAGTGCATTTTTGCTGGGGTGGTTTGTAGTTGATTTAGCAGCCCATAAACCTCAGTAATTTACGGAAATGCCTTACAATAAATGCAAGTGTGAGTTTCTATTTAGTTCCATAACATAATCCTTTGCCCTTCCGCATTCAACATCAGCTAAACTGGCAAGACTGTCAGCACGTTCATTACCTCTTATTACATTATCAGTTCGCTAGCCGCTGCAACATCACATCTCCCATTTAATATCGAAGGCGAATAGTATGGAAACCCCCCTTCACAGCTCTGATAGCCGGACCTACAGGATGTGGGAAAACAGTATTTGTGGAAAAGTTTATACACAATCTTCACGAGTTAGCTGTCCCTGTACCGGAGGAAGTTTTATGGTGTTATTGGGAATGGCAACCAATTGTTTAGAATATTCATAATAAATTCTCGGATAGCTATTCCAGGTATGGTGAAGCTAAGAGGCATTCATAGGGACGGAAACAAACGTGTGGACTAAGAGCAATGTTATCTGTTGCAACTGTCTAGACTCTAGAGAATTCAACTTTGTTTACTACTTTTCATTTCTCTTGAAGCACAAACATCTCAACAAACATACTTTGATTAGTTAATTTGTTTGATTGTTTGACCTTAGGAGGATGTAACTGACTTCATGCATAATTCACAATGTGTGTTGAACAGTGTTAGACTTGTTTGCCTCCTTTTAGAACCTCAGCACCAAGTTGAACTAGTTGAAAATACCTCATCGAACCTCCAAAGGTCTCTTCGATTAACACGTTTTCACAAAACTGTTAATAATCGCATAGAAAATGTTACTACAATGTAGTACCTATAAACCTATATATCGGGTTTATTGTTCTTTAAAATGCCAGTCATTCATCTCATGAAGCGTTGATGAAACAAGTATAGGATCCGGCAACGCAGTGAATTTAATAAATACAGATTTGTTGACTATGGCTTGACGACTAAAGTAGTGGTGACTGGCAATTTCTGTACGGATGAGCTTTGCAACTGGAGTCAATTTGATTATCAGAAGAGTGATTAGACAAGAAAACAGAACAGACAATTACAACCTCTGAGATGTTGATTTGTAGAAGAATCGAAAGAATCGGATGGAAAGAAAAGAAAAATAATGAAGTCTTAAAACAACTACAAATGAAAAGAGAACTACTAAATACAATTCAAACAAGAAAAAAGGGATATTTTGGGTAGGTTAAAAGACACAGCAGCCTACTAAAAGTAATCCTGGAAGGGAAAATACAAGATAAGAAAGACAAAAGCAAACCAAGACTAACATGGGCGTGTAACATCAAAAGATGGACAAGTCTACCTATGACAACCTGCACTATCAAAGCAAGAGACAGGGCAGAATGACACTCCATGGTAGCCAACCATCGATGCGGAGACGGCACTCAGTGATGATAATGATGAGAAGAGGAGAGAATGTCTGTCGAGTGTTTCGGTAGAAGTAGAAATAAAGAAAGTTAAAAATGTCCACACATTTTGTTTCAAACAAAAGCAAAGAAAAAATTAATAAACTTTTATGTTCATTTCCTATATTGTTTCTGCTAGGGCCCAAACACATTGACATTCAATTGGAAATTATTGGTTGATGACGTTGAACAGCCGGGTCCAATTAATGGAGAAATTAATACCAGGCCCACACAGGCTCCTATTGGCAGTGGTGCATGTGCTGTATATGACTTGCAGTCGACACTGTCACTTCAGTTTAAACCCACAGGTTCCGAAGAAAAATATAAATGTATTGTTTCAAACAACAATGTTGAAGTAGCAAGTGGAAGCGTTACTATTGTAGCAACAAGAGGTAGGTGTTAAATATTTACCTTATTTCATTTAGCACTGAATTTGGTTACTTGCAGAGTACACTTTACCAGTGGAGAAAGAGATACAGCGAAGACGATGGCGCTGGATATGACACACACTGCGTGAAGTTCATCGGAGTGAAGTACAACAGATTGAAGTCCAGCAGAGTGAAGTACAACAGATTGAAGTCCAGCAGAGTGAAGTACAACAGAGTGAAGTCCAGCAGAGTGAAGTACAACAGAGTGAAGTACAACAGAGTGAAGTTCAACAGAGTGAAGTACACCAGAATGAATCCAGCAGAGTGAAGTACAACAGATTGAAGTACAACAGAGTGAAGTATAACAGAGTGAAGTACAACAGAGTGAAGTACAGCAGAGTGAAGTACAGCAGAGTGAAGTACAGCAGAGAAGTTAATGGGCATCCTTGCTTGTGTTCTTCACGGACTTAAACAAATTCTATTATTTACTCTTTTACTGAATTCAGTAAAAAAAAAACAAGAAGATACATTAAACAGTAACTTATAATATATTTGTCACAAAATGTATTTACTAGTCATTATTTGCTTGATATACACCTCTTATAGTGATTTCTTTGGATGGACAACAAATATATTCTTCTTTTTTTTATTATTTCTTGGAACTTAACATAGGCATTTTATTTTTATTTCCGCAGCTAGAGGTCAGCAACCAATGGTTGTACCTGCTACAATATCAGAAGGTCAACCACTCACTGTGTACTGTGGTTCAAGTTATTTGACAAATCCAGAAACAAATGCCAGATATATGGACAGATTGTATATCACACGGAGTGTTTCTACAGATTCTGCTGAAACTGAAATAGTGGCCTACAAAGCTCTTGTACCTCCAAACACAGAAAACTCAGTAAAAGTAATGTACATTTCCTCAAGCTTTAAGCGTTTGTTGTAAAAATATTGGAGCATGTTGATGTTACGTTTAGAATGTGTCTGGCCCCAAATAATAGATCATCTCATTTAATGATTTGACTGGCATTGCTGATATGCCCTCAGAAAACATTCATAAAGCAATACCATAAATGGGTCAAAGAAGGCTGAACATTGAGAGGATAAGCAAAGAATCATTAATTAAGATTAAGTCTCAAAGAACGACTGGGTCGAAGAAAATGCAGCAAGACTAGACCCACTAATAGCTAATAAGAAAAAGGCTCTACTGAACTTCAATAATAATCCCAATCAAATCACCAAGGATCAGCTCAAACATGCGCAAGCCACCCTACAACGCGAAGTAAGAAGATGCGCAAACGAATACTGGAACAATCTATGCTCTGAAATACAGAAAGCCTCAGACAGGGGCGACTCAAAAACCATGCATGACAATATAAAAAAGGCCCTTGGACCAAAAATAACAAAATTAGCCCCCCTAAAATCCAAGTTTGGAGAACCTATTACTGACAAGGGACAACAAATGCAAAGATGGGTTGAACACTACTCTAATCTATACAGTGACGACAGACCAGCAAACACAGCTCTATCACAATCAATACCCAAATATCCTACAATGTTTGAACTGGATGTTGAGCCTACTATGAACGAACTTGCTGACGCTATAAATGCCCTCTCAAGAGGAAAAGCTGCAGGAAATGACAACATTCCCACAGATGTACTAAAGGACAACCTAAGCGTACTACTTCCACACCTATACAAACTGCTAATTAAATGCTGGAGAAACGGAGAAATACCCCATGATATGAGAAATGCTAAGATTATAACGCTGTACAAGAATAAAGGAGACAGGGGCGACTGCAACAATTACAGAGGCATTTCTCTCCTTAGCACAACAGGCAAAGCTTTTGCTAGAGTCGTACTTAATCGCCTGCATAGACTTGCAGAACGGGTGCTTCCCGAGTCCCAATGCGGTTTCAGACCCGGGAGATCAACCATAGATATGATCTTCACTCTTAGACAACTGCAGGAAAAATGTCGGGAACAAAATATGCCGCTCTATATTGCCTTTGTGGATCTCACAAAGGCATTCGACACAGTAAACAGAGATGGTCTCTACAAGGTGTTAGAAGGCATAGGCTGCCCTCCTAAATTACTTAGGCTGATAATTTCCTTCCATGAAGACATGAATGGCAAAGTCCATTTTGATGGGAGTCCATCAGAGATTTTCAAAGTCAACAAAGGAGTGAAACAGGGATGTGTCCTCGCCCCCACCCTTTTTGGTATATTTTTTGCTGCCCTCCTAAATTACGCCTTCGAAAACAGCTCAGGAGATATTTACATTCGCACTAGACCAGATGACTCACTGTTCAACCTAGCACGACTAAGAGCAAAAACCAAAACAAATGTTGCCCTACTTAAAGAATTTTTATTTGCTGACGATGCAGCCCTAGTCGCTCATTATGAGGCCACCCTACAGTCGCTGATCAACAACCTGGATAAAGCATGCGACCTTTTTTCACTGTCAATTAATGTTCAGAAGACAGTAATACTAAATCAAGGTGACTTCAAACCTCTATCTATTACTCTAAAAGACTGTCCACTAGAATCAGTACAGAAATTTACATATCTTGGATCCACAGTTACGCAAACCATCTCTCTTGATGAAGAAATAAACTGTCCAATTGGTAAGGCAGCTACGACCTTCGGCAAACTCACAAAAAGGGCATGGAACAACACGAAACTAACTCGAAAGACTAAACTCCTAATATATCAAACCTGTGTGCTTAGCACACTACTATATGGATCCGAAACCTGGACAACATACTCAAACCAGGAAAAAAGACTAAATGTTTTCCACATGCGATGTCTCCGCAAAATAATGCACATCAAATGGCAAGACAAAATAACCAACTTAACTGTCCTGCAACGTGCTAAGACCCTAACAATCATGTCGATGCTCAGAAGTCGAAGGCTAAGATGGCGGTTGGACTATGTCCAACGGATGGAAGAAAAACGCATTCCTAGGCAAATACTATATGGTGAGCTGAAACACGGAAAAAGACAAATCGGCAGACCTAAACTACGATATAGAGATATCTGCAAATCATCTCTAAAAGACTTCTCCATCTGTGAAAACCACTGGCAACATCTGGCAAGTGATCGCACATCATGGAGAGCATGTATAAGGAACGGTATAACAACATTTGAGACTGTGCTAAGACAGGACTTAGAAGAGAAGAGACTCATGAAAAAGGATGGTAAACCCTGTGGATCAGCGAGCCTGACTTGTTCATTATGTGACCGCGTGTGTTTGTCAAACATTGGTAGAATTAGCCACGAGAGAAGCTGTTCGGCAAAAACAATACCTCAAAAAAATAATACGCAATAGCCTCCACTAGACCGTCTGACAAGACGAAAAGGGCCATATATTAATTAAGAATGTTTGTAGCACATTTTAAAGAATTGAACAACAATAATACAATCTATTTGATGCTATGAAGAACGATCACTGATATTAATTTAGAGAATTGTATGGTACCTAGATGCTAAAGGGCGTAAAGTTCTATGTTATAATGGACACAGAGCAAACTTAGTCTAAACAAGTAATGTCGTTTTAACCAATAGCCCTCAAGATAGTACACGAGAGAGTAACTTTCAAGAGCTCTGAAATAGAAAACACATTCTGCGCAAGGATAATAAACATAAATAAAAGGACGGAGATTTCATATTATGTCTTTATGAGTCGAAGTCAATAAAAAGAACATAAATAATATTTATTTGTGAAATGTAGTTCTTCAAAGTACCACTGCTGATTGTTTTAATTCTTTTACTCCACTTTCATGTTGTTTCACTAAACAAAATACTCATTGAGTTATTGAGTTATTTACGAGTCATCATCATTGCACTCTGAACATGTCCATAGAAAAATAATCATTATATTAGTTTAGTGTGTAAATATGAATGTTTATGCAAAAAAAAAAACTGTTGAAAAAAAGAAAACGATATTGGAGAACAAATATATCGTTTTACAAATGTAATTTTCTTTTACGTATGCTATTTTTCTCTTGATCAGTACATGTTTTTTTAACACAATTAACTCATGAATTATTTATATTGTTTCCACGGAATTATCTGTTCTGACTCTGCAAACTGTCTAATATCATCAGATTTCTGTATATTTAGTTCTTCAGAGAAGCACCATCATATTATATATCACAAATAGAAATAAATTTTACAATACATAGACAAACATATTTATAGGATATAATTAATAATGAACTGAATATTTATGAAGTAGCGAATGAGCAAAATAGATGATAAAATAAGTTTTCTACTACTAAATTCTAATCCCAGATCAGATTAAAAGAACGCAGACGGAAATTTTAATCCAAATGTCATTTTGTTCAAAGAACATCAATTTACGTGTTTACTATTTCAAGAAATTTGTCAGAATTTGTAATTTGATAGCAGATTTCAAATTTGTTTTAGGCGAAGAGTGATTGAAGAAAGTGATTTCTATATGAAAAAATGCTACTGTAGACTATAATAAAAATAAGATACTGCTAGTTACTGTTAACATTCTGTTGCCATGGTTATCAAGATTAAACGACTCCGGTATTTGAATCTATTAAATATTGTTACTGCATTAATACAAACAACATTATAGTTTAACGCTACTATTGAATACATCATTATTGTTATACACACTTGACCAAATATATAATGTAATGTGTATCCACATCTTCCTTGTTTAGACCATTCCTACAGGAAGAAACTGGGCCATCACTTGTAATGGCAGCAATAGTGGCCAAAACAATCTGAACACCATGAGATGTGAGTTGGCCATGTTTGATACAAGCTGTAAGGATGCTGGGATGTACTACTGTCGAATTGTTTATATTAGATCTGACTATAAAGAAACATCTGTTTTCAGATCTGCTAATTTGACAGCTACTGGTGAGTAAAGCAACTAAAGTTCAGTGAATATTCACCTAGATAATCATACCTCCTTTCGTGTGAAGTTTTCATCTATTTTTATTATGCCGTCCTCGACGCCAGCGTGGTATGCTGTAAATAGCATTGGTTGCTAACAAACGAGTGTGAACATAGTGCATTTCAAGGAACAAAAATTGTACTGGTCAAACTTTAGAAATAATTTAGTGGACCTTGAGAAAGATTCAGACATCAAGAACAACTTTAGTAGATTGATTAAGCATATTTCTGGCATGTGACGGCACAAATCAGTCAAAAAGTGACGAATTGCTCAAGGATGAAATTGTTGTAGACAGGGTAGACTGTCAACGTTTCAGATTACGATGATGGTAATAATCCTTTCCGATAAGTGTCTTTCATGTTGGCAAAAAGGTTTTCTGCGCTTATAGATCATTATATGCAGATACCTTTGGCAGCTCGGGATTAATAAATACAAGAAAAGGTAAAAGCACTCGATAGATTTCATGGATGGAAATGTTCAGTTAAAAAAAAAAATTCCATAAAAAAACATTTTTTTGGAAGATAGTGTACGCTCCAACTTCATGTATCATGTTAATGGTTGTCTTCCCATTTTTTTGCTTTACCATATTGTTAACTTGTATGATCTTGGAAAACATTTTTGTTTGTTTGTTGTGCTGACATCACCAGCTAGATTTGTTTATGATTTGGTATGTAATGCACCCTGTCTATTTTCTCTTCACTCACAATTTTGTAGCGTGTAAGTTTTCTTTGTCTTTCGGAAAAATAAAGTGAACAGAAAGTGAACACAGCCAACTGTTCCTTGTCATACGATATCATTACTCATCGTAAACAATCGAAATTTCGAAACACGATCAAAACGGATGAAACACAGCTCACGGTGTGCACAGAGCACCTAACTCAGTAGCTCCTGGAACAAGCCGGACCTGGAATATGAGGAAATTGCAACAAGGAACACCTTCATACATATCCTTCAATGGTTCGTGCCGCCTATCCACCATATTGACCAGAAGTTCACGTCCTCCTAAAAATGATGATCGTCATAATTTTTAAAATGTATAGCGCTTGATGATGTTAAGACATCGTTTTTGACTCCAAATCCGAACATGTAAAATACAGTTAGTCGTCAGATTATTCCTGTCGCACATCAAACAACAGACCGTAAGATTAGCGTATGGCCGGTCTTGGGATATGCGATGAGCCATTATGATGACGTAGCACACACAACACTGGCAGCTCCCTTAGGTTCCTGATTACTCTAGTGAATGCTGCCTACAACGAACGAAACACGGTGAAAATTCCCTAAAGAGATAAAACTGCGGCTGACTTGACGAAGCAGTTCACATTAATGAGTTGTAACATGTAAATAACTTGCGTCAAGCAATTCCAATAACGGTCATGAACAGCACTCAATGTGACGTAAAGCGCAGATCAACTCTAGAGACGGTGGAAAGTCGCATTCACAACACTTGATTAATTTTATTATTATTATTGATATATTAAATTATTTATATATTATATTATTTTATATTAAATTATTTATATATTATATTATTTTATATTATATTATTTATATATTATTCGTATTATTGTTGATTATAATTAAAACTTGATTATAGAGCCCAAAGAAGATAAGGAAATGAAATGTTGAGGAATGGTATGTTTCAAATGTTATTTAATTGAGTAACATATTGTAAAACAGCTTTAAGTTATCAAGAAATTCTCACAGATAACACTTCAACCTTTGAAGGAACATCCACAGTGTATAAAAGTAAAGAGCCCCGTCACGTCAAGTGGAGTGTAGGGAATATGCTGTTAATGACCATACATTTTATAGACCTTAGGCGCATGATTTTTGGTGTAATATGGTCGGTATTACGCCCGCGCCGCTTCACATTCCCAGAGAAAATCTGGTGCCCATTTAAAGTTGAGTGAACCCGGAAGACGTCGATCAGGATCGAAACCGACCTCTTGTCCTTTGTAGTCCAGTTCACTAACCACTGAACTATCGCTGCTATCCATTGTGTGTTATTACAAGTTAAATACACCTGCAACATAAGTGTTTTTCTCTACCTCATTTTGATCATGTGCTCCGTGCATGCGATGTTTTTCTTCCAGGTTTTTGTGCTTCCTTTTTGACGAGCTTAATGTTTATTTTCCCCCTTCCACCTCTTTTTGATGTGTTTGTTGACAGTGCTGTTGCCAGTTACATTTGTGCACAGAAGTTATAGTTTATTTATAACACTGTTCAGGACTGCAGTTCTACATTTGAAGGCTGAAATAGAAAGATACGCTACAATCGTTACTGGCATTAGAAGTAGTTTTGGACATCTCTACCATATAAGGTATTTAAAATTATCGTTTGCTTTCTGAGCGCTTAGCTTATAGAGCAGTGCTGGATAGAGATGGTTGATCAACGTTGTCGGGCTCTGTGTTTTTTTTTTTTCAAATAAGGCAAATCATTTAATCAACTTCTATTGTGAATGTCAGCTGGTGTTTTTTTTAAATAAATATATATATATATAAAATAAATATTAAACTGTATTTAGCAACTTTCCTAAAAATAGGAATAGGACTGTACAAAATGATGGACGTTTCGGCCACAGACCTTCGTCAGTGTGATAGGAGAACAAGCATGCGCAAAACGATTACATAAACACATTTCTACTTAGCATCAGCCAAAAAAGACATTGCCTCAAGGTCCAGATGGAAAGTAGCGTGTACCTCTGACCTATAGGTCGCCTGATAATAAACCACTACTAATCACATGACTACACCCGCAGGGCAGAAAGTACAACCGTTTATATGTAAGAAGAGTGGAATACGGTAAGAAAATGTACATAAAGAAAGAGGATAGCTGAGAACCTCAACTAATGGATTAATAAAAGGGTCCTTAACGAAAAGGGGGGGGGGGAGAGATAGAGGGTGGGGGATAAAGGTAGGAAAATAGATGTTTTGTGTTAGAAATTACTGAAAGGAATTGATCCCTCTCGGATGGAGAGAATCACGATGGACTATGAGTCGGTTCACCAGGGCGAATCTGCTGTGATCTTCAGGGGAGCAGGAAACGATGCCAGTAAATAATATCTCATTGCTGTCATTGCGGTCATGGCGATTACGAGAGTTAAGATGGATGGTGACTTGGGTACCACAGTCTCGAGATATATTGTAGTGGTACTCTCAAAAACTATGGCCTAAATATGTCATGTGGCAACGTTCACAAATGATGACGTGTGTCAGGTTACGGGACACATAAGTGAAACCTTGGGTAATTTGGCTGGTCTGTAGCACAGAGGGGTACGTTTTGCAGACAAACCTTCTACACGGAGTTGTTCCTTTACGGACATGAGTAAGAATGAGGAGTGGGCACCTACTAAAGATGTCCCAGAGGTTCCCAGTCACGTTTGTAAGCTACAGAAAAGGATGAGAGAATAGTAGATAAGTAATTGGATGATGTGTAATTTATCAAAGGAGGATAGGAGAATAGAATGTAAGTAGTTGGATCATGTGTAAGTTATCAAAGTAGGATAGGAGAATAGAATGTAAGTAGTTGGATGATGTGTACGTTATCAAAGGAGGATAGGAAAATAGAATGTAAGTAGTTGGATCATGTGTAAGTTATCAAAGGAGGATAGGAGAATAGAATGTAAGTAATTGGATCATGTGTAAGTTATCAAAGGAGGATAGGAGAATAGAATGTAAGTAGTTGGATCATGTGTAAGTTATCAAAGGAGGATAGGAGAATAGAATGTAAGTAGTTGGATCATGTGTAAGTTATCAAAGGAGGATAGGAGAATAGAATGTAAGTAATTGGATCATGTGTAAGTTATCAAAGGAGGATAGGAGAATAGAATGTAAGTAGTTGGATCATGTGTAAGTTATCAAAGGAGGATAGGAGAATAGAATGTAAGTAGTTGGATCATGTGTAAGCTACCAAACCAGAATCCGAGAACAGAAAGCGAGTGGGTGGATCCGGGTGGAGTTTTAGGACTCGAAATTTGCAAAACTGTGTTGATGGTGGGCGAGAGAGACGTTTATGATGAAACTGGTGTAGCGCTTACACTATCCAAAATTTTGCCAGCGTAAAAATATGCAAATACCATGTTCCCTTTATTTATTTGTTTGTTTTCGACTTGTGACTGTATTATTCTTTTTGGTGTAAACTTACTCCATTTTTACATTTTTTTCAGCCTCTTAGTCTCATGTTCAATACTCTTTTGTGTTAGTTCTATTTTTATTTTACTTATTGTTCTTTTTTAATTTTAAAATAAATGTTTGATTATTAATTAAACTGATGTAACTCTAGACATATTCAAGTGTCGCAGTAAATTTAGGTAGACAAATACAAATCAGGTAACTAATTTTCTCTTGTAATTGATTTTGTTAGACATATATTATGTTACATCAATCACTTTCTGCTGATACCTTGCTCATTTACAAAGCTTTTACAAAGGGATCAATCTTTTAGACTAAGGTGTCTTTTGCATTTTGTACAGTTGCACCTGTGACGAAAACAGCTTGATAACACCATGGCAAACACAACATCGAGTCTGTTTATGTCGTTTAGCTTCACGAACATAATGTTTTATTCAGTCACAAGATAGTTTGCACATATCCAACATGGTTTAGTTGTCCTCACTTCTAAACTTCTCTAGTTAACACTTTCAAAGTTCTCCATCTCAGTCCATTTCTATTATTTATTCAATTATATTTGTAGTTCTGGTTACCAGGCCTTAATGAAGTTTCACCTTCTAGGTTCTCCTGTAATTTGCTGTGTTGATAACATACACTTTAATCATTTTGTTGATATCTCCAAAAGTATTTGACAATAACCATAGACAATAACCTTCTAGGTTCTCCAGTAATTTGTTGTGTTGATAACATACATTTTAATTACTGTGTTGATATCTCAAAAAGTATTTGACAATAACCATACTGTCTATATGTGTGACTTTATCGGCAAGTTCAATGTATGCACCTTTTACCTTTAAATCTAGAGACACTCTCAGCCAGCCCCAGCGGTCTATATTTATCTCACTGACGGAGAAGATGACCCCACTTTGGACATCTGAACCCTCATTTTATCTGCCCATACATCTTAACATATCTTCCAAAGTTATCTTCAAATGGGGATGGTTATTTCTTTTTTAAAACCTTTCTGGGTGTATTGACATATAACTCTGTAAGGTCAGTCGATATGTTAGTTATCAAGGGCATTCTGATTTCAAACCTGCGATGTACCACTGACTATAACTTAGGAAACACTTTCATTAAAATCCTAGATTACGCTTTACATGCAGCAACAAATTTAATTATGTCAAATGCAGATTTGTCTCTTTGGTGATCAACATCATTGCTGTTCTGACTATATTGTTGGTCCAAAATGTCAAAATTAAATATTTTGTTGTTGTTTTATAATTGTGATGCTTTATAATTATGTGCATTTTAATAGTTGTTCTGTAGTATATTTTATAATCACAGGGTTATATGATTAAGAGTTTTAAATACGGTTCTTTTTATATTATTACACATTCCATCAATTCTGCTATCTTTCTCTTACATTTTCGAGTCTTGTTAGCTATTTCTTTTCATTGCAGCTGGATTATCAGCGCTTGGACTGTTTGTTAATCCTGAGCAATTTGTGTACGATTTTGGCCAAAACGTCACATTGACATGTACAGTGAGAGTAAGTTTATCTGCACTTCTTGTTTTTTTTTTATTTCGTTGTTTTTACAGAGCACCACACAATTTTGATGAGTTCACTAATCTTGGGGGGGGGGGGGGAATTTTTTGGTAGGGCTATGAATTTGATTTTAGCAGATCATCTGGTATATATCCGGTGTTTAAAAAGTTGTATACTAATAGTTAAAACTAATGATGTTAAATATAAATAGTTTAAAACTAATATTTAAAAACTCATGATGTTAAATATGCATAATTTTATACAATTATTTCAAAGTCCTGTCGTTAAATGTATATATTTTTGCTAATATTTAAAAGTTATGATGTTAAATATGCATAGTTTTATACTAATATTTAAATATCATTACAATAAATATACATAAGTTGTAATAAAATGAAATGAAGCAAAAGAAGCATGGCTCAAAGAGATTGAGATGCAACAAAAAAGAGATGGCAAAGCTATATACAAGCAAATCGAAGAATTAACAGGATAGAAAAAAGCAATCAAAAACTGGACGTTTAAGATCAAAGGAAGGAGAACTGTTGATTAAACGAGAAAGCATAAGGGAATGATTGACAGAATACATTAAAGATCTTTATGATGATGAACGAACGGAAGTCAATATTAATGATAATGGGGAAGGACCAGAAATACTCAAAGAAGAAGTGGAGAAGCTTTGCGCAATATGAAAGCAGGAAAAGCTCCTGGACCAGATAATACAACTAATGAAGAAATTGAAGCCATATGTGATTTTGAAATAGAAATAATAACAACACTATTGAATGATAGCTACAACAGCGGACATATACCAGACGACCTGCTCAAATCAATATTCATAGCCCTACCAAAGAAATCTGCTGCGATTGAATACGATGATCATCGCACAATAAGCCTCATGAGTCACATGGCTAAGATATTACTAAGAATCATCATGCGAAGTGTGCGAAACAAAATCAGTCCAGAAATTAGTGCTGAACAGTGTGGTGTTGTTAGAGGTAAAGGAACGAGCAATGCCATATACATCATAAGATCTTTAGTAGAAAGAGCCATCGAGGTGAAAACAGATCTAAAC
Source organism: Megaustenia siamemsis (assembly GCA_032433765.1). Taxonomy (NCBI): domain Eukaryota; kingdom Metazoa; phylum Mollusca; class Gastropoda; order Stylommatophora; family Ariophantidae; genus Megaustenia; species Megaustenia siamemsis. The sequence continues at coordinate 19,054,107 of JAVIAB010000126.1, forward strand.
CTAGGTTTCATAGATTATACCAAAGCATTTGACAAAGGAAAGCACAAGGAAATAATTTTAAAAATGTAGAAAACATAACGTAGACCACACAAATCTAAGAATAATAAAGAACATGCACTGGCAACAAAGAGCAGCCATAAGAATTAGAAATTAATTCGGAATGTTTCAACAAATAAAACAAGGTTCTAGACTAGGTTGTGTGCTGTCACCAGATTTGTTTAATATGTTTAGTGAGATTATTTTAAGATCCAAACGGGACATGCCTGGAATAACAATTGTGGGGTATAATATAAATAATCTAAGGTATACTGTTAGTACAGTCTTAATCGCTGAGAGCGAAAATGAGTTTCAAGAAATGTTAAACATTATAGTGAAGGAAAGCAGAAATAAAGAACTCAGCCTTAATAGCAAAAAAACAGAAGTAATGGTAACAACAAATAAAAAGTCATCAACGCAATACACAATATGGACAAGTGGAACATTATTAAAACAGGTAAATGAAGTTAAATATCTGGGATCAATGTTAACCTCAGATGGTAGATGTACAACAGAGATGAGATGCAGCATGGCTCAGACAAAAGCAGCTTTCCAACAAATGAAAAATATACTGTGCAATCCATTTTTGACAATAACAATAACAAAAAGACTGTTTAAACGTTATGTGGATCCAGTATTAAAATATGGATATGAATTATGGACAATAGTACAAAAGACAAGAAAATCACATGGAGATTATAGAAATGTGGTTTTACAGAAGAATGTTGAGAATACCATGAAGAGCTAATGAAAACGTTCTGAAAGAGGCCAAAGCAAAAAAAAAGGTAATTTCCAAAATTAGGAAGAAACGATCATAATGTTTGGCCATGTAATGAGAAGGGAACAACTGGAATATTTTATTACAACTGAAATAGTTGAAGGACAAAGCAGAGGGAAACAAAGAGAAAAGATACAGACAGATTAAGAGAATGGCTTGGTAGAAGGTCAACAACAGAAATGATAAATAACTGTCGAGTTTGAAAGTTGTGGAGAGACATGATCACCTACGACAGCAGGCATGGTACTTGATCTTGATGCTGTAATATACATAGTTTTATGTTAATATTTAAATATCATGATGTTAAATATACATAGTTTTATGTTAATATTTAAATATCATGATGTTAAATATACATAGTTTTATGTTAATATTTAAATATCATGATGTTAAATATACATAGTTTTATGTTAATTTTTAAATATCATGATATTAAATATACATAGTTTTATGTTAATATTTAAATATCATGATGCCAAATATACATAGTTTTATGTTAATATTTAAATATCATGATGCTAAATATACATAGTTTTATGTTAATATTTCAATATCATGATGTTAAATATACATAGTTTTATATTAATATTTAAATATCATGATGTTAAATATACATAGTTTTATGTTAATATTTAAATATCATGATGTTAAATATACATAGTTTTATGTTAATATTTAAATGTCATGATGCCAAATATACATAGTTTTATGTTAATATTTAAATGTCATGATGTTAAATATACATAGTTTTATGTTAATATTTAAATGTCATGATGTTAAATATACATAGTTTTATGTTAATATTTAAATATCATGATGTTAAATATACATAGTTTTATGTTAATATTTAAATATCATGATGCTAAATATACATAGTTTTATGTTAATATTTAAATGTCATGATGCCAAATATACATAGTTTTATGTTAATATTAAAATGTCATGATGTTAAATATACATAGTTTTATGTTAATATTTAAATATCATGATGTTAAATATACATAGTTTTATGTTAATATTTAAATATCATGATGTTAAATATACATAGTTTTATGTTAATATTTAAATATCATGATGCCAAATATACATAGTTTTATGTTAATATTTCAATATCATGATGCCAAATATACATAGTTTTATGTTAATATTTAAATATCATGATGCCAAATATACATAGTTTTTCCTCTTGTCGTAGGAATAGGGGAATAAACATTTTAGAGTGGCTTAAACAATTAATTCTTATACAAATACAAATAAACAATTTACCCTTCGCCTTCTTTGCACTTTTTGGGTGTTTATCTTCAGTAATATGAGTTTTATGTCGTATAGTTTGGTTCAGTTGTATATTATTTATCGAATCTACTTTCTGCTGTTACTTCTACAAATTTAATCCGCTTTAGTCTAATTTTCCAAAACCATTTATTCTCTGGTACATAGGATGGTTAGTTACCATCATATTTACGAATGTTGCACATAAAATGCCTTTTCTCTTCATCGTAAAAGGTGAAAATCTGGTTATGCTAAAAAAAACAGATACAGAATTTATTCCCGAGTTGTGATCTTATCATTATGCTATAGTCATGAGAACACCTGCGTGAAAAACATGGCCAATGATACCTAATTTTTTGGTTAGCTGATTTGGCAGTGTTCCCTAGCGTTCGTCTTCTCATGGCAAGGGGCTGTGACAAGGAGTACAGGTTTGATCCTGATTAGGATCATACGTTGTTCTTTGTTTTGTTTTTTTTTGTTGCTGGTTATTTGTTATTTTTTTGCGAGTGCTGTAAACATACCTGGTCCTCTGAAATGATTTGCTTGTTTATCGCCTCGGAAGATTCCTTCTTTAATAATATTAATTTAATATTGTTTGTTTCCTTGTGCTCAAATACCTGGCTTCTAATGTTGAATTTGACCAAATATATCAGTCTTCAGCTAACGTAGAAATTGAGCATTGCTTGACGAAGGCTTATTCCGACATGTCGCAGTTTCTCTTGTTTCTCTACTAGTTTAGCTGCTATATAACATATTATGTTTATTTTACATGCTCAGCTATACATAAATCAGTGCATTTTTGCTGGTGGTTTGTTGTTGATTCAGCAGCCTATAAACCTCAGTAATTTGGCGGAAATGCTCTAAAATATCTGCAAGTGCGAGTTTCTATTTGGTTCCATAACATAATCCATTGCCCTTCGGCATTCAACATCATCTAAACTGGCAAGACTGTCAGCACGTTCATTACCTCTTATTACATTATCAGTTCTCGAGACGCTGGTGAGAAACATCACATCTCCCATTTCATATCGAAGACCAATAGTATTTGTTGCAACTGTTTAGAATATTCAGAGTAAATTCTCAGATATTCATTCAAGGTATGGTGAACCAAAGAGGCATTCATAGGGGCGGAAACAAACATGTGAACTAAGAGCAATGGTATTTGCTACAACTGTCTAGACTCTAGAGTATTCAACTTTGTTTACTACTTTTCATTTCTCTTGAAGCACAAACATCTCAACAAACATACTTTGATTAGTTAATTTGTTTGATCGTTTGTCCTTAGGAGGATGTAACTGACTTCATGCATAATTCACAATGTGTATTGAACAGTGTTAGACTTGTTTGTCTCCGTTTAGAACCTCAGCACCAAGTGGAAATTGTTGAAAATATCTCATCGAACCTCAGCACCAAGTGGAACTTGTTGAAAATATCTCATCGAACCTCAGCACCAAGTGGAACTTGTTGAAAATATCTCATCAAACCTCAGCACCAAGTGGAACTTGTTGAAAATATCTCATCGAACCTCAGCACCAAGTGGAACTTGTTGAAAATATCTCATCGAACCTCAGCACCAAGTGGAACTTGTTGAAAATATCTCATCGAACCTCAGCACCAAGTGGAACTTGTTGAAAATATCTCATCGAACCTCAGCACCAAGTGGAACTTGTTGAAAATATCTCATCGAACCTCCAAAGATCTATTCGATCAACACATTTTCACAAAACTGTTAAGAATCTCATAGAAAATGTTACTCCAATGTTGTACCTATATATCGAGTTTATTGTTCTTTAAGATGCCAGTCATTCATCTCATAAAATGTTGATGAAACAAGTATAGGATCCGGCAACTCAGTGAATTTAATAAATACAGACTTGTTGACTATGGCTTGACGACTAAAGTAGTGGTGACTGGCAATTTCTGTACGGATGAGCTTTGCAACTGGAGTCAATTTGATTATCATAAGAGTGATTAGACAAGAAAACAGAACAGACAATTACAACCTCTGAGATGTTGATTTGTAGAAGAATCGAAAGAATCGGATGGAAAGAAAAGAAAAATAATGAAGTCATAAATCAACTACAAATGAAAAGAGAACTACTAAATACAATTCAAACAAGAAAAAATGGATATTTTGGGTAGGTTAAAAGACACAGCAGACTACTAAAAGTAATCCTGGAAGGGAAAATACAAGGTAAGAAAGTCAGAAGCAGACCAAGACTAACATGGGCGTCTGACAACCTGCACTATCAAAGCAAGAGACAGAGCAGAATGGCACTCCATGGTAGCCAACCATCCACGCGGAGACGGCACTCAGTGATTATGATGATGATAAGAGGAGAGAATGTCTGTCGAGTGTTTCGGTAGAAGTAGAAATAAAGAAGTTCAAAATGTGCACACATTTTGTTTCAAACAAAAGCAAAGAAAAAATCAATAAACTTTTATGTTCATTTCCTATATTGTTTCTACTAGGGACCAAACACATTGACATTCAATTGGAAATTATTGGTTGATGACGTTGAACAGCTGGGTCCAATTGATGGAGTAATTAATACCAGGCCTACACAGGCTCCTATTGGCAGTGGTGCATGTGCTGTATATGACTTGCAGTCGACACTGTCACTTCAGTTTAAACCCACAGGTTCCGAAGAAAAATATAAATGTATTGTTTCAAACAACAATGTTGAAGTAGCAAGTGGAGACGTTACTATTGTAGCAATAAGAGGTAGGTGTTAAATAATTACCTTATTTCATTTAGCACTGAATTTGGTTACTTGCAGAGTACACTTTACCAGTGGAGAAAGAGATACAGCGAAGACGATGGCGCTGGATATGACACACACTGCGGAAGCCAACTGAGAGTATTACACAACATGCCCTTTTTTGGAATCCCCAGGGGAAAAAACAAAGAGGAAAACCAAGAAATTCTCGAAAAAGACAGATGAATGAGACGAAGATGATGGGGAAGATATGGAATGATTTTAAAAGAATGGCATAAAACAGAACGACTTGGAAAGTGTTTGTTGAAGACCTATGCTCCGCAAGGAGCTAAAATGTTCGAAGAGGAAGAAGAGGAAGAAAGTACACTTCTTCTATACCGATTACTGTAAAATGTAATACTTCGTTTTTATGTAATTTTGGTTCCATTTAGTTTTAAAAATCAGTTCTATAGCTTCAAATATGTAGCACCAATTTGATGACTTGTTTTATTTGTAGTATATAAAAAAAAAAAAGCAAAGAGCCCCCGTCACGCCAACTGGCGTATAAGGAATATGGTGTTAGTGACCATACATTGTACAGACCATCAGTACATGATTTTTGGGGTAATGTGGTCAGTATTACGCCAGTGCCGCTTTATTTTCCCAGAAAAAAAATCCAGTACCCATTTAAGGCTGGGTGGACCCGAAAGCCGTCGGTTAGGATCGAACCCTATCTCTTGTCCTTTGTAATTCACTTCACTAACCACTGAGCTATCGCTGATCCCTAGTTTATTTTTAGTAATCCTAATAATAATATCACATTATTTAATGTTTATTTATCTACCTATCCATCCATCCATCCATCCATCCATCCATCCATCCATCCATCCATCCATCCATCCATCCATCCATCCATCCATATCTATCTATCTATCTATCTATCTATCTATCTATCTATCTATCTATCTATCTATCTATCTATCTATCTATCTATCTATCTATCTATCTATCTATCTATCTATCTATCTATCTATCTATCTATCTATCTATCTATCTATCTATCTGTCTGTCTGTCTGTCTGTCTGTCTGTCTGTCTGTCTGCCTGCCTGCCTGCCTGCCTGCCTGCCTGCCTGCCTGCCTGTCTGTCTGTCTGTCTGTTTTCTTATTAGTATAACACTGTGTGGCTATTCTGTCTGTTTTCTTATTAGTATAACACTGTGTGGCTAGGTACAGTCTTAATATTCCATTTGTTATTAACTCTCAAATATTTAAAATGACCGAAACATACTGAGAGTTTTCATGTATCCTTAATCTATTTTTGAAACGTTAATCTTCTCCTTCTACCTCTTTTTCTGCTGCGAACACCTTCACTTGTCATTATTATGTTGGAAGAATGAGTTTGTCATTTCTAGCCTGGTGACATCTCCTTCAGCTTGACCCGGTAAGGTGCTGGCGATGGCCACCAAAGCCTCCTTTGCTCACCTTTCGTTGGGCATGATTGTAGCAGATGTTCAGCATTCATTTGGTCTGTGTCGCAGTCACATTCAACGACTTTTTTCCTATCCTAAGGAATTTGAAAAGTTGGTACTTGAATCTCTTGTGGTCTATTTAGAGTTTAAAACTGTTACATTTTCTTTTCTGTTGAGCTAGTAGTAGGCACATTTTTTTTTGTTGTAGCCCTGGTGTTCTGTACTTCATTTGTTCGTGTATTAGTTCCTGAAATACCTTTTTGATTACTCATAAGTTGTACTTGTACCTGGCTGGTGTTATTTTACACCTTCCTTTCTCAACCTGTCTGCCTTAACTTTCCTGGAATACTGAAGACAGATGGAATCATAGTTATGCATCTCTTACAGAGAGTATTTCTCTTAGATCATCCAGGTTTTCGTTTTCATGACCAATCTGTGCTGTAACTACTGACAGTGCATCCGTGCAGAATGAAATGTTTTCTTCTTTAATCTTCTCCTTCAAGAGTGATTATGACACTGTATTGAAGCCACTTGAATATTTTCCTGTTGCAAACATACCTTTCTTCCCCTTTCTGCCTGGGTTTAGATTTTTTTGTTCTTTCCTTCCAACATTCACCGTCGTTCTGATCCATTGTATATTTGTATTTTGTTTCCGCAGTTGCTTTAAGTAATGTTTGCTTCATTGTTTTTTCCTCTACGCTATATCTCTAGCTTCATACATTTTGTTCTCAAGCTCTTGTTGTTATTCCGACCAGTATGGTTTGTAATTTTGTTCCCCTTGCGCTCGTGTAATACGTTAATGGACCGCGAAACCCCAAAGGTAAGTGATCTGGACTACCAAGGACAAGAGGTCGGATTCGATCCCTGTCAACAACTTCCAGACGCACCCAGCCGTAAATGGGTACCAAATTTATTTTTCTGGGAAAAAAAGGGGCATGGGTACTGACCACATTACCCCAAAAATAATGTGCAGAAGTGCTTTAAGAAAAAGTAACCGCAATAACACCATATTCTCTTTCTGCCACGTGACGTAACCGGATCTTTTCTTTTTTGTGTTTGTTGATATGTTAATCTTCTTATATCTCCTCTAATCATACCATCATTCTGTTTTTTTTTTTAATTCAGCTATTGATTTCCTCATCGTGATAATATACTTTCTAGGTAGACCAAAGTATTCGTCTGTTCTTCAATATTTTACCATTACGAAATCACCAACAATGATAATAGTTTCTCTCTGTCAGTCGAAAATGTCGAGATTACAAAAATATGGTCTACACATAGCCTGACACTTCAGCTTACCCTTTCTTTTGATTAAAACCTACTTTTCTGAACCAGGTCTCGTACAATTATCCTCCAAACACAATTTCTATAAATATTGATGTTTTAAAAAATCGTCTGTAGTTATTGCAGTTAATTATATAATTTTTGGAGCAGCTTTTGAAACTATTTTGCTGCTCCATTCCAGTTGCGTTGTCACATGTTGCAACATGTGTGGGGTGAAGGGGAGACATATCTTTTCAGTTTCAGGAAGGATATTCACTTTTCAACCACAAACGTGTTAGCACATTAATACGGAGCTTCTAATCACTTTGAATGTAAAATAGAAGAAGCATGTGCATTTATCTTCCCTGGAAAGACACGGATGAGTAACTAACCTGGAGTATCAGCGATAAACAACTGTTTTCGACAACTTTCATGTTTTCTTTTCCTTCCTGTAGAATCTGTAATTATTTTGATGATCATTTTGGCTTGAAGAACATCTCTCTCTCTGCGATCAGGACTCAATCAGAGTAGGATTCTCACATGAAGACAGCTGTCTGTTTACGTGAATTTTATCGACCCCACAGACAGAACATCATAATTAAAGTCTGTTAGATCCACTCTGATTGAATACCTGCTAAAACGTTGCACTGTGTTCTGCGCCAGTAGCCAAGTGCATCCGATTTCAGCCAGCATTTTATTCAGGTTTGCTTTCCTTAGCCTTTGATTGTCCTCAATCTTCCTGCAAGGCAGCAGATTGTCTTTTCTGTAGGGGGATTCTGCCCTCTTTGGTCGGCCCTCGAAGAACATATTATAATGTGTAGTGGTTTCACATAAAATGTTCTGTCTTCTTGTTCTGTTCCAGGTTTGTGAGAACTTTTTCTCTTTCCGTTCTTACTTGTATTCATGTTTACACAGAGCTTTCTCTGTTGAAATGACACCATAAGCTGTACACATTCACTTAACAGTTAATATGTTTTGTTTCTTCTAATAGTTTTCCACTGTCACAAAATGTTACAGTTGTGTGTGCATATATTTATACTTAATGATTTTCAAATTGCGCTTTTTTATGTAATAATATATTGTCTCATTTAATAACCTTTATTGCTTTTTGAACGATTTAATAATGAAACGTTTCCTATTGTTTTAATATACAGTTAATGTAAACTAAGTATAATTCAGTCTGTTAATATGTTGTTATCTATTATTCGATAATTTATTTACAGTGGAATTTATTATTCTTTAATTTATTTATTGTGGTATTTGTTATTCGTTAATTTATGTATAGTGTAATTTGTTATTTGTTAATTTATAATGTAGGGCTATATTTTCTATTAACAGATGTACTTTGGGCGGGGGGGGGGGGGGGGGGGTGATGGGTGGTCTTGTGGTAAGTCGGCTTCTCAACAAGAAGATTTGTGTTCGATTGCCACCACTGACAGTTGAAAAGTGAACATTTTAAAAAAAGTCTAATCCCTGGTGTGGTTTTACTTTCCTGTGGTCTCTGGGTAGCCAGATCCACTGTCTAGCCTCCGATAACGGCGAAAGAAAATGAGGTCAAGTGTGCATTTTGCGCACGTTATAGAACCACCGTTGACAGTTGGAAATTTAAACAAATAATTTATAAAACGCCCGGGCAAAAAATTAATGTGAAAAATCTACGCAAACCATTAAAACTTTTGATGGTAAGAATATGAGAGTACCACTGAAATCGGAGAATATCTGCTTGCATGGCGGGGGTACCTGAACATACATCTGCCGGTATGAACCAAAAAGAAAATAGAGAAAGGGATATTCACACATAAATCAGTACTTTTGGAACTTTCCCCAGAGATTAAAGCTGGTAAAGGCAAACAGACAACAATGTAGTTGAATGATGTCCGATGTAATTCATTAAAAGGGCGAAAACCATCGCTCTTCTGGGGAAACGCAGAATGGAAAGTTTGAAGATGTGATCTAGTAATTGTGATAAATAACGTCCTGAAATTATATTCGCTTCGAATCCAGGTTAGAGGAATAGTACGCGTTTAAACTAACCAAATACATGGATCTCACCACCGAGCTGAGACATCAGGGGTTCCAGGTTAGAGTGTTCGGTGTGGGTATTAGTGCTAGTGGACTCACAACCTCATCCCTCTACGACCTATTAAATAAGCTTGGAGTTACGGGAGGAATGCGAACAAGAGCAATGAGGGCTATTGCGGAGTTAGCCGAAAGAGTATCATGCTGGCTCTGTGGAAACCGAGACATATCAACAATATCACAATAATCTGATATTCAGACGATTGGGCGACTACGTTACTACACATCGACCTGCCTGACTCCCACGTAAGTCAACAGCAATGAGATAGTTTAATTCTTGAATATCCGAGGTCCGAACAATAAAGGATAAGAAATGACACCATCGACCGTACGTGGACTACACCGAACGTTAGCAATACCGACAGTCCAAAGGAATGAAGTTTCCAGCCCGTCTTATCTTTATCATCTGTTATCAGTTTCTGATCCATTCCTTTTCGTCGAGTTACTCCATGACAAAAGCAACTTGTAAACGAGTCTATATTAAAGGACGTTCAAATACAAATCGTTTTAGACATTGTGTCACCACAAAGAGGACATCAATGTTCTGGATTAAAACTAAGACACAAAAGTATACCACTGTTTAGAGACCACAGATTTGATCAGAAGTTTTGCGTAGAATAAGTATAGTTATTTTGTGCCGAATATATTGTAAGCTTTAGAGTTCAATACAGCAGGAGGTCGACGCCTGGAAGTCACGACCCAGACGGGCCCACCTCCCCTTAGAATGTCTAGAAGCTAAAAGGCCAAAACACCTGGTGGAGAGTAGTCCGCTTCTGATGACCAGATTGCCTCCTGCTACGAAGCTCTGTATAAAGAGAATCCTGTTACAGCTCTTTAATGTCAAATTAAAGGCATGCATTTGCATTTTAATACTTCTGATTTTATTTTACTTTTCAGGCTCATTATAGATGACTTTTTGAGAAAAACTCCAATTGAGAATCTGATCTTAAACTTGCACACTGAAATATAAACCCATAATTCCATACCCATCATTACCATTGTTTTTTGTTTCATTTCAATTTGTTTTCCAAACTGCAGTTGATCTGTACATGTCTTTAAAAAAATATGTTTGTTTTAGCATCATATTGTTTATTCAACACTGCTTGTTTCCTCAGTTGTACCATCTCGCAATACGCATCTTTGATATTTACAGTAGATGTTTCTTGATGTATTTATTAATTTAATTCAAATTATAAAATGTGTATATTATAGTCATGTAGTATAT